>CM067316.1:53335205-53857237 GCA_034231615.1 Meghimatium bilineatum
GTAGTGTCTGATAGATCCAGTGTAGTGTCTGATAAATCAATCAGTGTAGTGTCTGATAAATCAATCAGTGTAGTGTCTGATAAATCAATCAGTGTAGTGTCTGATAAATCAATCAGTGTAGTGTCTGATAAATCAATCAGTGTAGTGTCTGATAAATCAATCAGTGTAGTGTCTGATAAATCATTCAGTGTAGTGTCTGATAAATCAATCAGTGTAGTGTCTGATAAATCAATCAGTGTAGTGTCTGATAAACCAATCAGTGTAGTGTCTGATAGATCCAGTGTTCAATTATGATATCTTTGCACCAATCTCAAGAGCAACCATGATTCACACTTGTGAAAAACTTCTGTGTGGATGAGGTCCCTCAATACATTAATTATGTAAGATCAATCAACAGATTGATGCATTAGCTGTGCTTGCCAGTGTGTCAGCTTGTACACTACTCAAACGAAAAATACCTCACAGAGAGAGATAGAGAGAGAGAGAGAAAGAAAGAAATATATGATGCATAATGTATAGACACATAGAGAAAACAATGATTCAAAGAAGATATCATATTTGACAACAAATAAGTATAAAAACCTGGCGGGGTAGGCAGCTCATCAAAATCAATTGGCTTTCCTGCCTTATATTGCTTGATTGCATCCTCATATTGCTAGGGACAAAAGACCAGATTTATATCTACAATCTTCTAGAGATAAGAATTAATTGAAACAAGACATAATAGTATGGTGAAAGGAAAAAAAATTACTTGATAATTGTAATGATTTTAATGAGAAATTTGTATGATGATGATGAAATAATCCTTTTAGCTGTGAGCAAGTAGCTCTTAACACATGATGATGATGAAATCTTCTTCTTCTTCTTCAGTGCTTATTCTCAAACTCCTACTGAAACTCTTGTAGCAGGACAATGGTTCTAATAGATTTGCAGTAAGATGTAGTCCAGAGAATGGAAATGTGCTGTCGCCATTTTATTTGCGCCAGTGGCCCGACACATCTGCCTTAGGTGGTGATGATGAATTAATTCCTTTAGCTGTGAGCAGGTAGCTCTTAACACGTGATGATGATGAAATAGTCCCTTCAGCTGTGAGCAGGTAACTCTTAACAGCCCATACACCTTTCTGACAAAAGCTTAGGTCCTCCTCAGTTAAGTAACCAAGATAACTTTCAAATGTAAAAGGTTTGCTGTCTCAAAGGTATGGATGTGTTATGGGGGGGGGGGGTGGGGGGTTATGGATGCATGTATAGTATCTGAAGGGGGACATTCAAGTGTGACAATATCCCAGTATCATCACGTTGTGTCTTGAGCATATTCTTCGTCTTCTTCAGCGTTCATTCTAAAACTCCTGCTGGATATACCTTGGGGAAGAACAATGGTCCTACTAGATTTCTAACAGGATGTAGTCCAGAGAATGGAAATGCATTGTGACGCAATTTTATTTGTGCCAATGTCCTGAAACATCCATCTTCGGCATAGACTTTAGTATATGTCTGAGACCACTGGTTCATAACTGTCCCATCAGATGTGTTGACCCATCTGCAGTGATGGCACATTTATCATTCCCAAGAGGTTGTTTGTTCAATTCCAGCTCGCATAATTTTATTTATAAATTTGATTTTTTTTCCAGAGTTCCCTGGGGATTATCATTTGAAACTATTTAATACATGCTATGAGCGGTAACATACTCTCAATGGAGTAAATATGGGGTAAACCATATATAATGATGTCAATCTTCTACGCATTTTCAGTCCTTTTTGATAATTATATCAATTTTTTTGAAGATAGTGAAGATATCAATTGAAGATATTCACTTCATTGTAGTGGAGATCATAGTAAATGTCTGACATCCTTAATCACCTCCTGCAACGTGTCAGTATTAGTATTTTGTACTGCCTACCAGGCCCCATGTAGCTGGACAAATAAAAAGGGACAGACTGAAGCATATATGACTACTTACTGATACAATTCTGCCCATACGTCTTGCTTTACTGCTTTCTCCTTCTGCTTTAGCAGCACTTTCAGAAGACTTATACTTTTCCAATCTCTGAGTCAGTGCTTCCATTACATTCTTAGGGGCATCTGGAGCATTGAACATTGCCTTCTCTTCTGAATAACAGAGTAATTTAAACAATTAACGCTTGTCAGAAAATATAAATGGAATAAAAATTTAACTTCATAGGCATTAAAGTATGTCATAAACTTCTTGGTCTGCCTCTTGTTCATCTCCCTGACATCATCCCCTCCATTATGGTCTTCTCTAGGCTGTCATGGCGTTTGATATGGCCAAAATATTGTAGTTTACTGGAAAGAACCATGATGTTTAGCCAGTTTTCTTTTACATTCATTTCTCTCAGGATGGTTATGGTGATGATTTTCCTCATCCAAGGTATTCTGAGGATTTTTTCTGTAACATTTTGTTTCAAATGTTGCTATTATTTTTAACTTTGTTGGTGATTGTCTAGGATTTGCACCCATATATTGTCACTGGGAATATGCAAGCTCTTAGGAATGTTAGTTTTGTTGTTCATGATTAGTTTTGATTGTTAGTTTTGCAGCAGCTCAGCCATATGTTTTTCATTTGTAACAGCTTCTTTGATGTAATTGCCAGTTTCCTTCTGACTTCCTCATAGCAATCACCATTACTGTTGATAAGAGAACCAAGGTATTCAAAACTATTGACTCTTGTCAATGTTATACACCTTGGAATTTTCGACCAAAATTGCATCTATTTTTATAAGGTGTGACCGAATATGGAAAACGTATTGACTCAAGTTGCGAAGCAAGTAGGTGCAATCTGAGCAGTCTGGTTCTAATCGCATTTGCTGCAATGTTCTTTGACAATAAGCTTACAGGCTACTTTCTTCTACATTCTCACCCAAAACTCTTACAAGATGTAGTTTAGAGAATGGAATGCGTTGTATCATGGTTTACATCCTTGTTTTATATATGCATTTTTTTAACCTAATGCATCCATCCAATTTCAGCATTACTTCTAGGACAATTCGATCCTTTATGTGATGGTACCATCCATTTGTTGCAAAACCCTAGAAAGGGAGCAAAGAACAAACACAGCGTCCGGTCAGGCATGTCATAATAGGCGACTGAGGAGATTTGGCAAATGGAGTTGGCTATCCCATCCCTTAAGGGATTAAAGTGACTACTGGGCCATGAAGCAGTTGGATGTGTCAGGTCAAAAAGCGCAGATATCGCAGCTAGGCTATAAGCCATGACACCACACATTCTTTTCTATGGATTACATTCTGCTAATCTACAGAAGTTTGAGAATGAATGCACAAGAAGAAGGGATGGTACAATTACCCCACTCCTAAACCTTCTGCATATCCAATCAGTGTCACCATGCAAAGGATCCCTGGACATAACGATATAGCAGGAAATGAAGTAGCGGAAAGACTTGCAAAAAGAGACAAAACAACAAAAACAAAGACCTTGTAGTATGGGAACAGTCAAACAGATTCTTAGAAACAACACCAGGAAATCTGGCTGAACAGATGTGAAAATGGGGTGACTGGTCGAAATGTATTTAGTGAAATGACATGACCAAAGGACAATGACAACATAAACAAACTGCTGGAGAAACCAATCTCTTATCTTTCAGTTTCGAACAAGACATGCAAGGATCAATAGCCATTTAAATACAACAAACCACAACAACTACCCACTTGTTGGCTCTGCTCTCATTCCAATGAAACAGTTGAACACCTCCATAGTTACTACCCTTACCTTTCAACTACCAGGAAAAAACTTATACAGACACCCTCAACAGTCACTAACTTACTGTATGGATCACTAATTAAATTTCAGAAGACCTGCACCCTTTAAAAAATGGTACTAAGCTGACAAGAGTAGCATTACTCATCAGTATTTGGATATCGTTATGACATGCATGGCAGTTCAGTGTTATTATTCTTTGCTCCTGTTTCGGGTCATGGCAACACATGATTATCAAGGTCCTTTTCTACATATTTAACCTATAGCAACCCAGAGAAATATTATGCAAACTTCCACTGGAACTCAGCCATTTGTAATGATTTCTGGTTTTTCTGGATGTGATAGCTTTTTTGGCATAACTTTTTAAAATTTATTGAGTTATTGATTTCAAATTTGAAGACAATAGACGTAAGTGGATGCTGGAATGGTGGTTTTATTTGTTTGTGTGTGTCAGTGTTATGCTGTGGGCAACCAACATAGAAATAACTGTCAACCTGTTGAGACTAAAAACTGTGTAAGAACTTCAAAAAAAACCTTAAAGAATCAGGAAAAAACTTATACAAAGTTGGGACAAGGGCAGTAGATAGGACTCTTGTACGAGGGTTTACAAAAATGAAGAAAAAAAAAGGTATTTGTGTTCTTCCGTGTGTAAATATCTAAAATTGATGGCCTTTTTGTGAAAAATCAATGGGAAAAAAAAGAGGGGGGAGTTTCAACCTTCCTTTTGACACTAAGCCAATAGTAGTCTATTCACTGTCATATCCTGTTATTCTGGTAGTAAAGGGTTGGTTTTTGTCATGTACGGCCTTTTCGGGGGTATGTTGTTGGGCGAAGACAGTTTTATTTTAAAAACCCTTACTGTTACATTTTTGTGGGATTTTACATCTTTCCCATCTTGTCTGTGGAAGAATTATGGCTGTTTGAGCAGGTTCACTCCTTACGTGTTGCTCAGTGTAAATGTCATGATTTATCCCCCCCCCCTCCACAAAATAAGGATTTGAATGACACCAAGTATCACCAACACTGGCAGATGTTTTTTTTACACACAGCCAATACAATAAATACACAAATCTGATTTTGGCCCTAATATAGAATAATATAGATTTAATCACAGATCTAACATATATAACATTTCTATATGTCGGAAATAACGTGTTATGTTTTATTACCAGTATATGAGAGAACAAATACAAGTATGTTTTCTGTGCCTCTGTCAACTCTATGCCATGAATAATTAGGCCTTTACGAATTGTTAACTGCTCAACCCAAAGATCAAGATAGAAGTCAAGAGACAGATGCTAAACAGTATTTTTATGCCAACACTATGCTATCAATGCCAGACATGGGCGCTGACATCAGTCAAGCAGAGAAAACTTCCAACATGAGAGATGAAATGTCTGAGAAAAGCTGCAAGTGCTCAAACTAGACAAAATGAGAAATGCTGAAATCAGGAGAAGAATCGGTATAAGACCATGCACAGAATACATTGAGAAACAACAAATAAAATAGTTTTGACAGCTTATGAGAATGAACCACAACCGAATACCAAATAGAACATATATCATAAAATGATCCTGATAAAGTCCAGAGGAAGATCTAGAACAAGATGAATAGATTACACATCAAGACAACACTGAACAAATATGTATTCAATGCAGTCAAGGTGACACATCTGGCCTTGGATAGACAACTAAAGCTTCATTCTTCATTAGAAAACTGGCCCCACAGCATGTGGGGCATTCCCATAAGTGCTCCGCCCTATGTTCCAGCAGCCATTCGACTATATGATGTTTAGAGTTCAATGTCGCTGAAACAGACGTCGACATCAGGGCACAACTCTGGCCCTTGCGACAGCTTTCTTTGTTGTTCTGCCCACCTACGCCGTGCCCGTAACTAGTTCAAGCACAACGTCAGCATGTCGGAACAACATGGTAACTGTTATCGAAGGTTACGACTACGGGATTGTATAGATGACGCGCCATGAAGCTTCTATAAAAAGATAATATAAAGGCATGTCATCTACTAAGGTTTTCTGTTGCATGGTTGCTTTGTCTAGTGAGTCTTTGGTGAGACCCACAGACATGACCGCATGCGCAAAAACTAAAACTCTCAATCTCCACCCCTACGCTTAATGGCACGTGTAGATATTATGACCATCATCAACCTGGGAATAGACAATAGACGCATTATTTAAAAAAAGTGTAGGCTAAAGTGTCATTAGCAATGTCGAAAAATTGTGTCTAAGCTATAAATATTGTAAACTTTAAGCCTACACTAGGAGGAAAACAAAAACTTACAAAATAAATGATGTATATATACAGATACATGCTTTCGCTGTTGCTAGAACAAAAGGTAGACCAAAGTTGTAGAATATTGTATGCAAATCATCAATAACTACATTTGTCATTGCTTATGATAGCTGGGAAAAGCCAGCAGAATATTGTGTTATATAGAGAATAATCATGCAAAGTGGTGCTAGCATATTTGTGAATTCAATTTTGAGCAGAGCAGAAGAATGAAGGTTCAGACATAAAGTTCAACAGTCAAGTGATAACATTTTCCCATGTTTACTCTGCAACAAAACACATTGTTCATGTTCAACAGGATTAGTTCTGAAAATGTTCAACTTGTGGCAGATTAACTCCATCTGTTACAAGCTTGGTTCAGACCATCAGTCTAGATGAATAGGCCATGTATAATACATCTAGTCAGATCTTACTGCAGTATTAAGAGATCTAATCATGGAAATCTAGTGACAACTGAAATCATTCAAACATAACAGAAGATCTGCAAACATTACCTTCAGCAGTTGTTTTGGGCAGATCCAATTCAGCATCCTCTCCTGCTGCTTGATTGCTAACTCTCTGGATAGAAACTGAAGCTTGTGGCTGGTTTGACGTCTTCACCGAATCACCTATGGTTTCAAGCAGCAACATAAAAATGACACATGCAGGTGTGATTAACCCGTTTTTAACAGACTGATACAGAAATTATACCCAACTGTTTATACTAAAATTTGCTTACACAAGACATGCTTATTATACTTAGTAACAATTCACATTTTTTTAAATAAATAAATTCCTGTTTTTTAAGTAAGCTATCTAGATCATGCAAGATGACATAAACTATACTTCCATATACAAACAAATTAACCCAAAATAGATTTATACATTCAAGTAAATTGACTTAAACTATTCCCATGATATATTTGATCACATATATGATTCAAACAGTTCTTGTAATCTCTTCCTTCCTTACATGCCATTTGTGTATGCTAATAAAAAAATAATCATAAAAATCAGTTTGGATAAATAGATATTTACCTAAAAATTCCTGAGGAGTTGGTGGCATTTTGGACAAATCTACTGGCTTCCCTTCATCAACAGCCTGAATGACTAGGTCAAATTGCTGTTGAACATACAATAGGTAAAAAAGTTTATGTTATAAAACAAGAAAAGAGAAAAACTTTCAAGAAGAATAAAGAGAATGCAAGTATTTAAAGTGCAACAAAATTAAGGAGCAGAACTGAAAACTGAGCTGTAAGGGGATAATAATAGAAATGAATAAAAAATAGCTGTGTAAGTAGTTAAAAACGAAACTAGACAGTTGAGATATTGAGGCGAAACTTTATGAATGATGATTGCTAATATAGTTCTGCTGTGCATGAATACACAGGTTTTAAAAATAATGTTCAGGAACACTTTGTTTTAAATAAATATTCAATTTGAAAGAAGATGTGCAAATGAGCTTGCCATACATCATGTGAATGTGCTAAAATTGTATAAGTTATTGTATTTTGTCTTAGTACTTGTAAAAATAGTTGTGTGAATGGTGTAACTGTCAAGATTAATAGAAATGAATGACAGCAAACTTTTAGAGCATGTTCTGACTAAAACCAAATGCATACAATTTATTCAAGAATGATGTGTATTATACACACTTCGATTGTGCTTAAATAACCACCCAATGGTATTAATCATTCTACATTAATGCAATAAATGAGCTTGCAATCAATGTAAGCAGCGTGTCAATTCACATTGGTATATGCTATTGCTACTTCAACAACTACTACTATTGATACTGCTATTACCATTTCCACTACCACTGCTACTACCAATGCTACTGGTACAAATACTTCAACCACTACCACTACCGATCATGTACAGAACACTACACATTGACACATGTTACAAGCATGCATGTGTAAATATATATTACAAGAAATATTAGAAACATCTAATACTATAATTGCTGATATTGAGAAGCAGTGGCAATGTACATAAATACTAGTATTCAACATAATTTCTAGCACTCATTTTCCCATAAGAAAGACACACAGAACAATATTATGCCATCTGTTATTTGTTTGTTTGAGAACCCCAGGAATTGCTAGTGATTAGCTCTTACTTCCTATGTACAGTGTGGTAGTTTTTCTGAGCTTTCTTTCATATCCAGGAGACTAGCTTTCAGCTTAGTGCAATGCCTATTAAAGGAGCCTTCTGCTTAGAGGGGGTCTATAATTGTATTGATGACATGCTACAAAGCTTCCATAAGGAGCTCAACAATACAACGGCATGTCATCTACTAAGGTTTTCTGTTGCATGGGTGTCTAGTGGGCCATTGGTGAGACCCACAGATGCAACCATATGCATACATTTGTTATTTATCAACACTTTGTATGGCAAGCGTATTGACACATTTCTTCATGTTCAATTTTTGGCCAGGAAAAAACTGTGTATTTTCTAAGTAAATACAAAATATATGTTATAAATATTATATCTATATATAGTTCCAGGTGAGAGAAGAAACCAAAAAGATGGTGGACAGCGACATCGAAGAATATATGCACATGTCTCTGGCCAATGCAGGCCTGCTTGCCTAAGACCGAGAAGCATTCAGAGTATCCACGATAAAGACAATGTTGTGGAAAGAATATGTCACTTTGTCAGTTTTTTTGGTTTTGCTACTGCGGAACTCTCAATTTTTCAGATATCCTTTGACAGTTTGGTTATTTATACAAAATATATGTACTAGTTCATAGGCAAGCATCTCTGAATAACTGTCTTGGAAATTTCATTGAAATAAAATGGTGTGATATAACCAGCGCAAGCAATTTCAGCACATCTCCCCTTATCCATTGTCAACTTCCAATCTATTGGAGCATTGGATGCCAATCTGCCCTCTGCTTACGATTATGGGCCATAGATACACATTATACCCTGCAGGTTGGATATATCTCTAGATGTCACTCCCTCTTATCAAGACCTGCAATTTTGGATCACACTGCATGGACTGGGAGTCTAACACAATAACTGTTCTAGTAAATGATGCCATGAGAATCATTTGAGATAAAATTGTATGATATGAAAGTGATAGGAAAAATGATTAAACCATGGAAGAATATATCAAAGTTCTAATAGAAAACACAAACATGTTTGAAACATAAGAATTAAGAAACTAAATGCTTATGTTGCCTGGACCAAAAGGTGAGATAAAAAAAAGTATCTCTGACCTGTCATACATATTGTAAGAGGTGATTATGAAGAACTGTAGACAGAGTTGGCTGTCCCACCCTATTGGTCAAATTAACCCAAAAGCTAAGTCTGACATGTTAGGCAGAAATATGCAGATATCATATTTAAGCCGTTATCCATAAGACAATGAGTACCATTCTTTGGATTTCATTCTGCCAGCCAGCATGAATGTGAGAACAAATAAAGAAAAAGACATTCATAATAACAATAGTAATAACATTTATGTTATGTTTGGTAAACACATCATAATAGCAAAGTCTAAAAATGTTATTCAAAACAACAACAAAAACAGGACTTCAACGCGACCTACCTTGGATATCTTGATATACTGTCCAACTTTTGTCATGTCCCCTTCATTTTTGGCCATAAGAGCTGCCTTTCTGTACTGATCTCTTCTTGTTATCAAAGCCTGCTTTGTGGCTACAGAACAAAAAATACATAATGGTGTGTACACACACACTGCAAGGTACTTTCACTAAGCAATTTGAAGCAGTGTTGTTACAAAGCATAACATTTTCCACAGAAACAATCACATTTGGAAGTACTTCACATACTCATTATAACTAAATAATGATGTTTCTCCTTCACAAGCGAAGATAAGCATGACATTGAGAAAAGTAAAATTTTGTTTGCGAGTCCCCAGGTTATTAAGGAGTCCAATTCAATTTGAAAAACGTTTTGCAGTGTGAATAGGAATAAAGTTGGTTATGAAATGAGGGAAAACTATCTGACCTCTCCTTTAATTTTTATCTTTTTCGAATTGCCTGCAGTGTTCTAATCTGTTCATAGCTTTTAAAATGCACAAATATGACCATCCATGCAACGATGGGTGGTCAAGAACTGTGTATAGCTAAAACAATTGTCTAGTAGAGTGATTAAAATTGTCAAATGTCAACTTTATGATTGGAACTAGGAGGATAGAGTAATGAACTCTTATTGATTCTAGAGAGTTACGTTTTTGTACTAAGACAGCACCCTAACCTACAATCTCAGAATGTCATTAAGAGTTGGTCAAGTGATTCTAGAGAGTTACATTTTTGTACTAAGGCAGCACCCTAACCTACAATCTCAGAATGTCATTAAGAGTTGGTCAAGTGATGGTACAAATTCAAATAGGCTGTACACAGTGCAAGATCTCACACAAAGTTCATGGAGTCTCTAACTCTTCGTTTCCAGGAAGTCACTGAAAACACCACTTAGTTCCACCTGCAGTTCCAGAAGGTCAATAAATCCTCCAATTGTATAATGACTTCTTGTTACATTTGGTAGAGACTTCATGACAATGTGTGGGAATGCTCTTCAATGATAAAACTTAAACTAATCTGGCCTAGTGTTTTTTTAAATAAATATTAAAGAATTTAGTTAAATTGTTAAAGCTGAAATAGCTTATAAACTTTATAAATTAAAGTACCAACCATTTGCAGCAGAAGATGCATTAGCTGCATATGAAGCAGATGTGGAAGGCACCTCTGATGATATATTTGGTTTCAATGGTACAACAGGAGTTGGGGCAGCTATGAAGGAAAAATATAAAAGAATCATTATTAAAAATAACTTCAAAACAAAGCTTTTCTATAAATGAATTCTTTCTATACGATATGTAAACTATATAAATGTTTTGTTTCAATACCCAGGAAATAATAATCAATGAAGCTCTTGTTTCCTATATGCAATGGAAGGGGGATATCTAGAGCTTCCTTTCATACCTGGAGTGTCCAACAGTCAGCTGTATGCAATGCATTGAGAAGCCTCTTAGAGAGATTTTATATGTGTATGTAGAAGGTATGTCCCTCCAGTTTGTATGTAGACATCCAATCTCATGCAATCATACAACTTTTAGGTAGTATCAAAGTTGACCACACTTATGACTGCATGGCTTCAATACAACCATTTGGTGCTATCAATGGTGACTACCTTTGACTACATTTATGACCGAATGGCTTCAATATGACCAAAACTGTAAAAATAAAATAATATAAAAGTGAAAGAAACTAGATAAGGAAACAAATCTCACAATACCCCATTCACACAAATCAGTCTCTATTCATCAACATTTTCTATTATCTCATCATCTATCTATGTTGCCCATGTGTTACAGGGGCTCAATATGGGAGCAAATAATAGTGACACTGTTACCTATCATGCATACTTGAGAAATGCGAGCTTGAAAGCGGTTACATTTATTTTCATGCCGGGACACGTGGGCGTTCGAGGCAATGAAAGAGTGGATCAACTGGCATCATGTGCGATTGTGGCACAGGGCGATGGGGCAATGGATCTCGCTGACGTTTTGAACTCCTTAAGAGATATAACACGCGAGAGTGAGACTAATGTGGATGATGATTCCTTTTTAATGGCTAGGATTAAAGATCAGGGATTGAAATGCGGTGTTGCTAGATGTGAACATTTTGGATGGCGCAGAAGAATGATGGTCAACCAGCATAGGACCGGTACTGTCAGCAGAAGTGTGATGGCGGATACACTCAAGGAGAGATCGGAGCAACTATGGATGTGTCCAGTTTGCAGTGATGATGATCCAACGACTAACTAACTATGCATACTGTCATATCTTAAAAGGCAATTAAGGAGAATATGGGTGGATTTAGCTGTTCCGTTCTATAGAGGGTGAAGGTGATACAGAAGCAATGCTGAAATCTGATGTGTCAGTCAGACTTGGTGTATATGTGTAATTTACTCAGACTTGGTGTATATGTGTAATTTACTCAGACTTGGTGTATACATGTAATTTATTCAGACTTGGTGTATACTTGTAATTTACTCAGACTTGGTGTATACATGTAATTTATTCAGACTTGGTGTATACTTGTAATTTACTCAGACTTGGTGTATAAATGTAATTTACTCAGACTTGGTGTATACTTGTAATTTACTCAGACTTGGTATATAAATGTAATTTACTCAGACTTGGTGTATACTTGTAATTTACTCAGACTTGGTATATAAATGTAATTTACTCAGACTTGGTGTATATGTGTAATTTACTCAGACTTGGTGTATAAATGTAATTTACTCAGACTTGGTGTATAAATGTAATTTACTCAGACTTGGTGTATAAATGTTATTTACTCAGGCTTGGTGTATATGTGTAATTTACTCAGACTTGGTGTATACTTGTAATTTACTCAGACTTGGTGTATAAATGTAATTTACTCAGACTTGGTGTATAAATGTTATTTACTCAGACTTGGTGTATATGTGTAATTTACTCAGACTTGGTGTATACTTGTAATTTACTCAGACTTGGTGTATAAATGTAATTTACTCAGACTTGGTGTATACTTGTAATTTACTCAGACTTGGTATATAAATGTAATTTACTCAGACTTGGTATATAAATGTAATTTACTCAGACTTGGTGTATATGTGTAATTTACTCAGACTTGGTGTATACTTGTAATTTACTCAGACTTGGTGTATACGGGTAATAATTACATCCTGCTAATCTGCAGAAGTTTGAGAATGACTGCAGATGAAGAAGAATCTGTGTATGTTTCATTCACACATGCTCTCAGGATTCTTCAAGATTTCTCCATTCTTTACATCCATTCCTCCACTCTTTGAATCTTCTTCCTCCCTTTCTTCTGCTGGAACAAGAACCTACATAACTTCCTTGCCCATTCCTATCGGCACCTCTTCAGAGGTCTCCTGACATCCTTCCTTCTTCCCTTCAATGCATCAACAGAAATAATGTTGCCTACCATGTTTGCATACAATATTTATGAGGGATTACAGTCAAAGAAGGTGACAGCAACAGTGGCAATGAACCTGGAAGATGCTTATATTAGACTTCACAAAACTGATTCTATCTCTGCAGAGTTTTAATCTAAATCCTTGGATCATAACCCAAATTCAGCTACCCTACTGGAGAGAACCAAAGCACTACAACTGGAAACGTGGACATCAGACCCTTCATAGGTATGACCTAGACTACACTACCACAATGACCTACCCTATCACCTCTGGTGTTCAACATCTATACAGCAAAGGTAGTCAATATTCAACCCCCCTGGACAGGGATGGACGCTAACCTATGCATCCTATACTACAGCACAGGTTCTAACAGCAGAAGATGGACCAAGACATCCAGGAAATGTTAGATACCACACTGACCTGGTGTATGGAATCAAGCTCCAAGTTCAACCCTGAGGTGGGCATGTTGTGGTACTCATTGAACAAATTTATAGTGAAGGTTGACCAACCCAGAGTCTCTTTTGATGGGCAAAACATTGAGCATTAGGACAGACGGTGTTATCTAGCAGTAACCTTTGACGCAATCCATCTTATAGTCATCATATCACACAAATGATAAGTGAGGTCTTACATCACTTAGAGCTATGGTAGCTGTGCAACATGTATAGCAACTATTTGTTCTCTTTCATAAGCAAGACATGTTTGTGGTCAACAATTAACTAGGAATCATCACACTTTCATGTTTGCAATGTGAGAGTTAGGAACATGTGCAGAATGAGGGAATGCATATAGTACTCAGTTACAGCAGGGATACCCTGATGTGGAAATGAGATATATGCTTGGAATCATTTCACTATGTTCCCATCACGCACTTGCCCAAGGGCATACATGCATGTCACCCACAGTATAAAACTATTAATGACATAGAGGGAACAAGAATTAAGCACTGCATATCATGGATAGCACAGACTGAATAGACAATAGAAGAGGTAAATACACTTTCATCCTTACTAATAATATAAGAATGGTATCCAAACAATGACACCATGACTGGCCTCCACAACATAAAAATCATGCATGGAAGGAATGTAGATTTTGGGGCAATGGAAAAGCAACCTAGAAATCAATCTGCTGAGATGATGTCATTGAGCTAGCCAATGGATCTGTGCTTCCTGGTGAGAAGTCTGGCTGGGGTTTTATAGCTAATTCTTGTGGTAGAATTATTGCTGAGTACAGCATCTAGAACAACTACATCCAATTTGAGGAAGGAAGTCAAGGATGTTACTGCAGCCCTCAAATGGATCTCTGGGACCTCATTTACTTGAGCAGTTGTTGTGTCAGACTCCTAGCCCATGCTGTGAAATATCAAAAATGGTCAGTGTCATTATGAATGAATAGCATCTATAACTACATCCAGCCTCCAAAGTATCACATGGATTTACCACCCAGGACATGCTGGTGTTCATGGTAATGAGAGAGCAGACAGGATTGCATTGTTGCATAAGGGGGATGAGCTGGAACTACTTCAAGAGCTCCTGCTGGATGTGGACACATTCATTGATGAGACATCTATATTGAAATTTGAGCAATTCTGTATTAAATGTGATACTATTAGAACTGGGTACCTGTGCAGCAGAATGTGAAACATGCTCAACAAATGAGCGATGGAAACATTCACAATGCATAACCTATGTCATATGATAGGAAAAACTGAGCATCTATGGGTCTGCACAAGTGCAACGGTGTCTGTTCATAACGAATCAATAATTCATTTGTTTACCAGACCCCTTCGCATCAGTTGCCTGTGTATCTCTCAACCTAATATATGTTGTCTGCAAATATTGTGATATTAAACATGTATCAAACGCACAGATGTTTGGCTGACAGGTTTGCCAAGCATCTTTAAAAATGTGATTCTATGTGGCTGTATGTCATCACTCTTCGAATCACTAATGTGATAGTAAAGAGGGTCACTGAATCAAGAACTCATGCTTATGCTCAACCGACTACAATTTCCTTGAAGGTCATTTGATTTAATAACTTCAGCAACAGGAACTTAACATCATCAACCACTTCTCTTCAAACATTCTTTATTGTCTTATTTCCTTCTTTCTGGTACCCACTATCAATTCCTACTTGTCTCATGTTGGTCTTACACAAATGCACATACATATACACAATAATCTATATCACAAAGATTGGTCACAAAAATAGTCTTAAAGAACAGCTATAAAGCCTTAAAAACAGTTGAACAAACCAGGAGAAGAACTTGCAGCAGAAGTAGAAGTTTCCGCTAAAGCTGTACTGGCACCCATTGCAACAGCTGGAGGAATTTCCTCTTCATTGATTGGTTTACCAGATTTTGTTTGCTTGAGCAAGTCAGCAAGTGTCTGTGGAGAGTATATATCAGCAACATTATTGACTGTTATTGTGTATTTCTATAAAATCTCTTGAATGTCAGTTTGTTTTTATTTGAAATAAAGAATAAATAAAGTAAATGGTGATGGCTCGGGGACCAGTATGGGACCTCCTAGCGCAGAATATCGGGGTACTTGTGATGTCTAGATGACTGAGATTAAATCATGCTCATTGAATGAACAGATTCAATATGCACTTAGAACCAGTATATCCCCAATTTGGTACACTATGGCCTTTTGGGGTTAGAATATGTCATTTCTATGTGTTAATCTCTACCATGTTGTCGGCGACCTAAGTCACCAGGCACGTCCACTCGTTAACCACTGTCTGCTACGCACTACGCCTGTTGCGACAACCATATTTGGAAAGATTGAAATCACATGACAATCATTATTCATGTGCAGAAATGTGCAAAATCGAGGCTAAGAATGTGTTATTTCCTTCCTGTCGACTCAGTTGTAAAGTAAATATCATTAGTTTCAGATACTAGAACCAGACACGTCATCACATTTTAAACGGAATTGGATATAATTTCATGGTATCATTTCAGACTTCGTCATTTTTAGGCCTAGTCTTGAACGGACCAACAATGTAAGTGACATATACATGTTTTATTTGTTTTGCGTAGTGTTTTCACAGAATATGTTATTAGCATGTTAGTTTGATTATGAAATAACATTATAAACTATGTAACTGTAAAATAGACAGCTCTGTATAAGTTTCTCATGCATTTTTAGAAATGTTACACAAATGGCTATGCAAAGAAAATCAGAATTTAGAATACAATTCCTCAAAAACCATTGTAATTTTGACGGATTATATCGGTGGTTGATCATTCACAACCCATTTATAACTTGTTCTATTTAGTTGAATACTAGCAGAAATGGAATCTAATTAGATTTATTTTCATTTCCTTGGTTAACCGGATGAATAGCATTTGTTTACAATCACAATACCCTTATTCAAAGATGTGTGTAGGAACTGGCGGTTGCAGTCGTGGACAGCTATGGAAAATGCATTTTATCTTTTGACTATAGTGGCTTACAGCGTGGTGAACTGTAGTTTCTACATATTGTAGATATAAATATAATGAATGCTGTGTTATCAGAATTATTGTTTATACATGGCAAAGTTGTATTGTACCTTTATTCCTCTGTCAAGTCGCCTTTGTTTAGAACTGTCTCCTGCTGTTTTTGCATTTGCTGAAGCCAGTTTATACATGTTGAGCCTTTCTTCCAATGTTTCCACAATACCTCCTCCTCCTCCACCACCAGGTTTAGGCAAGGGTGAGGGAGTTGGTTTTGTTGGAGGAGTGGATCTTGGTGTGGGAGATGGGGCTGCCTGAGAAGATGGTGACACTCTTGGAGCAGGAGATGGATTTGTAGGTGAAAGGGTTGGTTTAATTATGTGAGGGACACTGGGTTTATTCTGTTGTGCCGGACTAACAGTTGGGGTCTGTATTTTCTGAGGGTTAATTTGTGGGCTTTTTTCAGGAGGGGAAGATTCCACTTCATCATCTTCCAACTCCTCCAGCTCAGCCTAGAAAATATATTAAACTATTATACATACTTGATCACTCCCAGCTAAAGAAAAATATTAAATAACATATATTCTTTCTCTCATGAGTAAATTAATAATATAATATAGAAGCATTGAGGATTTACTAATAAAGAAAAATCATGCAGGAAATGGAATTCAAAACACATCCGTCAGATGGCACCCACTCACCTCGCAACTTGAGTCAACGCATTTTCCATCTTCAACCAGGAATGTGATATGGTCGAAAATGGAAAACGCATTCACTCAAGTTACGAGATGATTGTGTGCCATCTGAGCGGATCTGGTTGGAATCTTGTTTGCTACATTATTTTCCACATAACGCATGGTTCTCCAGCAGTAGTCCCCCAGATGATAAACAGTGATGTATTAGAATACGTTCAGAAGTAAAAGTTGGTTATAAATTTTATTATAATGTGATCAATACTGTAATTGCTGGCTGTACAATTTTTATTCAAAATAGTTACATTTAACAGTTTGAGATTCCCATCTCACTGAGAGGTCTGACATCCCAACTATTGACAGCTAAATTCAAACCATTACGTTGGGCTTCTGAGACATTCTCCTCACCTCTTAGCCAAAGTGTCATAGATTGAGGAGGAACTGATTGATAAACAATGGGCTATTTGAATATTTATGGTTGGTTGGTTGGTTGCTGATCCAGCTGTCCATGGACTCATACCCTTTGACCTAATGCCATTAAATGACATTATATTGTTGGGAAGTCTGTGGATTTTCAGCCCACCCCGGGACAGAGCTAGAGAATAACTATCACACCTTCAAGTCAAAAGAATTGTCACGTCCTGAGTCATTGTGCCTCTACAATGGGTTTCAGCCATAGGAAAAAACAGTGCTGTCAGTTTCCTCCTCCCCAGTGCTGCACAGCACATCTCTGGCTCCCTCCCAACCACAGAGGGTGCATACATATATATTTAAGTAAACATGAAACACATTTCAACAACAAAATAAAAGCATAATTGTATAGATGATGTGCCATGAAGCTTCTCTAAGAAGATAACCTCAATATAACGGCATGTCATCCACTAAGATTTTCTGTTGCATGGGTGGTATGTCTAGTGAGCCATTGGTGAGACCCACAGACGCAACCACATGCGTATTTTGAACATTTATAAACTATGCACGATTATTCTTTTATGTCGATGTCAATCAGCTTATTTATTTGTAATTTACAAATGTAAAGACTGTTCTTTTGTATGGCATATAGACATGGACGATGACAAAGACAACCCAACATAGATTATAAACAGTTGCTAACAACTACTGGAACAATTATTTTTATGATTTTAAATATGAAATGATGAGATAAGAATAGAAATGAAGGAGTTTGGTTGATAACATGACAAGATTTTATGTGTTTACTAATCATGTCAAGGAAATTGAGATGGACTGGCCACACTCTGAGAAAGGCAGAAAAATGCTTTGCAAGACAGGTACTAAAATGGAATCTACAGAGAAAAAGAAGACAGGGAATACCTAGAACCACATTGAGAAGAGAGAAAATGTAAGCTCTCAATGATATTGGAATCTCATGGACAGGCCTAATGTGGCAATCTGTGGACAAGGTAGGCTGGAGAGAATGTGGTCATGTTGTTTGTTCTTAGCCAACCCTGACATCGAGCAGGACTACAGTAATGCTCAAGCAATCACTGGTGCTGAAATCGGAGATACCAGGCTGGGAGGCACACCAGCAACCATGGTATCACGTCTTGACAACATTTTCATAGAACACATTTTTTAAATGTTCTTTTTGAGTGCCAGAAATACATGAATGAATGAATGAAAATACATGAATGAATGAAAAAATACCAGACATTAAAATTATACTGTGGCTAGTAAAGTGTTTCTGGTAGCTTGAAACTGAGTAATTTTCATTAATCATAGTCTAACAAAAATCCTATACAATTTTGGAAATAATGGAAAACAATTATAGGTATGACTATTACTTGCCAGCAAATCTGGATCTTCTGTATCAGAAACATCTTCATCCATGTCTTCCATTCCAACAGCCGCCATTTTTTCAATATCTGAGATTCCAATTTTAGCTGGAAAAAAAGGTCCAAACAATTTACAGTAGTAATGTCATGCACAAATAATGTTTGGAAGATTTCTGGTGAATCTTTCTTTCATTATCTCTTATTCAGAGTACAAAGAGTAACAACAGGCATAAGTATAAAGCAAAGAAATAAGCAGATTTTGTGATTAGTATGTACAATATAAAAATATTACATTTCTAAAATTTAATAACTGTATTACATAGTCAAATAGTTAAAATGTCAAATTTGGTAGGTCAGAGGTTAGTAATCTAATCTCACAAAACAAATTTTTTTGTAGTTCTGACATGCAGAAAAATCAACTTCACTGGTACTGCAATTGAATATAAGTTTGTTTGATTGTTAACCACACATCCCATAGACTCATGACCTTTGGCACAGTGTCTTTGTTGTACTGGCATTGTTGTTCTTCTTCTTTAAAGTTTAACATGTCTACACAGCAAATCCAATTTTCTTAATAAATACTGCTGCATTTGAAAGCTCCTCAGTGCTCTGCTCCCATACAACTATCTGTGGATATCTGTCTCTGTGGACCAGTATTCCTTCCGTAACTGGTTGCTGGCATTGTTGTACTGGAAAATCTGGATTAACCAGAAAAGTTAGTTAATATCTAATCACAGCTGCAAGTTATTGGAGTCACGGATTGAAAAAATCCTTCTACAGTGGTCATTACATGCCCCAACTGTCTAAGGACATTTGCAGCTCGAATAGGGCTTATTAGCCATATATATTCTATTAGGCATGGGCATAATTCTAATTGAATTTTCAAATTTGGATATAACAAATGGTCATTATCATTTGTGATGGACGAACACACACACATGGGTTATAGGAAAACTAATAAATATTGGAAAATAATTTTTTTTCATCTCATTTATATATTTATGGTAAATGCTTCGACGAAACATTGTTCGAAGAAGGAATCGAAGAAATAATCCTGATGTCGGCTACTGTAGAGGCTTTAAAAGGACCAAATAGAATATAATAAGTAAAATTTTACAGAGGAATTAGGGAATATATAATGATGTTCCATTCGCAGGTAAGCAAGCTACTTTCTTGCGTCATGCAATGGGCGCAGAATTTACAAGCACACAGAAAAACTAAATTTTGTTAAAAATTCAAAGAAAGTGTAGAGTTAGATGTAAAGTCTGTGTTACTGAATAAGAGAAACTGCCTTTCAGAGTATTAGAGTCTGAAAACTTGAAACCACTATGTATACAGCTAATTCATTTCATTCATCAGAGCTGAAATTTAAAAAAAACCACAATAACTTAACTGCAAAAATAATAGAAATATACTCACCAGTATTTTAATTGATCCTTAAATAATATTAGGTCTATGTAGGCCCATACTGTTTTCAAAATTAAATGATAAGATACTAAAATTTCAATTTAAAAAAAATATATTGAAATATATATCAGTCATTATTACACATATAAAGAATTATATGTGTGTTAATATGTGTGTTGTACTTACATTTCTTGCTCTATTAGTGCATCAGTATTGCTCTATTCTTGCTCTTTTACTGTTGTTTGTCATTGTGCCATTTATTTAAGCTAAGCAAAATTTTGTATTAAAAATTACAAATTAATTTTAAACTATGGACTTCATTGAAAAATCACATTTGTGATAAAGATACATAGAGAATCATATTCTGAACAAGTAGATGTATGATACATTACTGCATCATTTAATTTACATTTTTTACAATGTTGTAAAAAAAAAAAAAACCCCAGAATTATTTTTTAAATGGTCAAAAAGTTATGTCTGTTAGAGCTAAGTACACAGAAGATGTGATGAAGTTGCGTGTCTTAGATTGAAAGATGCAGGTATTGCAACAAAGTTGTAAACAGCAGTATGCATTCCATTCTCTGGGCTACAACTTGTTTATCTGCAGAAGTTTGACAACAAATGCAGAAGAAGATAAAGCACTAACATTTACTGTAAAATATAAAACCTTTTATATTTTGGTATTTACCTTTATGTTTTGGTTTTGGTTTTTTTGTTGGCTCATGATCCTCATTTGCAAGTGCAGCTAATTCTGCTTCCAAATCATCATCATCATCATCTCCGTATCCTGAACCACCAATGTCATCTATTCCTGGCACACCTGAAAAGCCCATCTATTGGAAAGAATATACAATTTCACAATATGAATATAAAACTTTCCATTAAAGATCAGTGTATTTTTTCATACATCATCTGTTTTCTCCTCACAGTAATCTATGACTGAAAAACAGACAATAGGGCCTAGGTCTTAATTTGATTCATTTAGGACCTAAAGATTTTCTCTTCTGAACTCTCTAATCTGTTAGGGATGGAATACCTCTCTTCATTATCAGGTATCATATTCTGGACAGAATGTAGTAGTCATCACATTCACAGCCTTTCAAAACTTATGTCTTGAGCTAGTCTTCCTGCTTCTGTCACTGACATGTTTAGGTAATCTTTCTCTTGTTCGTCTCCCTGGCATCATTCCCTCCATTATGGTCTTCTCTAGGCTGTCATGGTGTTTATTATTAATATGACCAAAATATTGCAGTTTTCTGGAAAGAACCATGCTGTTTAGCAAGTTTTCTTTTACATTCATTTCTCTCAGGATGGCTACAAACATTAGTATCTTTTGGGTCCACAGTATTCTGAAGATTTTTTGGTGCATCTGCTGTTTCTGTGACCTTTGGCCTAGTTTTGTGGTGTTTCCTAACCTTCGAAAGTTAGCAATGACCGGATGTTCACGCAGAAGTTTGTGCGGGTTTGTGTTGTCACAATTCGCAGTGTTGGAAGCATCGAGAATGTGAGAGTAGTTGTATCGTCAGTTTTGCGTGGAAATTGCATATTCTTTTAAAAAGGAATTTTAAAAATGGTTTAATGAATGGTTTGATAAAATAATGGTCGCAAACATAAAAAGTTTTTATAAATTACAATATATATATATACACACAAGGGTTGGGTTAGGTACGTCTTTTGCGCATGCATGGAAATGATCTAGTTTGGATGTTAGCGCGTTTTTTAAAGCAAAAGTGAAATTAGACTCAGTTGACAACAGTCAGTGAAAATGTTGGTTAAATACGATTAAAATTTGTTCATTCATTTGTGGTAGCAGTGGAAATAAGTGTATACTAGATTGGTGCATGTGTGAATGTTTAACATGTAACTATTATGTGCGTTCGTCTTGTGGCGAATATATGAAATTGTCGACAGATGATAGCAGAATTGATGGCTATATATGGCGTTGTAGGCGCTATGGCAAGAATCGTCATACTGTTTGTAGAAGTGTTCATAACAACTCGTGGTTTGCAGAGAGCAACATGCGCGTATGTGTGACATTTTACTTCTTACGTGCCTATGGGTAATGAATGCACATAGCGGATTAATAAAAAGGAAATGAAAGTTGGAGCCCACGCTGTCGCTGACTGGAAAAGTTTTTGCAGGGAGATCTGTGTAGAAATGTGCGTTTATGAGACAGTAAAAGTTGGAGGAGAAGGTGTCATGGTAGAAATCGATGAAAGCTTATTCGGTAAGCAAAAGTATAATAGAGGGAAATGCGTTCAAGGGACCTGGGTGTTTGGTATCATAGAAAGGGGCACCAACAATTGTATACTAAAAGTGGTTTCAGAAAGAACTAAAGAAGTTTTATTAAACATTATTATGGAACACTTGTTGCCAGGAACAACAATTATATCTGATAGCTGGAAAGCATACGCCTGCCTAAAAGATGAAGAATATGTGCACTTAACAGTAAATCACAGAATAGAATACAAAAAATGTCAAAACACAATTGAAGGTTTGTGGGGGCTTGTTAAAAGACAATTCTGCAACCAGGGTAGGAGGTGTAAAGGACAATTTCCCTCCTACCTCAGTGAAAATGTGTGGGAGAAAAATATTCTGACGATTCCAACGATGTATTCCAAAGCTTTTTATGTGGAATAAAACAGGTTTATCTGCCAAGCCATGATGGATGAGGTATTCCATGATGTGGAATAAATCAAGTTTATCCGCCATGCCAGGAGGGAATTAAGTAAGTGTTTCTGTATGTCATTTAATTAACATTATGTTTACATTTTTAACTAGCTGACTATGGATTTCATCATATTCTATCCATTTCCCTTGTAAAATTAATCAGTGAAAAGTGATGGATCTCCAAACATAACTAAGCCGCGCCGGTGGCTGCCAAAACTCTCAATTGTGTTGGGTTTATGATGTCACGGAACACCTCATTTGAATTCGTTGGTTTTGCAAGATTGCACATAAATCCATGACTTCACTTAGTTAAAATTGTAAACAGTCTGCTATTTATAGCACATCAGCTACTCAAACAGCATTTTTACCGATTTTTCTGTAACATTATTTTTTGTTTTAAATACTGCTATTTTATTTTTCACTTAGTTGATGGTGATTGTCCAGGATTCCTCTTTGGGCCTACCTCTACATAATTTAAATATATTTGGTCAATCTGGCTGTGACTGTCGCCCATTGGAATATCTTTACAGTACAGTTATTTATTATACCACAATCATATTAGCAAGTGTAGAATGGTTCATAATAAAGTTAAACTAAATTTTTGATTTATATTATTGAAATTTGGGACCTATATCATAACAGTACTAACACTTAAATATTTAATGACTATACTTTTATACTATATTATACTTCACTACAATGACTGGTGCAAGTAAAGTATAAGTCTTCACTGTAACCTTTGTTCGAGTTTTGAGGTATTTCCTAACCATTCTATTGTGATTGCCATGCTGAGCTCTATTATTCTTTGATTGAGTTTGGAATATAATATGTATTTAAAATTAAGTAATATTTATTGAAAACGATTGCATTAGAATTAGGGTTAGGGGTTACGGGTAGGATTAAGGATTAGAATCAGTTTATAGTGTTTAGAATAAGGTAAATTATTATTATATACAATAGCGGGAAGATATGCCCGGGACAGATATACCAGGCCATGTGTAGTGGTATACAATAGCAGTCGGAAAGAACCACTATGACGCATGTTATATGTGGCCGTAATTTCGTTATAAATTCATACATGGAGAAGAAAGTGTGTGAGGTCGAACGATATATTATTAATTGAAAACGATTGCATTAGAATTAGTGTTAAGGATTAGAATCAGTGCTTAGAATTATGGTAAAATAGTAGTATATAGAACAGTGGGAATATTCATGGAGTTTGTTTCTGAAATTTAAAAAAGTGTATCCCGCAGAGAATGCTGAATAAGCTGGTGAGTGTTTGGACTTGGTTTTATCCACATTGTTACAGTTTCAAACGCTATCGTTTATTAATTGATGATCCAGGGAAAGCTATAAATGTCACCAGAGTAGACCGACAGACAAATGAAGATATCAGGAAAGAAGTAAAGATCATCTCAAGTGACGACTACATCGAGAAAAAGCAAACCAGATGGTTTGCCCACATCATGAGAATGGAACACACGCAACAAGCTCTTCATGCATACAACAGCAGAAGATCGGGCTACAAGCCATGAGTAAGACCAAGATCTAGCTGGATGGAGACAATCAAAGAAACCGTTAAGGGACACAGACTGACCAATGCGACTCAAATGGCAAAATTTAAGAGCCAGTTGAAAATGTAAACAGTGTGCTATTTACAGCACAGTGAAGACTTAATCTTTACTTTTACCCTATGACTAGTATTCTTCTCTGTCTTCACTATTTAATATATAATTTTACTTACTTAACTTACTCAAGTCATACTGACTCATACTCTCGTTTGTGTTTGTTGTTTACTAAAGTTTACTTACTTTACTCCACAAGTAACTTCGTCCCAAGCAGTAGTAATAACAACATATTATGTATTAAAACATACCTGGCTCATTAGCTCCGCACCTTTTCGTCTACCTGGATCTTGTGGTTTCTTCTTGCCGAACATTTTGGTTATCAACTTCGATCTGAGTATAGACTATACTACAATAGTTAGTTTCATTTACTTTCCAGTCATTCGTCTGTCTCAACCGGAAGCACTACAAAACTCTTATTATTAGATGTTTACTAATATCACGCAGTCGCGGCATTGATATTATGAAAGTTAGTTCCCTTTTGTTTCTATCGTATCCCTAACGATTCAAGGAATAGTTGTTACGTTTACTATGTTGTTGGGTTGCTTAGGGTCCATTAATTACGACAAATTTTTGTGTCAACTTATAGGACATAAATAAACTCTTAACAGCAAGGAAATTGCACATAATGTTTATGTGTGGGGAGCAAAGAAGCTCCATTATTTTATTTTATTTATTTGGAAAGATAAATTGCTTTTTTTTCCAAACTATTCAAATTTTCAATATAATTTTTTGTAACACAAATTAAAGTCAAAACAATGGTTTACAGTAATGCGACCTCTTCATAGGCATAATGACTATAAAGCCAGAGGCAGACCATGTAGAAGATGGATCAAAGAAGCTACAGGAATAAGCTTACAAACGCGCACAAGAAGGCCATCTTCAGAGAACTCTTCCACTTCTGAGGCAAACAAGGGCTACAGCGTATAGATAGATTACAGTTATATCTTCGCACTTCCAAAACTACATTTACTCAAACTCTAAAATGCATAGGCCTAATCGACGATGACATTTCATTTCAACTGGGATGATAGTGAAGATTATGTCTGCGATGTGTCCAGCAGTGACTAATGAGTCCTATACGTGCCTGAAATTGTCTACGGCACTTTACGGCACCTGATCATGTGTGGAATTAATTAGTCTGTATGACACTGAGCAGCTCTTGCCTTTCTTCTAGCGCGTTTTTGTTGCACACAATGTCTAATGTTCTCTGCAGCTGCTGCACCACTCTTTATTCTGCGACGCCAATCGGAAATATCTTATGAGAGGCTCTTTTATGAATGTGTGTCTATGCGAGGCAGAGGTATCTTAAGAGTGTCTTTAAAACGCTTTTTCTATCCTTTGGCTTTGAGGAGTAGTATGACGTACTTAGTACATGTGACGTAGTGTTTTGAGTAGTATGACGTAGTATAAAACTCTTTTTGTTCCGTCATTTACTCATCTTTTTGTTCGTGTCGTTTCCACATATATTTACGTTTTTTATGTACTTTCTGACCTTCCGGCATATCATTTCCATATTTCCGTTGGATGTTGTGATAATTTTTTCATTCTTCGTCTTTTGGTGTTTTGTTTGTGTCTTGATAAAGACCTTTTGGTTGAAACTTTGAATGTGATTTGTGTATTGTAATTTTTATGATTTCTTGTGTGCTCATCATTCCCCATCATTACCTACTAGTTTTAGCTATAGTATGTCGTGTCCCATTGAAACGATATATAAACCTGTGTTTTACGTAAGTATAATTGTTGTTACGTTTCACGCAGTTACCTTGTATTGATTGTCATATTGAAACATATAGCGTGTCTGGCGTATACTGTCCACATTTCACGGACATAACGGAGTGATGATATTACTATTGCCTGATATATTATGCTACAGATATAAATAACATAACTGAGAGACTATGAGTTCGGTGACAGTTGTTATTCCACTTGTGCTCCATAAACTTTTGCACATCTTCCAAATATGGCACTAGCTTTCGCTATTTTGTTGTTTACATCAAATGTGTCTTACAGCTTGGGAGAGAGTGCTGCACAGGTAGGTGAAATTATTGACTGTTTGATGTTCTTTGATCTTTATATGGACATTTAAATGTGAATTATTTGGTGTGGATTGGAACATGATCGTTGTTTTCTTTGTATTGATGGTGAAGCCAAATATATCACAGGCTTTGACAATTGGTTTAGGGTGACCAGCACATTGTCTGCAGAATCAGTATAAAAATCGCAGTTCATCTGCATAGAGTAGTTTCATGACTAGTGTGTCTTGTACGCACATTAGTTTTGGCTTGCAGAAGCCGAAAATTGAAAAGTCTACATCTGTTCTGTATTTTATTTGTATGATCCTTACGTCACTTGATCTAGGTGCGTCTGCCAGTCTGGCAGAAAATATCAGGCTGAACAGGGCTGGAACCAGAAGGCATCCATGTTTAATCCCATTTGTTACAGGAAAGACTGGTGATGACACTTCATCATGCTGTCATGGAACTGTCGCACGATGTTGATACATTTTGGGAGGCAGCCAAATTTGGGGAGCTCTTTCCACAGCTCATATCTGTTCAATGTCAAAATGTTTTTGTGAGATCTACAAATGTTGGAAAAGTTCCCTTTGGTGACCTTTACCTTTTCTTGGAGTTGACGGGCAGCAAAGATCCGCGACCTGCACGAAATCGTCTGTGTAAGTCGGTTTAGCATTACACGAGCTAACATTTTTGCCAGCTATGGATAGCATATATATCCCTCTGCAGGTGTCACATAACTATTAATTTCCCTTGCCTTTATATAGATGGACAATTGAAGAATCTTTCAGGGTCTGAGTAATGGTTTATGAGCTCCAGCACGTGACAAAGATCTTGGTAAGTTTCTAGACAAGCACCTATCGTTCTATTGTGTTAGATGTCTGTTGGGATGGCATCCATACCGGGAGCTTTTCCATGCGACATTTGTCCAAAGGCAGTCTATCATTCTTGATCTGTTGATATTTTGTCAAGCTATTCTCTTGTATTGTGTAGTGGTTTGTCAAGTTATTCTCTTGTATTGTGTTGTGGCATGTGACCTATTGCTTCATCTCGGTAGATTGATCGATTATTTACAATTGCCTGGAAATGTTGTGCTCATCGTTTTAGAAACTGTTTTTTTTTCTGTAAGAAAAGCTGACACATGCTTGTCATGCAAAGGAGGTGATCCTGCAGAACTTAGGCTGCATTTAGGTGTATTGTTATCAATGCATCGTAGAATCTCTTGTAGCCCCCCCCCCACCCCAAACCGCGACATTCTTGATCTTTTTGGTGCTACTACCTATCTTGAATTTTCACTTGTTTCCGTTGGCATGTGCTGCGGGATATGATGCATATTGCATATTTTTAAGGTGCAGAAGAATAACGTTGAGAATTTCTGAAGGCAATTTCTGAAGTAGTAGTTTCTATGTCATTAAACCAGTATTGGTTTGTGTACATCTTCAGACTTATATGTTCCTTAACCGAAGCATAAAGCATGTTTAAAAATGATGCCTAACCACCCTTCATACTTTAGGTTTTGCGTCAATTTCCTGGAAAAGGTTGATTGCAGTGCTGATGTTTTTATTTTCCAGGGTTCAATCATTTCGTTACTGTATATTTTTGTGGTAACCTCTATTGTATGATGTGGCAGTTGAATTTGGACATTATCAGTCTGTAGTCAGTCGAGCATTCTGCACCACACATGGACATGCGTAGATTTCCAATGTACCTACTATTGGTGACGACATAATCGTGTTGGTATTTCGAAAAACTGAGTTGGTAATAGTGAGAT
Source organism: Meghimatium bilineatum (assembly GCA_034231615.1). Taxonomy (NCBI): domain Eukaryota; kingdom Metazoa; phylum Mollusca; class Gastropoda; order Stylommatophora; family Philomycidae; genus Meghimatium; species Meghimatium bilineatum. The sequence goes on from CM067316.1 coordinate 53,363,601, forward strand.
GTTGAGTGTAACATAGACTTCAGAGGCGTAATTCATTTACCAATCCCATGCTTTCCTAGGACTTCATTCCAGGGCTAATTATCATTTACAACTCTTGCGTTGAAATCACATAGTACGGTAAATTTGTCCGCTTTTGGCGTACAGGATCACTTCGTCAAGTTCTTCTGATTAAAATGTGAATAATTCTTACAGCTGATGGGAATTGTTCCAGGTTCGTTCTAGCGGCGCCGAATAGCCTTGCTACCAAGAAAACAGGGTTTTTGTACTTGACCAACCACATCCCCAATAACAGATGTGATCTCGTCAAGACATTCATCCTATGTACTTAAGTCAATGAGAATGGACCAATCAGGACAAGGACTATTACAGCGACAACGAACATCTCGTCCAAGTATTGAACTATCCACATGAACGCAAACATAGAATATATATTAGTACTACGAAGACAAATAGGCCGACTTGCAAACATAAATAACATGGTTGCTGATACAGCAGTCTATCGGCTCATGCCCTTTGACCCAATGAAACATAGAGACAGAATAATGTGCCATTGTTCTCTATTCTCCTGGGTGTAGTTTTATTTATTGTCCATGAATTGCAGCCGTAAGTGGCCACTGGGAACACACATGTACGTAACAAACATACCTTAGTTCCTGTATATTCCCGGTGCCAAAATGTTTTCAGTTGTTTTAATTTGGACATCGCTGTAGCTGTTCTCCTCCTGATCTCGACTGCGCAGTCTCCTGCTCTGTTTATGTTAGCTCCTGGATATTCTAAATGTGTCACTTCTTCTAAAACATTGTTATCAATATTAATTCTAGGTCTTGTTTTCACTTTGTCGGTTGTCATTATTTTAGTCTTTTTCATATTTAAAAACAAAATGTGCTGTTTGCTAAAGCTTTTTGTTGTTTTTTATTATGTTCTTTGGATCTTTCTCATTTGATGTTAATAGCACTGTGTCGTCTGCGTATCTAATTTCTGGAATGTGTAGACCTCCAATGTTTATGGGGCTGAATTTGTGTTTCACATTTCTCATTATGTTCTCAGCATACATGTTAAACAGGTATGGCGACATTGTACATACTTGTCTTACTCCTTTTTACACTTTAAGTCACTCTATACCTTCTACTTTTGCGGCAGCTTCTTGATTATTGTACATCTGTGCAATTAAGCGTATAATGTGCTCTGGGGAAACCCATGTTGTTCATTATTCTCCATAATTGGTGATGGTCAGTGCAGGGTTTACGTATAAACTACACAAACTATAGCTTAGGGCCCCCACTCTCTTGGGGTCCCAAAAAATTGTCAGAGTGAACAGTCATATATTACATATAAAGGACGTATAAAGGGCTCCATATCTCAAATAGCTTAGGGTCATATCAAGTCCAAATCCGGCTCGAGTGATAGTTCACACAACCAAAAACTTTAGTGTAATCTATAAAGCATACATGCTGGTCGATGTTGAGTGTTCTGCATTTTTCTAATATCATTATCATGTTAAATATGTGATCCCTAGTGCTATGTGATATGTGATCTAAACTCTGCTTAAGGGTGACTGAGCATGCTAATAATATCATTGACTGATGAGGGACCTGGAAATAATCCATTCATCCAAATCCACCCACCGACCTACCAATCCACCGATTCATTAATCCATCTATCTATCGCCATTTCTACTTGTGTTGTTAAGCGTTCTGACACAAGTTGGAGCTGTCTTTCTTTTGCCATTTGAGTCGCATTGGTCAGTCTGTGTCTCTTTAAGGTTTCATTGATTGTCTCCATCCAGCTAGATCTTGGTCTTACTCGTGGCTTGTAGCCCGATCTTCTGATGTTGTATGCATGAAGAGCTTGTTGCGTTTGTTCCATTCTCATGATGTGGACAAACCATCTGATTTGCTTTCTCTCGTAGTCATGACTTGAGATGATCTTTACTTCTTTCCTGATATCTTCATTTCTCGGTCGGTCTACTCTGGTGACATTTATAGCTTTCCTCAAACATTTCATTTCACACGCTGTGATCATTTTCTCTAATGTATTTGTCAAATGCCACGATTGACATTCGTAACACAGATTTAGTATAAAAATAATGTTTATCAATTGTCATTTTGTAGTTATGCAGATTGATTCGTATTTGAGCATTTGTAACAGCTGGTAATTCCGAGCATTAGCTTTCTGACATCTTGTTTAGATCTCTCTATTAAGTTTGACATGTATAGTTGAATTAGTCTCCGAATTCATGGAACACACGGGTGAATTAGTCTTTGGGTTACTGTAACACACGAGTGAATTAATCTCCGGGTTACTGCAGCACACTGGTGAATTAGTCTTCGGATTCCTGAAAAACACGGGTGAATTAGTCTCCGGGTTAATGCAACACACGAGTGAATTAGTCTTTGGGTTCTTGTAACATACGGGTAAATAAGTCTCCGGGTTATTGCAACACACTGGTGAAATATCTCCGGGTTACTGCAACACACTGGTCAATTAGTCTTCAAAATAGATAACATGTTCCCTTGATCTGCACAAAACCCTTTCTGCATTGTTAATCTGGATGGTGGTCTAAAGTTCGTGACTAATGTTGGCAAAGTGGAGGGAGTGAAGCAAGGATTGGTAAATGTATGATGTTGATGTAATTTAAGGACATTCCCTTATTGTAAATCTTGCGGTAAGTTATGTTTCATTAACAAATATATTTATTTTAATGTTTAGTTATTTGTATTCTGAATTAGGCTCATTATTAATGTGATCTAGTTGTGGCTCCTTCTTGATGTTCAAGGTGTGTGATGTTATGAACGAAAAAACAATCTAAGTTAATTAAATTAAATTGACCAATAATCTAAGTTACATCGAAGGAAGACAATCCTGTATTGTACAGATGGTAGGATCTTTATTTGTTTAGAATATCACCTTCAAAGAAAAATCTGATATATTTCTTAATTAAAAAACCCCCATTAATTCAATTAAAATATTCCAATATACAACATATAAATGTAGATAAAATACATTGAATAAACCAAAGTGGTACCCTTCGCTTTTCTTACTCTATTCAAAATTCATATCTGTAATCTAATACCTAAATATACAACTTAATCAAAAAAATCATAAATGAAATGTAAACCAATTGTAATTCCTAAAAGTAGGTTCAGTTCGTCTTCGGTTCGCACAAAAGTCTATACCAGTTGTAATTTGTTCGACTTCTAAAACAAAAGTTCTCTGTCCATTGATTTGTTATAATTGTTCAATATTTCAAAGTCTTCCTCAATTTCGACGTCGTGCTTTTCATTATTATCAGTAAATCATTCATTATCCTAATAGTTTATAAAAGCTAGTGTCTATAATCGTTCCCTTATGGTTCAATTGTTCTTCTCAGGAGGTTTATGTTATCTTGATTCTCAACAACTCAACGTGTGGCAACTCAAACTCAATAACTCAACGTGTAGCAACTCAAACTCAACAACTCAACGTGTGGCAACTCAAACGCAGTTCTGGCATACATGGTTCATCTTAACCAAAGGACCACGTAGGAAATAACATTATATTCTGGCCTGCTACAGTCGGACTGATCATCATTTTCTTCGTCAACAGTGGTGTGCCCAAAATGTGGCACCTTCCGGAACAACAATTAAAATGACATTATTTGTAATTTCGATTGATTCTCTGCAATTCTGCTTATACTTTATGGAATAATTGACTTAGAAATTGCGAAAAGTAATCGTTGGAGGTAGATTTGACCATCTACCTAACTAATAGCTAAGATGCTTAGTGTGCTTTCCATATTTTTCAAAACATAAAACGCTCTCCCATTGGGGATAAAAGAATCATAGAAATTTCAAACAGCATCCAATTCTTCCTACACATTTAGCTCCATATGTGTTCAATTACATCGGATCCAATAAGATTACGAAGGATTGGCGTGAATCTATTTAAGATGTCACGACAACCAACCTGAAATGTATACTTACTTTATTTGATTAAGAACTTCCTAACTCTATTTCCTATCTTTAGTTTTCTATCTTACAACAAAATTCAAAAATTAGTTTGCACAATTTCTCTCTATGATTACTGTTATGGTTATGAATTCACAAATCAATAGATATAAATATATTTATGTATCCACTTTTCAGTATGCTAGTTTAAATTATGATTCTTCTACTAAATCAGTTAAAATTAAAAATTTTTATTTCAGCTATGGCTAATTTCACTACACACAACTGTGCATAAATTATATTGTCTACTTGCTAGTCACACTTCTAACAGACTAACCCTTCAATCTTCTTCAACTTCTTTCCTTCCTCTTTTACCCTTTACGGGTGTCGAGGGAGATACAATGTTCTTTTTCTCGCTTTTCTGGCAGCTTCAGATAATGTTATTTGGTGTTCGTGTAATGTCTCTATGATGTTGTCGTTCCAGCGTACTCTAGGTCTACCCTTGGCTCTTCTTTCTGCTTCTCCTCTTTTCGTATATCCTTCAATCTACTCTTATTAAATCAATTTATTAGTCCACCTGTCAATTTACAATTACAATTTGACTCTATTCAAAGTGTTACATACAATTTATTCTCCTACACAAAAGTGAAATTGAGATCACAGCTTTATCTCCCTATGCATTCTACTCACAAAGTTAGAAAAACACTATCACTCCATAATACATCCTGAAACAATTTCATCCTTTGATTGAGTTCTCATTAAAGTTCATCGTAATTTCATGTTCTCTCATGTTCGTACTATCTCATTTTTGACAAGCTCGTTCGATCTTTCTGTGTCTGATTTCTGGCTACAACTATTCGATCACTCTATCTCTGGTCAACACTTATTCTTCTGTTCAGACGATCTGTTCTAGAATCTTCTGTCCCGTTACTTCTGGAAGGTCAATGATTGACTACTTTTAACCGCCGAAATGTCCATGCCTTGCTAGTGAATTCTTCCACCTACATAGACTGGTTTTCAAAGTCTGATGACGATTTTGGTGTAAACAGGATATTTACTCTATTCTTGACGTATATACTAGCTTACCCATTGGTCCTAATTAGTCCTTCATTTTGATAATTATGTCTCACTACAAAGTCCCCGAGAACTCAACATTTTAATTATTCAGTAACTATCAGTTATCATTAACTGATAAGTTACATCTCGTAGAAATTGACACCCCCTTATTTTAATTCAAAGTTCAATTTCTACTCTATTCCTAGTTTCTTCTGATTACGTGGTCATTTCCCTGTCACAAAGGGCGATATGTGCTAGGCATAAAAATATATGGAGAGACACTTCAACTAGTAGATTATTACTAAAATCTTGGATACATAATCACAGATAGTGAAAGATGTGAAACAGAAGCTAAAATAGGAATTGCTAAATTAACCTTCAATTACATGAGAAAAATATTAATATCTATACAAATTACAAACTATAAATGCGAATTATAAAATGCTACATTTATTCTATATTGATGTATGGTTCAGAAACATGGACAATAAACAAACAATTAGAAAACATAGTTTATGCCTCTAAGATGGGGATATATAAACGAATCGGGAGAATATCATGAAAAGAGAAGAATACAATGTGGTTCTATCCCTTAATATGAAGATAGAATTAAGGAAATAAAGATCAAGTAATTACAATATTTTGGACACATTAAAAGACATGACACATTTTTGAAGACCTTTTGTGAGGGTAAAGTCGAAGAGAGGCGAGCAAGAGCTAGACAGAGATACATGTGGGAGAGTAACATCACAGGATATACAGTTTCTAGCATAGTGCACCACCAAAAAGTGGAGACAGTGGATGGTGGAGGTCTGTCGCAGCCAACCTTCATTGCGGAGACGGCATGTGATGATGATAATGATGAATTATTACAATTAGATAGATTACCTTTCTTTGGTAATTTCACTATAACTCCATCTTTTAATTGTTTTAGGCGTTTCTTCTCACAATAAATTTAAAAAAAAGAACTTTAAAATAGTAACATCAGTTGTTTTCAACATTTTACCACTAATCTCGTCGTTGTCAGCTGTTTTCTACATTTTACCACTAATCTCCTTGTCATCAGCTGCTTTGGCCATTATTAGTTTTCAAACTGCTTTTCTGTTATCATCCAATATAAATTTATCGCGTTGACACTGACGTAATTTATAATTTGCCTCAATCTGAAAGCTAGCCATACAAACGATAAGTTGGCATTATCTCTGACACATAAAAGCAAAAATATTATTAAAGATATTTCTATGCACGCCGTTAGGATGATGATCGTAGTTGCGTACTGCAATAGTCATGTCCCATGGTGTGATGAATACAACTTTATCTTTGATCTCCTCAAATATTTCTCGTTGCAGGTTCATAATAACTTCTCCAAACATATCTCCAGTAGCATAATGCTCCTCCCATCCTTGCCAAGCTATATGTGGACCCTGTTAAAGCACAAATTTGAACAATGTTTAAAACATACGACTAGAAGCATTGCAGAGTTTCTGTATTTGGTAGAACGACATTAAAACTGTATACTAGAAGTGGTACCAGAGAAACACGAAGTATAATGTTTTACAGTCCACAAAACAAGCTAAATCACATGAACAAGACATAGGTAACAGCTTACAAAACAGACTGGATTAATGTTACATCCAAAACGTCTTTATCAAGGAAACACAAGATCACGAGACAAATTATGATGATATTACACACGGACAATATCCTGGACATTTAATAATAGAAAGGCCACAGAAGCAATGACGTAGCTCGTATTATGGTATAAACCAATATTTGAATTTAAAGAAACGGGAGGAAAGCAAACACAACAATAACAACTATGACTAGAAACAATTAGTAAAACAGAACAGCACATTTAAATAAACACATGAATTGTATGACGGTCATAAGCCGTATTAAAGGTAGTGCTGCAATATACAACGATGCTCAAAATAAAACTGAGACTTATCGTCTTAAACGTCTTTGAGGATGAAATTATGAGAATGAATTCTAACACTTGAATTCTAACACTTGAATTCTAACACTTGAATTCTAACACTTGAATTCTAACACTTGAATTCTAACACTTAGATTCTTCAATGATGAAGTTATGAGAATGAATTCTAATATTCAGTCTTGAACGATGATGTAGCTATAAATTGTGTGTCAATGTGATTTGATGATATGACAAGTGCAGTTGAAGATCGATGAATCAATATGTTTTAAATGTCATTCATAAATTGTGTTATCATTTCTATCTCCATTTAAATAATAGCTTTAATTTCTTCTGCCATGTCGTTATCTGGAGCTGGTAATTTATCTTGTCATATACGGTGTTGCTTCTTCTACTTCTGACTTGATTGCTGACAAAATAGGTAGTCCCTCACTTTGGTAATGTGAATGTTATTTTTTTAAATCTACTGTTGTCATCATATATAACTCTTTTATATACTCTGACCATCTGTTTATTATTTTATCTTTCCTAATTATTATTTCACCAGTTTCGTGTTTTAAACAATTATTTATTGGCTGCTTGTTAGTTCGCGTATACTTTTATCAGTTTGTGTATGTAAAGTGTGACTAAGTCTTCTCTTTGTGTCTCAATTACCTTGCTTTTATCATTACACCAAGGTTATTTCGCTTGCCTTATAGTTTGGTTTAATTCCTTTATGTATTATTGTGTATTTATGTTTGGTGTGTTTGCTTTTTTCTTCATATAAGCTAATGCATATGTACCGCAGAATACGTAGATAATTTTCTCATATCTTAATTTTTACTGTGTAATTGAGTATAATTTTCTATGTGATACCACGCGCTTGTTTTATAAATCTGTTAGCATCAAATTCTCACCTGTAAAACTACCTGTGCGTCTGGATTACGTTTAAATAAACGTACTAAGGCATCCTTAATTGCTCGAAACATGACGTCAAACGCACTGATATGAGAAGCAGTAAGGTGGTAGTAGTGGTTGAGTATTATGAGATAGTTTCCTTGTGATGGAATCCCATCGATGAAATTACTTGTTGGTATAAGACTACCTAGTGTTGACAACCCGAGCTGAAAATAAATTATTTACATTAACATATGATTTATCTGAATCTTATTAATGCATCACCTTCAAAAAGGAATAAATGAAAACAAAAATTCTAAAAAATGGAGCAGATTATTATAAACATAGTTGCACAGGAGAATCCCTCTAAACCGAATCATGTTATAACATATTTCCTTATTTAACATAATTTTCAAAGACCACAATTATATTTATTATTTTGTATTGTCTATAACGAATGTCTGTTACTACATACATATTTCATTGGTCCTGACCAAGATGTTGTAACAGGATTTGATTATATATGGATCTGACATAGTAATAACGTAAAACAGTCTAGCCAAATGATTAAGACACAGCTACCTATAGACCTGTTATTGATAAAGAAGTAAAAACAATTGGTATATGTCAAAATTGAGCCAAAAAAATCGGGTACCAAAAATGACATTGATTCAGATTCCATGCTTTTAATTAAGCGAATATCTATCTTTCCCGGTTTCTACCTGACTCATTCTTGGAGATACTGCACACAGAAAACAAGCACGAATGTCTCCAGTAAGATCTGTTATCTATAATTGTCATGTGACTGGACGGGGGCCCTTGTTGGGCTTTTGGATTCTCACTATTTATATACGAGGAGTCGCCTTGGCTAATTTTGAATTTTGGCAAGCAATTCTAAGTATGTAAATAGTGACCAACAGAAACCCAAACAATAAAAAAAACGTAGCGAAAGGATCCTAATTAATTCAGCTGAAAGATCTATATTGCTGACGGTCATTGAACAAGTGTGTATGCTGGTATCAACAATTTAAAAAAAACCAGGCCTTTCTTGGAAACCTGTTTCACCAGATAATATCAAGTCTTTCTTTATCGGAAATAGACTTTTATGTTTGGCGTACACCAGTCACCCTCCTACACAGTTATGTGATCTATTGATGAACTATTGAATATGATCTATGTGATATATTGATGAACTGTTGAATATGATCTATGTGATATATTGATGAACTGTTGAATATATCTATGTGATATATTGATGAACTGTTGAATATATCTATGTGATATATTGATGAACTATTAAATATATCTATGTGATATATTGATGAACTGTTGAATATGATCTATATGATATATTGATGAACTGTTGAATATATCTATGTGATATATTGATGAACTATTGAATATATCTATGTGATATATTGATGAACTGTTGAATATGATCTATGTGATATATTGATGAACTGTTGAATATATCTATGTGATATATTGATGAACTGTTGAATATATCTATGTGATATATTGATGAACTGTTGAATATATCTATGTGATATATTGATGAACTGTTGAATATATCTATGTGATATATTGATGAACTGTTGAATATATCTATGTGATATATTGATGAACTGTTGAATATATCTATGTGATATATTGATGAACTGTTGAATATATCTATGTGATCTATTGATGAACTATTAAATATGACTGTAGTGTCAAGTGTTCAGAAATATATTTGATTGAATAACCACAAATTTGCATCTGGGACCTGACACCCGTCCATTTTCGACACGCTATATCTAGTTGTATTGTTATATAAGTCAGTGATTTCTTCTCAGTGTCTTCCTCCACTCATTCACTGTCCTTTCATATTTCTTCCAATTCACATACTCTTCGCAGTGTGTCTTCAGCCTCTGCCATCCATGATCTGCCACGCTTGATTCGTGTCTCCTTTGACTCATCTATTACGTTGGTGTAGTGTGTGTTGGTTGTATTCTGTCACTTTAAGGTCCGACCTAACCTGTGCTACCTGATGTCGCACTCTAATACTAGGGAGATCAAGCAGAAATCGCAAGCAGAGATGGGTGTATCCCTAGTACACCGCAGTACCTCTCTCATTGCCTGGGTCATTGGTAGGCACGCGATGGAATCATTGTAACAGAGCGACTACTCCTGAATGCGTATCTGATAACAAAGATACATGGAATATCTGATACAGAGGAGAGGAACGCCGTAACACACGTTGAAAGTGATAAGTAATAAAAAATGCATTTAGTAACAATCTAATAAATAAATAATTCTGAACGTATAAATTTGGAAACACACATCTATTTATGTAATTACAAGATGAATTCAATGTACATTGTGTTGTCAATGTGAGACATGGACACTAACTAAAGAATCACTTCTCTTTCGATGCGCATTCCTGGCATTAACTCTTTCAATTATTTAATTCTCTCTCAAATTAGCCATTTTAGAGTCAGCCTTCTGCTAATAAGCGTGGAAAACTGATGTGTTGAATTTAGCAGGGGGTTGTGGTTAGGGTTAGTATTTGATCTAACCCTACCCCTAACGTCTACGATCATCCTTTCCCATCCGATGAGCATTCCTGGCATAAACTAGTGGCATAATTTAATCTCTGCTGAACGTGGACATTTTGTTTTTTCGAGCAACACTGTCTGTTTCTTTTTTACATAAAATGGATTATGCTCGCAAAACAAACAATTCAAGCGCCATAAAAAATGAAAAATTATAACTAACGATATATAATATTTTAACGATATATAATATTTTATTACTTATGTTGACACTACTCGCAAATTTAATGTCATAAATGTTGATTGTGACTACATTGCTATTGTTAATGCAACATCTGATGAAACAAAAACAGACTTAAATATTGTTGTAAAAATACATTATCCTAATTGATTTAAACGACGGGACCTCGAGATTCACCATAATGTTATTAATGTCAGTGGAATCTCTCTATAGAGCTTTCTTTTATAACACATTTCCCTATATGACAACATTTTTCGAAATCCCAAGTATTATGTGTACTGTATATAGCGAATTTCTGTTATTACATATATATTTTGTCAGTCTGAATCAAGTTCTAATACTGGGATTCCACTGTATTTAAGCACTGAACATCATACAATTAAGCAATAATTCAAAGTGGAACAAAATTTCATCAAACAATAGCACCTAAATATTCATATCCTAAACTCTATTCCTAAATTCCTAAGTTTCTGTATGCATTATTTATGTATTATTTATGTATTATTTATGTATTATTTATGTATTATTTATGTATTATTTATTTAGATTTTCGACGCCTCAACAAGTCATCACTAATTTCAGCACATTCAACCAGACGGGGTTCAGTAAAGATTTTAAACGTCTTTATGACATTTTACTTTGTGATAAGTTCTGTCTTATTGAAACAAGCAGATGTGTCTTTATTTTCTGTTACCTTATGCTGTTGAAAGTTTTATATAATTTTAGTAAAAATGCTGTAACTAAAAACATGAATTCTTGTTCTCGAATATGCGTTTGTATATGAAACAAAACGACTGTAACAGATCTGATCTCCTGGGTGGGAAAGATAATGACTAAACCCTACCCGCCACGCAATGATACCAGCATTAAACAATAAATCTGATTAAACACTACTATATAAGCTGGTCTCTTGGCTCAGAAAATAATAAATCATATGTTATCTGATTTAAACTAAAATACGATGCTAAATAGTGATAAGTGAGAAAATAAAACTTTAAATTAAACCCATGAAATTGCTAGAAAAATAAAATGAAAGGGTTTTTTGGTGACAACTTTTCATGTTCCAAATTGGAGACTTCTAACTCTGCAAGATTTGTAATATTGAAAAGTGGTAAGCAAATTACGGTCCACGAGCCAAATCCAGCCAAGAAAATCCTTTTTTTTGGGTACATAATGTATATTATGTACTGGTCCTAGAGCTCAGAAAACATTATATGGAGGCGTATAATACTAAAAGATGTTTCTTTTGACCCCATACCACACAATAAAAGCTCAATATCTGCCGCTGACCAAATTGGTTGCCCCCATCTGATGTACAGAAAAATTTCGATGCTTGAAGACATGTTTATTTATGCGTATTGCAATCTTATAAGATTAAGAAAACGATTTTGACCTCATCATACACGAACACTGCTTCAATTCAGTCGCCGACGAAAGATGTTGTCCACCTGTCTCATACTCATCCTAAGTTTTCCGAAATAAACATGAAATTTGTATCAATTTCTGGTGATCGATAATTTTAACTTTAAATTCTCTTATTTTCCAGATTAAACAACGTCATTTTCATCTATCAATTTATATCTTGTTGCATCTTGTAATGAAATAGTACATTCTTCTTTCTCCGTTCTTTCCCAATCTCCTACAGATTAGCAGGATGTAACAGAATGCGTGATATTATGGCTTCCAGTTTAGCTGTAACATGTACATATTACGTCTTGACAAATGCGACTGTTCCCATACAGACGTCGAATCTTTCAGGTGCAGATTTCGCAGCCCAGTTGTGAATCATAAAGACGTAGCATTTAATTGTCCTAAGCACATGACGATAACTAGCAGGAGTTCGAGAAAGAACGCAGACCAGAAGACACATGTAACTTTAGCAGTTCATACGGATCGCTTTGAATTATGGGATCAAACAGTCAATCCCTACATCGATATTTTTATAGCCACTTCTTATGTCAGGTGTAGAAAGTGGCAATGTTACTATTATTTACACCCACTTACAAATATAGAAAGTGTCAATGTTACTATTATTTACAGCTATTTACAAATATAGAAAGTGGCAATGTTACTGACATTTATATCCACTTACAAATATAGAAAATGGCAATGTTACTATTATTTCCATACACTTATAAATATAAAAAGTGACAATTTTACTACTATTTCCATCCACTTATAAATATAAAAAGTGACAATTTTACTACTATTTCCATCCACTTATAAATATAAAAAGTGACAATTTTACTACTATTTGCATCCACTTATAAATATAAAAAGTGACAATTTTACTACTATTTCCATCCACTTATAAATATAAAAAGTGACACTTTTACTACTATTTGCATCCACTTATAAATATAAAAAGTGACAATTTTACTACTATTTCCATCCACTTACAAATATAAAAAGTGACAATTTTACTACTATTTGCATCCACTTACAAATATAAAAAGTGACAATTTTACTACTATTTGCATCCACTTATAAATATAAAAAGTGACAATTTTACTACTATTTACATCCACTTACAAATATAAAAAGTGACAATTTTACTACTATTTGCATCCACTTATAAATATAAAAAGTGACAATTTTACTACTATTTACATCCACTTACAAATGTAGAAAGTGACAATTTTACTACTATTTACATCCACTTACAAATGTAGAAAGTGACAATTTTACTACTATTTACATCCACTTACAAATATTTTCTTGAAAATCACGAGCTACATAATCAATAATATAATTAGCGTGGTTTCCCAATTATATCTTCACATAAATTTATGACAACACATCTATACATCAATTAAATGCGTGTTTATGTTATAACATTTTGGGTCTCATCTTTGACCATGAAGACTTTTAGGGGGACCACTGAGAAAAAAATGAGGTTCGTGTCGAACGAAATAATACCAGCCTGTAAAATGCGTCTGAATCTGACGTTCGGGGTTGCCCGTAGAATATCTCAGAGGTAAAGTGTAAATTACGTAATCATTTTGTGTTATGTTTTTTGTGTGGGTATTATGTGTATGTCACAGAATGTATGATTTATTAATGCGAATGAAAGTAATTCTCAAAAATAAAAATAAAAACACACTTTGGCTCTCTATTTCAAGTATCTTCTATCAGAATTGTTGACTTTTTGCCCTGCAGCGATGTCATACTATCTATAATTCTTATCTCGTTGTCACCCTAGGTCTCTCTTGCATCCTATCTTGCCTGTTATAAATATGTTCTCCAGACCTCCTTGTCGCATAACATGCCCATTAAATAAAGAATGTCTCTATATGATATTCTTCAACAACCACCATCTTATATTTGATTTTTTCAACACGCATTCTTTAGTTTCTCTAGCTGTGCCCTATATTTCATTATTCAGCTATGAAACCACATTTCTGTGGCGTCATACTTTTCCATTATTCTGCTGATAAAAATAATGATTCAGTCATATTAAGAGTACGATTTTTTTCTTCCAACATGAAAGGAGAACCCATTCTACGGAAACCCGTGCAGGCTAGTTTCGGAATCATTTTACAGTCTGGTATTATTGTGTTCCTGTGCACTAATTTTGACATTAGGGGTAAAACAAACATGTATAGATATGCCACAGTATTGTAAAAACATGGTGAGATCTAATGCTCTATTGTTTAAATGTCTTCACATAGCAAGATCAGCGCACAGACTTATCTCCGCATATTCAATCAGTGTGACCATGCAATGTGTCCATGCAATGGATCCATGGACATAGCCATCTAGCAGGGAATGAAGTAGCAGACACACTTGCACACAGAGGCGCCTCACAGCAACAAATCCAAAGACCTTGTAGTATAGGAACAATCAAATATAGTCTAAGAAATAACACTAGGACATCTAGATGAACAGAAGGGCTGACTGGTCGAAAAGTATTTAGTGAAATTAAATGACCAATGGACAATGACAACATAAAGAAACTATGCAGGAGAAACCAATCCATTATCTTTCAGATTCGAACAGGACATACAAGGTTCAGTAGCTATTTAAACCGTATCAAACCAAGCAACTACCCACTTGTAGAAACTGCTCTCATCTCAATGAAACAGTGGAACACCTCCCTATTGACTTCCCTCACATTTCAACTGCTAGGAAATAAATTTGCAGACACCTTTATCCGTCATGAACGTATTGTATAGATCACGAAGTCAACTTTAGAAGACTTGCACTTTTTTAGAATGGCAATGTACTGACCAGAGTAGAATTACTCATCAGCGTTTGTATATTGAAAACAACAACATTGTATAAAATGCCTTACCCCATTTAAAAATGGCTGGGTGTGTGGGTTCCACCTCACGATGAAGTTGTTACCCTGATTAACACACAAGAGAGGTCTGTGCCACTTTGCTGTCAAAGCATTCAATATTCCTGTGCAGTTGGACAATGATTGTATTACATAATAGTGACTCTTTGCATTTGAATCTCCAAAGAGAAGTATCTGGGGATAGATTTGCAAGAGAAATATATGTGCTCATAAGGTGCGACTATGTCGTGTAGGTCCCCCTGTACATGATCATTTAACAATACAGACTACGTAAATTAACACATAATAACAAGATACAAACATGAAATGAAAAAAAAAATTACAATTGTCTAAATGAAACATGACGTTACAGATTGTCTAAATGAAACATGACGTTACAGATTGTCTAAATGAAACATGACGTTACAGATTGTCTAAATGAAACATGACGTTACAGATTGTCTAAATGAAACATGACGTTACAGATTCTCTAAATGAAACATGACGTTACATATTGTCTAAATGAAACATGACGTTACAGATTGTCCAAATGAAACATGACGTTACAGATTGTCTAAATGAAACATGACGTTACAGATTGTCTAAATGAAACATGACGTTACAGATTGTCCAAATGAAACATGACGTTACAGATTGTCTAAATGAAACATGACGTTACAGATTGTCTAAATGAAACATGACGTTACAGATTGTCTAAATGAAACATGACGTTACAGATTGTCTAAATGAAACTACAATATTATATAATGTCTACATGAAACATAACTGTTCAGAATGTCTACATCTTTACAAAACATTACAGATTGCCTACATGAAACAGATCTGGTTAAAATTGCTTACATTTTTACAAAACATTACTGAATTCTTACATGAAGAAAAATCATAACAGTATACATACATGAAACGAAACAAATTCACAACATATAAATGAAATAAAATATTATACATTTATAATGTTTACATGAAACACAACATTACAGAATGCCCAAAAAGGAGACACATTATATACTGTCTACAAGATACACATTATTACAGAAAATGCGTACATGAAATAAAATATCACATAATTCTACATAAAAAACACCACTGAATGCCTACATGAAACAAAATATCACATAATTCTACATTAAAAAAACACCACTGAATGTCTACATGAAACAAAATATCACATAATTCTACATTAAAAAAACACCACTGAATGCCTACATGAAACAAAATACCACATAATTCTACATTAAAAAAACACCACTGAATGCCTACATGAAACAAAATATCACATAATTCTACATTAAAAAAACACCACTGAATGCCTACATGAAACAAAATAACACAGAATGCATACATCGGTCACTGCAAAGCTTAAGTTACTTAAGATCTGGTTGTTTTAATGAAGACAATTTTCACAACAATAAAAATGAAGCAAAATCAAGATTTTTAATTAAAATTAAATTACTCATTTTTCCCATTGTTCTCCCTCATATATTAACCGGCCCGTGTGTTGCCGGGGCCCAAAAGAGGAGCAAAGAATAGCAACACTGTTTACCTTCCATGTATGTCGTAAGAGGCGACTAAGGAGATTATGGAATGGAGTTGGCTGTCCCATCCCATATAGGGTCAGTGACCAAAAGCCATGCTGAAGTCGGATGTGTCAGGCCGAAAGGCGCAGATATCACAGCAATGCTGTAAACCATGACACAACGCATTCCGTTCTCCGGAGTACATCCTGCTAATCTGCAGGAGTTTGACAACGAACGTAGAAGAAGAAGAAGAAGAATATTTTATCCATTATCATGTCTTAGAAAAACCTAGAAATAGAAAAACTGTAGCTGGAACATTTATATACCAACTCTACTAATTCGTGCATAGAAAATAATCTTAAAAGGCAGAAAGAGCGATTGCGCAAAGTATAGGGACATATCACTCTTGAGTCACATAGGAAAAATCTTTAGCAAGATACTAGAGCAAAGGATGCACCAATATATAGAGCCACGGCTCAACAACACACAATTAAGTTATGGGAAAAATAACATCTGTACATGCGCAATCTTTGCCCTCAAACAACTTTCAGAAAGAGAAACAGAACATAACCAAGACTTATATCTGGCTTTCATGGATCAAGAGAAAGCTTTTTAAAGAGTGGATAGAGCACAACTATGGATAACACTACAGACATACGGAGTCCCCCAACATCTGATAAGCCTATGGCAGAGCATACAACACGTCAATAGTCAATGCGCAGTATGAACGAGCAAAGGTACATCGGATAATTTCCAAATTTACTTGAGAGTAAGACAGGAATGTGTACTATTCCCCCTATTGTTCATACCATACATAAATCACATTTGCAAAGTGGCAAAGACAATGGAAGAAAACAATTTGAGGGATAGCTTAAGCGAATTGCTATTTGCAGACGACCAGGTACTAGTAGAATCATCAGAAGACAAACTACAAAGACAAATAGAAAGATTACATCAAACATGCCAAACCTTTAACATGAAGATAAATATAGAGAAGACCGACGTAATGAAGATAGGAAGAACAGAAAGAAACACAAACATATATATTGGAAACAACAGACAAAAGATCAGGGATTGAGATGCGGTGTTGCTAGAGGTGAACATTTTGGAGGGCGCAGAAGAATGATGGTCAACCAGCATAGGACCGGTACTGTCAGCAGAAGTGTGATGGCGGATACACTCAAGGAGAGATCGGAGCAACTATGGATGTGTCCAGTTTGCAGTGATGATGATCCGACGACTAACTAACTAACTAACAGACATAAACAAATGACAGAATTCACATACCTAGGAAGCAATATAACAACAGACGGCAGGGGCAGCATAGAAATACGCAATAGATGTAGTAAAGCATACCAAGCCCTAGGACAAATTACACCAATCTTCAGAAACAAAAATGTGGATTTAAACACCAAAGTAACACTATTTAAAAGAATTATTATACCAACGCTGTTATCAATGTCAAATAGGACAACGACAGTACAACATTAACGTAAACTTGTGACAGCTGAAATGGCATGCTTGCGCAGAATCCTAGCAGCGGGAAATGAAGACATTAGACAAAGAACCGGTACCTCTCCAATTTTGGAATATATTAAGAGAGAACAGATAAAATGGTTGGCACATATCAGCAGACTACCATCAGACAGTATACCACAGCAAACTATGCTACACAGATACAGTGAAGGCAAACTTAGAGGAAGACCACGAAAACGATGGACCACCGAAATAAAAGAGGCGACAAACTCCGCAATATACTGAGCACACAAGAGGGACATCTCCAGAAAACTATTATACCTCTGACGCTGAAAGGCAACAAAGGGTTTAGCAAATAGATAAATAGATAGAAAATAACCTTACACATATTACTTAAGCATATACTATTTAATTCCTGCGTTATTCCGGTGCTATCATATGGATGTGAGAGCTGGACAAGCTCGTTATCTTCAGAAAATAAATTACTAAGTTTTTTGAACAAATGTCTTCGTAGGATAACTAACACCCATTGGAGTGAATTCAAATCGAAATGATAAAATCAGAGAAGAGAAACATCAAAATTTCATCACAGCTGTTATCAGAAAACGCCGTGGTCCTACATCAGGCATGTCCTACGCGCAGACATCAACAGAATACACAACCATTCTCTTGAATGGATAACTATAAGTAAAAGAGCCAGGGGTAGACCAAAAGAAACACTCAGAAGAACAATACTTAGAGAAAGTAAAACAATCCAAATTCATACTATTCAAGAACTGCACAGAATAGCTTTGAACAGACAGAATTGGAGAGATCTGACCTCTGCCCTATGCGCTAACTTCAGCGCAAAAGAAAAATGAATGTTTGAATATACTATTGATAATGCTGTTTACAGTAAAATTTCTATCTATAGAATTCCTTCAGCGTCGAATATGGTGTCTAGGGCAGAAGCCAGTGCTCTCTAGTCTGAACAATGTAGTGCTAATGTTTGTAGATTTTTTTTCCCGTGTGGTTAAGATTACTGTAATACCCCAAGTTATTGTTGTCCTGCGAAGAGTTTCTCGTGACATTCTCTTAATATTACCATCGAATACTTATTTGAATGTTTTACTGGCAGTCTATTACCAATTATTCTTACTTTACAGCTCCTATAAATATCTGCGCGTTCAGTGGCAACTCCACCAGCGATACTTTATTAGAGATAAGCAGCCGTAGTTTGGTCTTCTTAGTCTTTGCGTTGTCCTCACTGTCACTCTGCAACTCTTCCATTTCTGTGCGTGATGTCTCAGCCACGTCCAGCGTTATATTCTAAAGGCTTTCAATGTCATTTTCCCATCATTGTTTTGGTCTGATTTTTGTTTGATTGCTCAATTCCCGTAAAAGTCTACACGTTAACTAAGTCAACAATTTTTTTGTCAAACGTTTGTTCCTCCTGACCCGCTCCCCCCTCCCTCCGTATCAACAATCTGTCAGAAAATTAAGAACCCACGAGCAACCCTGCTTAATAATGTCAAAATAACAATTTCTTTCCCACACACTAAACACATTTCTTTCCACACACTAAACAAATTTCTTTCTCACACACTAAACAAATTTCTTTCCCACACACTAAACAAATTTCTGTCCCACACACTAAACAAATTTCTTTCCCACACACTAAACACATTTTTTGCTGGGAAAGCTTTACAAATTACACGATTTTTTAACACAAATAATTATAATTCAATCAATTTACTTGCTATATAACAAAATTGATGTCAAATTTTATCAAGTTCCCTCCCTTCTCCGTTTTGAACAACTGTCAAGTTTTGTCAGACCACTCCCCATAATTGATGACGTAATTTATAAACAGACGCAAAGGTCAACGCAATATGAATATACATTTCCTGTACTTTTTCTCCATCATGTGACATTTCCTGTGCTTTATCCCATCTTGTGACATTTATACATTTCCTCTGCTTTATCTCCATCTTGTGACATTTATACATTCTATGTGCTTTATCTCCATCTTGTGACATTTATATATTATATGTGCTTTTTCTCTATTATTTGACATTTATACATTTCATGTGATGTGTCTCCAACATGTGACATTTATATATTTCCTTTTCTATATCTCCATCGTATTTTCGTTCATTTTCTTTGCTGAATCTCCATTCTGTGACATCATTCCCCGTGCCGTCTCTCAATATTTTGTTTCTCAGATAGGAATATTGTTGTCAACATTCTGAACAGATTCTTCCACTAAGGATGATATTCAAATTTCTGCTGACAAAATATATATTAGTCACGGATACTTCTTGTTCTTCTGTACTTGCTCTCTGATAACTAACGCGAGAGTTCGTCTTATTTATGCCAGGGAGTTTGGCGTACGCGGTGCTTCAGATTTTACAGCTGGATTGCAGCTACTTTGCACCTTCTGGCACAGCAAATCCGTATGCAGCACTAATCTTGGTTGGTTGGTGAGTTGCTGATCCAGTGGCCCATGGTTTCATGCCATTTGATACAATACCATTGTGTGATGTATGCATGTGTTTGTGAGCTGTTCTTTTGTTCCAGATAATGTGTTTCATTTATCTGACCTGGAGGAAGAAGCATCTTCCTGAAGTCATGCAGCGCTGGACATTCAAAAAGGCGGTGGTTTTACAGTTGTATAGGGATGCGTGCACAGTCGACACCCTGGAGTGTGTTGTGGTTGTATTATGTTCAGGGGATTGTTAAGATATACATGTTGTGTGCGAAGTCGTAAAAAAATGATACTCTTGTCTTTCCTATCAGTGGGATGGTCTGTTAACTTGGTTACATGTCCCTGAATATCATTTCTGATATAGGTAATTATGCCAAGGCAGTTGGTGTATCCTACTGACAGATATGGGTCAGTGTCTTTGTGTATAGTCTCCTGTAAGAGGGCCACATGTATCTTGTGAGTTTGCAGTCAATTAGCACGTATTAGTAGTTTTGTTTCTTATGCCACAGATGTTTTGTTGTAGAATATTCAGTGAAGACTTGGTGTTATGACAATCTTGGCTATGTTGGTACTCTCTCCAAGGTTTCCTTGGTTTAATGTTGTGAGGCTTGTGTAGATGTTGATGTTGTCGATGTGTTGTATATTGTGTTTGCCGGTGTTTACGTTGTACGAGTATTTTATAAAATGCATTCCAGTAGTAAATTTCTCGGCCAGAGCAGTCTGGTTGCACATTGCATGCCCCGGACCTTGACGTCCAATCTCATTTGTAAATCATATATGCTGTAATGTCATTATAATGCTGGAAAGTCTGGATTTTCGACCAACCCCGGACCAGGGCTAGAAAATAACTTTCGCACCATAAGGAAGGTAGGTTTCTAGCTATGCATTGTGCCGAACTGCTGAAACCAAGACAGGGTTCCCTGTGCTCATTCCCCGCCAACAATTGCGGATATACGGAACTTCTCTGTGGCTCCAAGCATCCAACAAAATGTTCACGTCAAAAGTCTTGTCACGTTGTGAGGCACTGTGCCTTTATGATGGGACTCTACATTGGATAACAATGCAGTCAGTTTCCCTCTCATTATTGCTGCACAGTACAGCTATGTCTCCCTCCCAACCAAAGAGGATACGTGCACATATACTAATAAATAATCCATATATTTTTGTTTTTTAATTTTTTTAAATGCATCCACACATGAGAAACATAATTGTATGGAAGGTGCATGCTAGAAAGCTTCCATAAAGAGGACCTCAACATAACGGCATGTCATCTACTAAGGTTTTCTGTCGCATGGGTGATTTGTCTAGTGTGCAATTAGTGGGACCACCGACGCTACCGCATGAGTAGCACGAATCATGGACGCATTAGTTTGAATGTACGTTTTTTCTAAAAGATTAATAATTATGTATATACCTTGAGTAAAAAATAATTTCATACCGTTTTGTTTTTGAAACAGTTTGCGTAATCAACCTGTTCAATACGACAGAACAGAGGATGCCATATCTTTCTAGATAGATAACCTGTCGGAATCGCATTTGCCCATGTGATCTGTGGTGAAATTTCATAACAGGGCTGCAGTTGATTAACTTTCGATTTACCTATTAGACAATAAATTATAGTGATATAAATTGTTGTATAACTTTGTTAATTATATTTTCACATATATTTAAGATTCATGTATGTGCAGTATTATCCTTCGCTATCAAACGGGGTTGAAGACACATTGGGTAAGGTTGAGGGGCGGATATACAAAATAGTGAAATAAAAGTTAGTTTTAATCTCCTTTGTTGAAAATTCTTTTTCGTGAGATTTATGGAGACCCTTTTCTCCAAAATAAAAACAAACTTAAAGGATGTGGAGGGGTTTTAGCCCATTTTTTGTCTTGCTTCTTCTTCGTCTTATGGTCCATGCTATGTAGCGGTGGTTATCATGCCTTTCTACAGTCGTTTATTTCGCATGCTGTCAAACATTTCCGACGATCTCCCATGCCACAATGTTAGGTTATCAAGCTTCTTTTCTCTTGGTCTTCTACTACCCCTCTTGTTCTTCAACTTACCTGTTGTTATATCGTGTTCGATCTTCTTTCTTCTCATGATGTGTCCAATAAATATGGACTGTGTCTTTCTTATGCGAGTATGCAGATTTCTTTTTGAAGTAGCTTCTTTCAAACTATCTTCATTACGCGTTTTATCTGTCAATTGTGCTCTTAAAATTCTTATATAAAACCAGATTTCTAATGCCTCAATATTGTTCTGCTTCATAGTACTAAATATTATCATATAATTTTCCAAAGCATTGAGGAGTTGAAACCCTCAACAAACCCTTGGTATTTATGAGCTTTGCTACCAGCATTTGGAAGATGTACGAGTCTTACCAGCGGTTGCCAGATTAAGCTTTACGTTACATGAAACTTCATTTAAAGTATATGGTTATATAACGAGGTCTTCTTCCAGTGAAACCTTTTCTTTAATATATAATGTAATATTTTATACATTACAATATACATTGTAATAACATTCATTATTACAGTAATATGTTATATGCTTTATATTCTGTTATACCGCACTTGGTTAAATACATGTTTTGTCACAATGTTTTACTTTTGTCTTCTATAAGATTGCGCACATGGTTGACAAAGAGACCATGATTAGCGAACATTGCACAATATACAGCGAGCATTGCACAATATACAGTGAGCATTGCACAGTATACAGCGAGCATTGCACAATATACAGCGAGCATTGCACAATATACAGCGAGCATTGCACAGCGAGCATTGCACAATATACAGCGAGCATTGCACAATATACAGCGAGCATTGCACAATATACAGCGAGCATTGCACAATATACAGCGATCATTGCACAATATACAGCGAGCATTGCACAATATACAGCGATCATTGCACAATATACTGCGAGCATTGCACAATATACAGCGAACATTGCACAATATACAGCGAGCATTGCACAATATACAGCGAGCATTGCACAGTATACAGCGGCATTGCACAATATACAGCGAGCATTGCACAATATACAGCGAGCATTGCACAATATACAGCGAACATTACACAGCGAGCATTGCACAATATACAGTGAGCATTGCACAATATACAGCGAACATTACACAGCAAGCATTGCACAATATACAGCGATCATTGCACAATATACAGCGAACATTTCACATTGTACAGCGAGCATTGCACAATATACAGCGAACATTACACAGCGAGCATTGCACAATATACAGCGACCATTTCACATTACACAGCAAGCATTGCACAATATACAGCGAGCATTGCACAATATACAGCGAAAATTTCACATTGCACAGCGAGCATTGCACAATATAATATACAGCGAACATTACACAGCGAGCATTGCACAATATACAGCGAACATTGCACATTACACAGCGAGCATTGCACAATATACAGCGAACAATGCGCAATTCAATTCACAGCGAGCATTGGACATTACTCATCGAACATTGCAAATTACGCAGGGAACATTGCACGTCCAACATTGCACATTACACTGCGAATATTGTACATGGAACATTGCACAGCGAACATTGCACATTACACAGCGAACATTGCACATTACACACTGAATATTACACAGGGAGCATTGCACATCGAACATTGTACATTACACAGCAAGCAAACATTGCGCATTACACGGCCAATACTGCCTACGGCACTGCCAACAATGTACATTGCACAGCGAACTTTGTATATTGCACAGCGAACATTGAACATTGCACACTTGGGATTGAACATAGCACAGGGAACAAATGCACATTGAATATTGCTCATTACACTGAACATTACGCAGCTAATATTACACAATACACAACGAACATTGAACATAGAAAAGCGAACATTAAACAGATAACTTTGCACACTACACAGGTAACATTACACGTTGAACATTACACAACGAACATTGCATATAACACAGTGAACATTGCACATTGCGCAACGAACATTGCACATTGAGCAGCGAACATTGCACATTGAGCAGCGAATATTGCACATTGAGCAGCGAAAATTACACAGCGAACATTGCATATTGCACAACGAACATTGCACATGTGTCTTCTTGTGGCAGACGTATAGATGGGAGATTCATAATGACATGATTCCATCACTGTATTGGGGTGCAAAGGGAACGCATTGCTCTAGGCGGACCCAGGGTTAGCAGATAACCAAGATCCCAAATGTACCCCCACGCGGTGCACCCTGGAAACAGAAATACAGCAGCTCGAGCTGATTCTGGCCAAATCATTTGGGGATCGTGTCCGAGAATGTGGAGGTAGCAGATGGAAAGAGATTTGACTGCACAAGAGACAGACAATATCTCCGACACCACCAGCATCACCACATATAGCGACACTGTCGACATACAGTGAAGCTAGTCAGTCCAGTCCGAACATTGGAGGGGTGGCCAATGTAAAATGCACGTAAATGTAGATGCATGGCGAGAGACAAATAGATTTGATACAGAGTACAATGAAACAATGAAAGGGCAGAACAGCGCTAGAGGGCAGCGCGAACTGCAAAAAGAAAGTGAAAAGTCTCTAGTAAAGGGGAACTACAAGCTCCGTCAGCTCGAGACCAACTTCTAGTTACCTGTTTTCCTTACAGGCAGAGACCCAGACCCATTCATTGGCGTCTGGTAAAGCAAGAAGACCTAATCCAACTCTAATGTCGAGCCTTCCTAAACCGGAAATATGCTCGCGAAGAGAAAGGGTTCTGTACCCGATTGGTTTAGGCAACAAAGGGACAACGATGGTAGTCCTGGTCCAACTCTACTGTCAAGGTTTCCTATACCGGAAGTACACTTGCAGAGAGAAAGGGTTCCGTACCCGATAGGCTCAGGCACAAAAGGGACAACGATTTAGCCCTGGCCCAACTCTACTGTCAGGTTTTCCTACACCGGAAATACACTTGAAGAGAGAAAGAGTTCAGTACCTGATGGGCTCAGGCGCTATTGGGACAAGGAGGCTCAGCTCGAGAACGCCTAGCTCTCAAACGCGCGGTGTGAGACTCGAACATGGACAAGGGGTACATGATGTCGGTGAATGACACCTCGGCTAAGAGGGCGAAAGAGCCAGGGTCCAACTCCTCTGTTGAGTTCTTCCCCTTAAGGAACCAGGCTCACGGATGAGAAAACGGTTCAGTACCCAATGGGCACAGGCACAGCACGTCCAATTACACGAGGCACGTTCATAGACAGTGGAACACCTCGTGCGAGTCAGACGAGAGCAAAAAAAATCGTCTGGGCGAAGAGTCGACACTACGCGTGCCTGGAGACAGATATAGAGGCTGTCACAGGCTAAGGGTAGCCCACCCGAATTGTCAAGGCATGCCGAAATCGGATGTGCTAGGCCTACAATGCGCATAACGGTGGCACAACGTAATCACGCTCCCGGCGGAAATCGCACGGATATCCGTGATGGTTACAATGGAGCGAACGTAAAACAAACAACAACAACATCACTGTAGATGGAACAAGAAGTCAGACATTTAATATAGATGCCCAGAAATGTCTTGTGTTGTCAGGTCTCGAGAGAGGAGCAATGTACAACTTCATTGTTTAACTTCAATTTATTTCGTAAGAGACAATTAAGTAAGTTGTGGGGTGGAGTTTATTGTCCTATCCATGCAGGATCAAAGTGCCATGCTAAAGTTTGATGTGTCAGGCAGAAAGGCACAGAGAGCGCACAAAGCTGTAAGTAATGACAAAAAGCATTCCATTCTTTGCACTTTAACCTGCTGATCTGTTGGAGTTTGAGAACGAACTTAGAAGACGCAGATGACGATGCTTAGAAATATATGTCTCTCTCCTGGCAGGATAGGACGGTCCCATGATACTGCTGCACTGGAGTGCATCCTATCAGGGAACAAAACGCATCCATAAAGCCCCCATGAGCTGTCCATAAATTATGTCAACAAATGTTTACCAATTGTTGATACCCCCCCCCCACTTTGTCAACTTTATCACTGTCAAGAATTCAGGGAGCCCTAAATATTCCGAACAGCCAGTTTCAGGTCAGGTAGTTAAAAGACACAACGAACTACATGTTTTACATCCTCAGCAAGCACACTCACCAGACAACACAGTCAGCTCAAAGTTGGATGGGATGTACCTTATCCTTGGCTCTCTGTAACATTGAAACACATATTCATGATAATTGAAATGTAAGTCGATTTATTGCAATGTGTGGGCTATGTAACATTTCATATGCAATATATCTTTTTCAATTATAGTAAAAAATAGAGTTCTTGGGAGTTACATAGAGCCAAATCTGGGAAGCTAATCTTGGACAATCAGTAGAATCGTGAAAAAGGAAATAGTGACTGTAGAGATGTGGTTATATTTAAGAATGTTAAGAACACACTGGACATATAGAAATAGTAATGAAAATGTCTTGAAAGAAAATTCAAAATGAAAGCTGCACACTCGTATGAGAAAGCAACAGTCATGTGAACATATCATGAGAAAAGGAGAGATGGTACATATTGTGATAGCACGCAAATTGAAGTGCACGAATAAGGGGAAGACAAAGAGTGGATATTCTAGACAGCTTCGCATTGTGGCAAGGGAGAACATTGGTATAGGACATTCTTGACATCACAGAAAACAGAAGGTTGTGAAAAAATATGATAACAGACGCCATTAACATGGCCTACAAGAGGAAGAGTCATATGAAGACTGCAATGCAAGCCTCGACTTTCATATTCATACTGGATGTGATTGTTCCGTTCTCAGAACGACTCTACCATAATAATTGGCTATGAATCCCCAGTCATACATCTTACCACGATGTACGCAGCCATCCGTAAATACAAAAATATCATTATATCCAGAGTTATCAACATTCAGCTGATAGATTTCTAGGTTAGCTTTACCATATCTTCAATCTCTACATTTGCTTCCACGTGTGATAATTACGTCGCGAATGACTGTCATGATCTCATCGATTGAATGCCATTCTTCTGCTGTTGGTAACGCAGAAAATGTGATGTGGTTACTTCTACTTCAAAGGTAAACCATTTGAGTTGCACGCCGAGAACGTAGTGAAGGAATGTGGACGTCAGACCCTACGCAAATTTGCCCGGAACTACGACATGACTATGCCATATTACATGTGTTGTTTAACATTGATATAACAAAGGTGGCCAATTTTCAACTTCCTGGTTAGGGACGGACGTTGACCTTTTCTGATGGCATTCTAACATACAGGACTGGTTCCAACAGTCAGATGATGGCGCAAGACTTACAGGATACATTAGATACTATATCGATCTGATGTAGTGAATCCTGTTCCACGGCCAACTCTTAGAATCCGAGAACACTATTGTGCTCGTTGAACAATTATATAGTTAATACAGACATACCTGGAGTTTCTTTCAATGAGGAAAACATTGAAACTTATGATAGACTGTGTTATCTTGGAGTAACCTTTGATTGCAGTCAATCTTACAACCATCATGTTGATCAAACAATGTACGAGATGTACGAGAGGACATTGAGTATTTAAAGCTACATTTGTTACTCAACATGAGCACCAACTATAGGTCCTCCTTCATCAGCTGGTCATGTTTGTAGTCGAATATGGATTAGGAACCCTCACGGTCTTACATTCGCAATACGAGAGTATAGAACGTATGCAAAATAAGGGAACGCAGACGGTCTCCGGCTGTACAAGGTATAACCCTATCATGAAACCTAGGGACATAACATACAAACATAAAAAAAACCACAAGTAAAAATGTATGCGTATCCGAGAATTTTTACTTGGGGTTTTTTTTTAATGTTTGTATGTTATGTCCGAATCTTGAAAAAGGCCTATTGGTCCGAAACGTCGACTTTGTCCTGTGTATTGTCATCTGTAGATTATATTCTGTGTTTTGTTTTGTTATATGTACCATATTTACATCCGTTAGTGATAGTGTGTAGTGTTTTAGTCGTCATTCAGTAGGACTTCATTACCTGTCTCACACGTGAGTATTATTTTCCATTATGTTCTACTAGCAGTACCACCTTCTATTGATTACCATGAAACCTAGGCATGCTTGGGCTCTTCTCACTCATGTCCGGGCTCTAGTAACTGTACTGCCAACGGTCTCATCTCACTACGTTCTCGGCAATTGATTAAGATTTATGACAGATAGCATAAAAATAAACGGTTGAATTGACATGTCCTGAAAAGAGTTTCATTCTGTCAACATCAGCATATCTCAGAAATTAGATATGAAGATCGCCCGTGTGTTCTTGCGACCAGAAAGACGAGCAAAGAATATCAACAGTATTACCTACCGTGCATATCGTAAACGACAACTAAGGAGGTTTTGGAATGGAAATTACTGCCATCGCACAGAGGTGCAAAGTGACACAGAAGTCATGCTCAGGTCGGATGTGTTAGGTTTCTAGCTGATATTGCAGCTAAGATTTAAAGCATGACCAAATGTATCCCGTTTTTTGAAGTACTTCCTTCTAATCTGCAAGAATCTCAGAACTAATAGAGAAGAAAATATAAAGATGACACAGTTCTATTAACAACTAGGAGGAAGATCTGAATGTTTCCTAGTACTAAATGTTTCAAGAGTACTATTAAATGTTTCCTAGTACTAAATGTTTCATAGTGATATTAAATGTTCTTTAGTACTAAATGTGTCCTCGTACTTTTAAATGTTTCACTTACTTGTACTACCATGTCCAACAGGGCTTGAAGTTTGTGCTCGCTCCCTTCAATAAGAACTGTAATTGTCAGCTTATCTTATAGGCCCTATTATTCAGAATGTAACCTTCAACATGCTTCCTGGCATGATTTCTATGTCTCACATATCCCTTGTATACAGGGAGAAACGTGAACTATATCTCAACTTCAACAGTGAAGGAACACCTAGAGGATGAACTCGAAAACGATGGACTACCGAAATAAAAGAGGCGACACATTCCAGGACACACTAGGGCCATCTCCAGAGAACTCTTCTACCCCTGACGCTGAAAGGCAATAAAGGGTTTAGCAAATAGATATATATATATATATATATATATATACATATATATAGACAGTGAGAAAAGATCTGGTCACAATACACATCCTTGTCTGACTCCCTTCTCTATCTTTGTTTAGTTAGGTACTTGTCATGACAGTATTATTATTTATATAACCAGTTTCTGCTCAAAGACGCTTTACATAGTTCCAGCCTAATAGTTTTTGAAAATTAATAGATTTATTTTCACAAATTTAGCACACATGCTAATTAACTTATGTTGACAGGAAATAATGCTGTTCAGTTATGTCAGTATTTTATGGAAATCGATTTCGACAAACACAAGAAAAACTAAATCTGAGACAGTTCTGGAGACAAATATCCATGTTTTACATAACAGCAGCTTTGTAGCGTCCACAAAAGGAATCCATCTTTTTATATTGTTATTGTGTGTTTTTTAGTGCTATGTATAAAATTCGTAACTAAATACATAACATTGACCTGCATGAACGATTTAATAATTCCATTTCTAGATCTGTAACTGGGAAATTTTTAAATCTTCCAATGGTAATTGCTCCAGCATAGTGAGAACAGTTCAGCTGCTGTTTAATTGGATGACCACAAAACCAAGGTGATCCGTTTAGTTCTGTTAGATTGCACAACTCAGAAGGCTGGAATCCGGGAATCACCGGAGTGTGATAACAAGGAGTTGCCTCTTTTGCCTGTAAAATAAATCATAGTTTCATTTATGTTAAACAGTTTGTGAAAGGTACAATTTGTTTGTGTATGAAGCAACAACTTCCAGTCCTACAATTGATGCTGCTATTGCTACAACTACTGCTACTACAAGTACTACAACTATTACACGTATTACAACAAGTACTGCTACTACTACAATTATTACTACAAGTACTACTACTATTGATACTATTATTACAAGTACTACTACTATTGATACTATTATTACAAGTACTACTACTACTAATGCTACTATTACTACAAGTACTACTACTACAACAATAACTACTACTACTACTGTTACTACAAGTACTACTACTACAACTATTACTACTACTGTTACTACAAGTACTACTACTACAACTATTACTACTACTGTTACTACAAGTACTACTACTACAACTATTACTACAAGTACTACTACTATTGATACTATTATTACAAGTACTACTACTACAACTATTACTACTACTATTACTACAAGTACTACTACTATTGATACTATTATTACAAGTACTACTACTACTAATGCTACTATTACTACAAGTACTACTCCTTCCACAACAACTACTACTACTACTACTACTACTGTTACTACAAGTACTACTACTACAACTATTACTACTAACACGTGCTACTCTTCTGTTTCCATACGTGTACTACCTGAACGCTATTTATTTTCCTTGAGTGAGAAATACGCTGCCTGGGAGCTGTCAATAAATTATGGCAACAATTTTTTGTGCCAATTTTGACTATCTTCCTCCCTCTTGTCAACACGTTTTTAAGAATGCAGGGACCACACCCTCTTTTCCCCACCCACATAATCCTAATTATGTTGTCACATACAAATTCCCCTTCCTTCTAAAATCAAGATTGTTAGCAGAAAAAGTGCTTAAAAATGACAGATATTTCATATTTAGCTAATTGTCCACACTCCCACAGTTTAATTTTGTGTACGACGCATCGTTTTGTTGACGTCAAAGTTTGTGGTCAAACCCCTTCCTCTCTTGTCAGCAAGATTAAAAAATGTCAGACCTTCCCTCTCCCCTAATTGTTGATGCAATTTATGGACAACGCTCATAGAGCAAAAACTAGAGCTCCCTAGTTCGAGCAATGTGATCTTACTGTATATAGTTCTTGCATGTTGTTGAGATCCATATTCATACCTTCTTTGATGGTTCTCCGAAGAGTCCCACTTGGTCTTCCTCTCTTTCGTTTGCCATCTGGTACCCATTTTATAGTTTGTAGTGGGAGCCTATTGTCATCCATTCTAAGTACATGTTGCATATAAGTCCATAGTATAGTTTTCTTCTTATTGTTGAAGAACCATATTGCTGTTTGGAGTCTTCTCTTATTTCCTTGTTTTGACTTAATTCTTCGCAAAGAATATGCAAGAGTTTTCTAAGACATTTAGGTCCAAATGAATTTCAGTTCTTCTCCACTGCTTCTGTTATTTTCAAGCCTGATAAAACGAGTGGTATCACCAACAAGGAGATGTTCATAAAGTTGTGTTGATACTTTTTGCAAAATTTTGACCGCATCCTCCACTCGTCAGGAGCAGTCAATGGCTGAGGTTAGTTAACCCCCCCCCCCCCCACTTAACTATATCAAAACATTTCACACCCCACCGTAATTTAATTTGTTAGAAAAAAATCCGAGGTTGACCGGTTTTCACGAAATTCACATTGAGATTCAGGTTAGTTCAGATCACATAGAACTTGGAGTCTTCGCAGCACAATTCTTGGAAGTATCTTGTCAACAGGACATCTAATTTACATTCTTCTGTATTTGTTATAGTCACTCATGCCCTCTTGTTCTTATATTGAGTTATAATACTCGTATTCCAGCCAACATAATGTTTTAAGTTCACGTAGCAGTAGAGTGAGTATCTTTCTCCCACTCCTGATAACCTCATTTGGAATTCCATCTAAGCTATGTGCCCTGATAAAAGTTAGGCCATTATTAGCATTGTTAATTTCAGCTATAGTTGGGGGTGTGTCCATTGGTTAATTGTTAGTAAAGCCTCCATGTCGCTAAAGATACAATCTGTTAGCATAGACTTACTAGAATAGAGCTCTAGATAGTGTCCTACCCGTCTGTCCATCTGCCAATTTGTATCAGTGATGATCACTCCAGATACATTTTTCAGCCGTGCATCGTCTTCGCTATCAGACCGAACGCTGTCTTTATTCCTTCATACACACTTCTGATGTTACCTTTGTCTTCTGAATATCTTCACACAACTTTATCTATTAGTCATTCAAACAATGTCTGGCTATCTTCTGAACTTCTTTGCTAGCCTGTCTCAGCTCAGAAACAGTATTTCTTTTTTTTTTTTACAAGTCGTCTTTTTATATGTTGATTAAAGCCAAAGTTTCTACTTGTCAGTGTCCAGTTTGTATTTTTGTGCACACGTGTGCTATAAACTTTTACCGCCATTTTGTGAATATCGTCTTTAATTATTTCCCCATTTGCGGTTCCATTTTCTTGTGAATCAGAGCATTTTCTAGATGTCTATATATGTTATCCATGTTTGCAAGAAGACGTATCTGCCCTTGTAGAACTAATAAGGGTATTATATGTTTGTTGTTATTGATGATATTTCAATACCTGTGCGGGATGTTTGTTGTTGTTGTAATAGTCCTTGTCTCTATTGGTCCGTTCCGGTGATCTTGAGTGCACGGTTTGAATGTCCTGACAAAATCGCATCTTTTTTTCGAGATGTGGTTAGTCAAGTAGAACGATTGTGCAATAGTTGCTGGGCGATTTGGAGCCGTTGAACGGACTGGTTCAATTCCCGTTAGTCTCAAGAATTCTTGGATCCTTAAGCACTGTCGTTGTTTTTCATCAACATCATCTAGTTGCGGTTCATCTTCTCGCCTTCTAATACAATCAATCAATCAAGTGCCATGCCGAATGGCGTAGAAGATCATGTTTCTCCACGTCTTTCTGCCTCTTGTGTTGTCAATGAGCTCAGTTGGTGAACTACCATGCCACAACACCAGTCCATCTAGCAACTATTCTCCCTGTCGTCCCACATCTCTTCTCTAATACTATGCTACTGTCTATTGTCTACTCTACTGACATCTCAATTAGCTCATTAAATGCGATATTGAGTTCAATCGCTGTTATAATTTATTCACATCATATTTTTTCAGATTTTGGCCTGTTCCAAGCACTCATTCACGCAGACAGGCTTTAGCGGATCAATACCTGATTGTCTGGGGGCTGCCCAGCTTCAAGCAGACGTTAGTTGATCAATGACACCAAAGATGTCTCTCACCATTAGAGATAGCCCGTGGCGGCCTTTATCTACGCCAATCATCAATGGCTTATAACCCGAAACTGTCATCTCCCGATTTGATTCCGAGACCCATTAAGACTAGAGATTAAGTATGCTTCTCAATAGCACAATGTCAGGGCTGAAAAATAGTGACCATCTGTTGCCATGCTCTCTCTCTCTCTCTTTCTCTCTCTTTCTCTCTCTCTCTCTTTCTCTCTCTTTCTCTCTCTCTCTCTCTCTCTCTGCTTGTCTTGTTAACCCCAAAGCAGAGGTAATACCAATACAAGGTAAGCTCATGACCTGTGCTGTATCTGTCCACCTTTCAGTGCTCCCAACTTAAACAGCTGCCAACTAAGACTAAGGCCCTAGTGTGTCTTGTCCCACCATGTGGTTTTAGGTTGCAGTTCCTCTTCCTAGATAAGGTTAGCATCCTCCCCATGTGCTTTTTAGCCAGAAGTCGTTCACAGAATGTGGGTTGTCGGGAAATATAGACGCCACCCGACCTATGGCGTTAACAGAAACAGGTTGTACCGACTACATTCATATAGTAGCTAAGTAATATTGGACAAGATCTGACAAACATACTCCTGCACACCAGACAATGCAAGTGGATTTGTCACCACACACAATGGGTTTACTTACAATAAAAACAATACAATCTTACCACAGAGTTAGCGTAGACTGCAGTGACTGCATGAAATGTTTTCATGACTTGTAAAATATAAATTTCAGCTCTGAGATATTCCCTAGGGTAAGCCAGGGCTACGTACAATCTGTTCGTAGAAGAAAAATAATGTGTAAGCCAGGGCTACGTACAATCTGTTCGTAGAAGAAAAATAATGTGTAAGCCAGGGCTACGTACAATCTGTTCGTAGAAGACAAATAATGTGTAAGCCAGGGATACGTACAATCTGTCCGTAGAAGGGAAATAATGGGTAAGCATGAGCTACGTGCACTGTGTTCGTAGAAGGAAAACAATTTTAGGAAAAATCAGGATGTATATTGATTAATAAACTCTGAAGTCGAATAAACTCTGAAGTAGAATAAACTCTGAAGTCGATTGTCGGGACTTGAACAGAGAGCAAAGAATAGCTATAGTCTAATATGCCGCGCATGTCGTAAAGAAGTTTGGGCGTGGAATTGGCTATAATGTTCCGCATGTCAACTTGGCTCCAATACTATATGCCAGAGTTACCTCAGAGAAATCATAATGAAGTTGGATGTGACAAGGTGTACACTGGCCTACATCTTTTCGTCATATATGGGGACCATGTGAAATCCATGGGGACCATCCATGGGGACCATGTGACATCCATGGTGTCATTCATGTGGATCATGTGACATCTATGGGACTATTGGATCATGTGACATCTATAGGAATTATGTGACATCCATGGGGATCATGTCACATCTATGGGGACTATGTGACATCCATGTGCATCTTGTGACATCAACGGGGACTATGTGGCATCCATGTGGATAATGTGACATCTATTGGGACTATGTGATATCCCTGTGGATCATGCTACATCTATGGGGACTATGTGACATCCATGTGGATCATGTGACATCTATGAGACTATGGGATCATGCGACATCTATAGGAACTATGTGACATCCATGTGGGTCATGTGGCATCTATGGGGACTATGTGACATCCATGTGGATCATGTGACATCTATAGGAACTATGTGACATCCATGGGGATCATGTTGTAGAAGAAAGAAGTAGGAAATCAGGACAAGAAAAGTACAGGTGAATTTTTCTGGTGACAGATTGTCCGCCTATCTCTAACATTCATTAGTCGTCCTCTATAACATGCACGGAACGAAGACAGTGACCATATCTTTTAAAACCTTAACTTTTAGTTCAGATTCCGATTGCCACACGGGTGCATGCTACAGATACAGAGTTTATCGCCCCTCCCTCCAAATAAAAAAAGACGTAGATATTCAGCAGGTTTTATTACGACAGAAATAATGATTTTAAACAGTCAACTGTGTACCTAAACTCTCTCCTCTACCTACAATATTCATGACAAATGACAGAGTAACTATATTTTACTTCCCTTTCGAGTCTCGCCAACAAATGGCGTTTACTGTGAAGAGTTGGTGTAACGAAGAGCGATGTCAGACGACACTAAGAACCGCTTTCTTCCTGTGTTGGTTCCGCTCCACTATTCTTCCCTGAAATCCTGTCTGATCTTGTCCTCCCATTTTACTCTGGATTTTGAATACCTCAACATCTGAATACCTACAACCACAACTATCCTTCAGTAAAAGACATAAGTACGGATGACCTTGAAGGATCGATTTTGATTGATTTCAAGATATTTAGTTGGTCGGCCATCGATATTTTTGACAGGCGACTCTAAGAATATAAATAGAGAGCATCCAAAATCACGACAATAATAAAAAACGTAACGAATGAAGTCCTAATTAATTATGAACAGAGGTTTTCTATTGGTAAACTTCACGCCACAACGCAGCAGACAAAAGTAAGAATCCAAAGTAAAATTATAATGTCTGGGGAAAGAATGGTTTACAAATAATATATGCAATTGATAACATGTATATAAAGAAGATAGTACGATATCTACACAAGAAAAGAGCATTGTGTGTGCTTTATAAATACCTTAATTTTCCCGCCCACGGTAGAGGTGCAGTAGCCAGGTAGGTTCCATTGTTGAAATCGGTAACTTTTGCAGCCATCTGTGTATCATTCACGGTGTCTTCAAACCAAGCTCGGATCTGATCTCCACCTTTCAACTTTGGTTGACCTCTACCATCCCTCATTTCAATCTTGAATGCCACAGTCTGGCCAACTTCGAATTTCAAGCTTGGTAAAGACGCGTGTAATAAATGGGAAATTCATGCAACATTAATTGGTTAATTACACAGTACCTCATGGTAACATAGATCCAGGAAAAGGGTAATACAGTTTTGCTAATACTTGATAACACACATAATGACGCACACAAATCGACGTTTCGACCAAAAGGCCTTTATCAAGACAGACAATTGAAACAAAATTAAAACACATAACAGTAAGATAACAGTAATAACATCGACGGTCACATTGATATGATCTGTATGAATTGACCTGAAGAGGCGAAATGACACCGGACAAGGAAAATACAAAATGACAACAAACATGTGACACGAAACTAACAGAAACTATGGATCGACTAAAGTCATACATGAGACAAGCGCTCATTAATGCCGCCGGGTTTAAGAGTGCCGTATTGATAAATGTAACGGTTTTCAAGCGCCAGACGGAACCGGTCGTCATAGAAGCACGACTCATGGTAACGTACTCTCGTTTCAAAAACAGACTTTAATTCTATCACTATTGTCTTTTCTCTGCTTATGCTGTTTAGGCGTAGCAGGATTGAATAACGATTTGTTTTCGCGCTACCGCACGTCTGGTCGCTTGATATGCAATAATACTGTCCCGTGTCAGAATATTGGTAACTCCTTCAATCCACATTCTTCTTGGTCTTCCTCTTTATCTTGCTGTTTCAGTTTTCACGCTTTATGGTCTTGTCGCTGGCCTAAAAGCGTGCATTCTCATTAGGTGGCCAAACCATTTCAATCTGTTTTACAATATATTTGACCACTGAATTTGTTCCTGCAGTTCTTGTAATCTCATTTCTCACATGATCTCTTCTTGTTCTGTTTTATGCTTTTTTTTATACATCTCATTTCACACCCAGTAAGCTTTCTCTCTTCTTCTTTAGTTATAGTGTCTATATCTAACATTTAAAACTTAATGTTGGGATGAATATTGAATTTATGATTTGTCTTTTGGTTTCCATCGGGATGGATGTGTGTTTCAAAATTGGTGAAAGTTCATAATTTATGTAGTTGGCTTTGTGAATTCTTGTTTCAAGCTCCCTGCCCATTCTTCCATCAGCTGTAAAATGCTCCCTATATATTTTAATTTCTGCACGTTTTTCAGTAGTGCTTAATTCACTTACGTTAAATCAGAAATTTCGGGTGATCAAACAATTTTGATCTGGTAACCTAATCGCCACTGTCCCCGAAGATGATATGAAAAAAAACCCACACTAAATGGCAAAAATTACACATCAAAATCATTAATGGCTTGCTATATCCATCATTGGCAATAACCACATTGAATTTAACAACATAACAGATAGTCACATATATATATATATATATATATATATATATATAAATATATATATATATATATATATATATATATATATATATATATATATATATATATATATATATATATATATATATATATATATATATATATATATATATATATATGTAATATCACGTGATATATTCTTTCCAAAACGTTGTCTTCGTTGTGGATACTCTGAATACCTCTTTGTTCCGGTTAAGCAGGGTTGCGTGGGCCAGAGATTTGTGCATACATTCTTTGATGTCGCTGATCCATCGTCTTCTTGGTATTCCTCTTCTTCTCTTCCCTGGCATTCTGGTCTTCAAAATAATCCTTCCGATACCGTTATGTCTCTTTATGTGTCCAAAATACTGTTGCCTCCCTCCTTTGATTGTATTTTGAAGCCATACTTCTTTTAGTTTCCGAATTTTTAGAATTTCTATGTTCTTTTTCTCTGTCCATAATATTCGTAGGATCTTTCTGTAACACTTTCTTTCAAATGAATTTATCCTTTGGGATATTGTCTTAAGTCCAAATCTCGCTTCCTTATGTTGCACTGAAAAAATATATGATCTTAAAAGGCTTAAAATGGTTACTTTAGTGTCTTTAGTACTGCTTTGTCATAGTTTTCTGATTTGTGGTAATTGTATCATCAATCAATAAACCCGTAACCCTTCAGGGACGTAGGGGTATCACATTGGATGCTTCAGCATACCGAATCCTCCAGGGAATTCTATCCTCAACGATGCGGATGAGTGTGGAAATATCTTGCCCTGTACATTCCTTGATGTTGTCTGTCCATGCCTTAATTTGCCGTCCTCTGCTTCTTCCACCCTCGACAGTTCCCTGCAGTATTGTTTTTGACAAGGAATCGTGTCTCTATACATGTCTAAACCATGCTAATTTTCGTCGTTTCACTATTGACAGCAAAGGCTCCTGAACAATTGCACACATCTCTACTTTATTTCTTACGTACACATTGGTATTATGTTCCCTATAGGAAATTCGTAGAATTCGTTGGTAGCATTTGTAATCGAAAGTCTGCAATCTTCTCTCCATGTCCGCAGTAAGTGTCCAACTCTCACAAAAATACATCCTAACAGAAAGCACCAGCGACTTCTACAGTTTGATTTTCACTATTTAATTGTATACACACACACAGACACACACACACGCGCGCACGCACATGCACACGCATATATGTAAATAAATATAAAAAATCCCATGATAACACTTTGTATTGATCTACGAATTATGTATATAATAGAAACTACCTATATACTGTACGAACAGTAAAGGATAAATATAAATGGTGGTTACAAAAAAGTGATAGATTTGTTATAATAGCAATGGTGACTCTATAGGGGGATTTCAATTGGTTTGACCAAGTCGGTATCATTGCACTCCGAGTAAATCCAGAGGTTTGGAAAGAACTTTTCCTTCAACCAATCTGTTCGACTACACCGGATTTCAGATACATTTTTAGTTTTTTTATAAGTTTTTTAAATAAGTTTTTTATTTAATTTTACTTAGGTTTTCCATCTTTTATTGTAATTGCTCGTTTTCTTTTCCTTTTATTCTCTTGTAGTCTTTCCGTATCTGTGCTTCTAAATAATAGTAGTAGTAGTGGTAGTAGTAATAGTAATAGCTGCAGTACTATTATTATCTAACATATAAAACACGTAATCTACCATTCAATTTATCCGAAAATCTCTATAAATAGCGCATACTTCACGGAATTCCGAGCGACATCCAAATAAAATGATTAATGCCAGAACGCTATATAAATAACGTATTGTTAATTTTACGTCAATGAATTCTGTGCCACATCCAATCAAAACGATTAATGCCTTGATGTTATATCTTAAGCATACATCATTCTTTGTATGGAAACATTATTGTCTTGAACATTGTTACAATACATTAACAGGTAAACTTCTGCGTCAGTCTAATGATGGCTACTGTTTTAATTGTTGGTTGAATGAAATGAAAATAATTTCACATTTGTGTACATTTTATCCTTTTCGGGATCTAAAGAAATTTAGTTTTTAAAACTAGTAATAGTAGTAGTGATAGTTGTAGTAGTAGTAGTAGTAGTAGTAGTAGAACAGTAGTAATAGTAGTAGAAGCAGCAGTAATAGTAGTAGTATTAGTAATAGTAGTAGTAGTAGTAGTAGTAATAGTAGTAATAGAGTAACAATACTCGTAAATAATTATGCCATTATGTTTGGGTGAAGCCTCGTTGTGTATTAAAAACCTAGAATAATAACCGTTAATTGCAGTCCTGGTGACAAGTCTCAAACAGGTGTTATTTCCGTTCATGTGTGGACTGGTTCAGTTCGCACCCCCCCCCTTTTTTTAAATATTTCGCTAGTATACGAATTGTGAGCGAAAAAAACATATTATGTACACGTTAATTTGGAGTTGGTAAGTGCGCACCGTTTTTGTGCCGTCAAGGAAATTTCAGGCAGTATAACAAGGTGTACACAAATGATGTTAGTTAGTTAGTTAGTTAGTCGTCGGATCATCATCACTGCAAACTGGACACATCCATAGTTGCTCCGATCTCTCCTTGAGTGTATCCGCCATCACACTTCTGCTGACAGTACCGGTCCTATGCTGGTTGACCATCATTCTTCTGCGCCCTCCAAAATGTTCACCTCTAGCAACACCGCATCTCAATCCCTGATCTTTAATCCTAGCCATTGAAAAGGAATCATCATCCACATTCGTCTCACTCTCGCGTGTTATATCTCTTAAGGAGTTCAAAACGTCAGCGCGATCCATTGCCGCATCGCCCTTTGCCACAATCGCACACGATGCCAGTTGATCCGCTCTTTCATTGCCTCGAACGCCCACATGTCCCGGCACGAAAATAAATGTAACCGCCTTCAAGCTCGCATTTCTCAAGGCCTCAATCCACTGTTCGCGAACGAGACCCACTTGTACCTTCTTAATCATACTCATAGAGTCACTCAAGATGCAGACCTGAATTACTTTCTGTGTGCGTAGCCACTCAAATGCCTTGGTCACCGTCATAGTCTCCATGGTCATACTACTCGTAGTGACCGCAAAGGCACCGCTTTCCTCCTTGATCGTTTTACCTGCGCACTGAGCTGTAAAGGCCCAAGCACTGCGAACATGCCTAATTACAGATCCATCAGTGTATATAATCACATCCCCCTCTTTGGTATTCTCACTGATTAAAGCCTGCACTTCTTTCTCCACAGCTGTGGGACACCATTCTCTGCATTCCCTGCTAAGTGATATTACTACTCTCAAACAAGTTTCGAAATCTGTGGGTAGACCTATCCATTCCGCACCAACTGCCACAT
Organism: Meghimatium bilineatum; assembly: GCA_034231615.1. NCBI lineage: Eukaryota > Metazoa > Mollusca > Gastropoda > Stylommatophora > Philomycidae > Meghimatium > Meghimatium bilineatum. The sequence continues at coordinate 53,404,455 of CM067316.1, forward strand.
CCTGTAATCGGCACACGCTTTGTATTACATCTTCAGCACGTCCCATCCACGACCTTCCTCTCATGAGTCTGCTGCCTTTAACTTTCTGTATTTCGGAATGCAACGGGTGTTCCTTATCTGCATGTATTTGAAGGTACGCCCGTGCACGGCAATACTGTAATCTATGCTCAGCTGTTGGGCAGTCAAGTAGGTATCGCATAGCTCTTGTCGATGTGTCTCTTGTGCATCCCAGAATGATACGCATTGCTGTATTCTGGACTCTATCCAGTCTTTCGATCTGAGTTTGGCTAAGAGTCAGAATTGCCAGTGCATATTCCACCACAGCCACTACCACACCCTGGTACAAAAGAAATAACAATCTTTGCTCACATTGCGCAGCAGCCATAACCTTCATTGCTGCTAAGCCTTTGCCTGCCCTTATGATAATGTGGTCAACATGTTCCCTGAAACTCAGGCTTCTGTCAAAAAACACACCCAGATATCTCATTTTGCTAGTTCTTTCTAAACTTTTCCCGGACAACGAAACTTGTGGCATGGGTGTCTTTACCATGTGATTGTTCAAGGAAAACCACGTCACGAATGCCTTAGACGGATTAACCACTGCTCCCGTATCTCGACACCAATTTGTCAGTCTGTCCAGCTCCTTCTGTAGTTCCACGACGCACTCTTCTCGATTTCTGCCCTGTCTATACACCAGGATATCATCGGCATATGACATCGTTCTGCCAACACCTGTGATTTGATTGCCAGCGATATGTACTGTGTATACATTGAAAAGTACAGGAGATAGAGGCGATCCCTGTGGCAGGCCAGGGCTAATAACCGTTGGTGTTGATATCCAGTTACCACACTTAAGAACTACAACCCTGTGCATCAGGGCGGCGCCAACCCAACGCACGACAAAAGGATTTACTGCAAGATTTAACAGCTGGTGCATCAAGATATCCAAGGACACCCTATTGTACGCATCCTCAAGGTCTATTGCGACCGCACATGTCTCCATGCGCGAATCGAACCCCTCAAAAACATCCTGCGCAAATATGGCTGCATTTTGCCATGTCTTCTTTCCTGGACGATATCCTCCTAACAATGTTGGTAAACACTTATTTCTTTCAAGATAACACGATACCTTCCGGGCCACAATTTTTTCCAAAAGCTTGCCAATCGTATTCTGCATAGTTATTATTCTGTAGCCATGTATCCTGGTGTGGTCCTTCCCAGGTTTGTGTAGTGGAACTAAATAGCTGTGCAACCAGTCTTCTTTCACTGTGCCCTTTAGAAGGCTATTATTGAACATGTCCGCCAACTCTCCCAACTCCTCATCCGTTCTTCGACTAATGTCATCGTATCTAATGCCATCTGGCCCTGGTGCTGTATTTTTTGTACTTTTCAGTGCCTTCCTGATTTCTTCAACTGTGATTAGCATATGGTTTTCCATGCTCAAGTTCTTACACGTGTCTGTGAGCGTTTTCCTGATTTCTTGATATGCCTCCACATTTCTCTGACCAATTTGTGCGGTGTAGTGTGCCAGCAATGCCGCACCTTTTGTCTCGTCCGTCTTCTGCCAGACGGTATCGTCGCTCTGGAAATCGGCAATAGTCACGCGTCTTGTGAGACCATTCATGGATTTGTGTAACCGCCAGAACAATTTTAGTGACTTTTCGCGTGTTATCTCTTTGCAGAATTCGTCCCATTTTGACGCCTTTGCTGACTTTGCAATATCTTTGAATGTTTGGACTAAGATATCTTTCTTCCGTTTCCATTGTGCGACCTCCATGGGCTGAGCCGCAACACGTTTCCGTGCACTTTGCCATAGTGATACTGCTTTCCGTTTCTCGCTCCATGCCCTTTGAACCTCTTCGTTCCACCAGGAGGGCCTATCCCACACCAGATTTCCCACTACTTGAGCCTTACGTTTGTCTTGTCGAATTCTACAACATCCACTCCTCTTCGATCATATTTAAAAATTCTTGAGACTAACGGGAATTGAACCAGTCCGTTCTACGGCACCAAGTCGCCTAGCAACAATTGCACACGCGTTTTTCAGTACTTGACCAACCGCATCTCCAAAAAAGATGCGATTTCATCAAGCTATTCAAATCGTGCACACAAAGTCACCCGAACGGACCAATCGAGACAAGGACTATTACAACAACAACAAACATCCCGTACAGGTATTGAAATATCCTCAGTAACAACAAACACATAACATAATATCCGTATTAGTTATACAAGGGCCGATAGGTCTTCTTGTAAACATGGATAACATATATAGACAATACATTTTTGCTTCAAATAATTGTTTATACAAGTAAATTCAATACATAATTTATACAAAAAAATAAGTTGTTTGTTGTTACTGAGGATATTTCAATACCTGTACGGGATGTTTGTTGTTGTTGTAATAGTCCTTGTCTCGATTGGTCCGTTCGGGTGACTTTGTGTGCACGATTTGAATAGCTTGATGAAATCGCATCTTTTTTGGAGATGCGGTTGGTCAAGTACTGAAAAACGCGTGTGCAATTGTTGCTAGGCGACTTGGTGCCGTAGAACGGACTGGTTCAATTCCCGTTAGTCTCAAGAATTTTTTAAAATTGTCCTCTGGCTTCCTACTTAAATTTACTTGATCATATTTAAAGGATCTTACAAAGGATGTGTTTTAGCAGAAATGTTATGCAACGAGTTCATTGTCCATTGTCTATCCCTAGGTGGGTGTGTGTCTATTGTCTATCCCCAGGTGGGTGTGTGTCTATTGTCTATCCCCAGGTTGGTGTGTGTCTATTGTCTATCCCCAGGTGGGTGTGTGTCTATTGTCTATCCCCAGGTGGGTGTGTGTCTATTGTCTATCCCCAGGTGGGTGTGTGTCTATTGTCTATCCCCAGGTTGGTGTGTGTCTATTGTCTATCCCCAGGTTGGTGTGTGTCTATTGTCTATCCCCAGGTGGGTGTGTGTCTATTGTCTATCCCCAGGTTGGTGTGTGTCTATTGTCTATCCCCAGGTGGGTGTGTGTCTATTGTCTATCCCCAGGTTGGTGTGTGTCTATTGTCTATCCCCAGGTGGGTGTGTGTCTATTGTCTATCCCCAGGTGGGTGTGTGTCTATTGTCTATCTCCAGGTTGGTGTGTGTCTATTGTCTATCCCCAGGTGGGTGTGTGTCTATTGTCTATCCCCAGGTGGGTGTGTGTCTATTGTCTATCCCCAGGTGGGTGTGTGTCTATTGTCTATCCCCAGGTTGGTGTGTGTCTATTGTCTATCCCCAGGTTGGTGTGTGTCTATTGTCTATCCCCAGGTGGGTGTGTGTCTATTGTCTATCCCCAGGTTGGTGTGTGTCTATTGTCTATCCCCAGGTTGGTGTGTGTCTATTGTCTATCCCCAGGTTGGTGTGTGTCTATTGTCTATCCCCAGGTGGGTGTGTGTCTATTGTCTATCCCCAGGTGGGTGTGTGTCTATTGTCTATCCCCAGGTTGGTGTGTGTCTATTGTCTATCCCCAGGTGGGTGTGTGTCTATTGTCTATCCCCAGGTTGGTGTGTGTCTATTGTCTATCCCCAGGTGGGTGTGTGTCTATTGTCTATCCCCAGGTGGGTGTGTGTCTATTGTCTATCTCCAGGTTGGTGTGTGTCTATTGTCTATCCCCAGGTGGGTGTGTGTCTATTGTCTATCCCCAGGTGGGTGTGTGTCTATTGTCTATCCCCAGGTTGGTGTGTGTCTATTTTCTATCCCCAGGTTGGTGTGTGTCTATTGTCTATCCCCAGGTGGGTGTGTGTCTATTGTCTATCCCCAGGTTGGTGTGTGTCTATTGTCTATCCCCAGGTGGGTGTGTGTCTATTTTCTATCCCCAGGTTGGTGTGTGTCTATTGTCTATCCCCAGGTGGGTGTGTGTCTATTTTCTATCCCCAGGTTGGTGTGTGTCTATTGTCTATCCCCAGGTTGGTGTGTGTCTATTGTCTATCCCCAGGTGGGTGTGTGTCTATTGTCTATCCCCAGGTGGGTGTGTGTCTATTGTCTATCCCCAGGTGGGTGTGTGTCTATTGTCTATCCCCAGGTGGGTGTGTGTCTATTGTCTATCCCCAGGTGGGTGTGTGTCTATTGTCTATCCCCAGGTGGGTGTGTGTCTATTGTCTATCCCCAGGTGGGTGTGTGTCTATTGTCTATCCCCAGGTTGGTGTGTGTCTATTGTCTATCCCCAGGTTGGTGTGTGTCTATTGTCTATCCCCAGGTGGGTGTGTGTCTATTGTCTATCCCCAGGTGGATGTGTGTCTATTGTCTATCCCCAGGTTGGTGTGTGTCTATTTTCTATCCCCAGGTGGGTGTGTGTCTATTTTCTATCCCCAGGTGGGTGTGTGTCTATTTTCTATCCCCAGGTGGGTGTGTGTCTATTGTCTATCCCCAGGTTGGTGTGTGTCTATTGTCTATCCCCAGGTTGGTGTGTGTCTATTGTCTATCCCCAGGTTGGTGTGTGTCTATTGTCTATCCCCAGGTGGGTGTGTGTCTATTGTCTATCCCCAGGTGGGTGTGTGTCTATTGTCTATCCCCAGGTTGGTGTGTGTCTATTGTCTATCCCCAGGTGGGTGTGTGTCTATTGTCTATCCCCAGGTTGGTGTGTGTCTATTGTCTATCCCCAGGTGGGTGTGTGTCTATTGTCTATCCCCAGGTGGGTGTGTGTCTATTGTCTATCTCCAGGTTGGTGTGTGTCTATTGTCTATCCCCAGGTGGGTGTGTGTCTATTGTCTATCCCCAGGTGGGTGTGTGTCTATTGTCTATCCCCAGGTGGGTGTGTGTCTATTGTCTATCCCCAGGTTGGTGTGTGTCTATTGTCTATCCCCAGGTTGGTGTGTGTCTATTGTCTATCCCCAGGTGGGTGTGTGTCTATTGTCTATCCCCAGGTTGGTGTGTGTCTATTGTCTATCCCCAGGTTGGTGTGTGTCTATTGTCTATCCCCAGGTTGGTGTGTGTCTATTTTCTATCCCCAGGTGGGTGTGTGTCTATTGTCTATCCCCAGGTGGGTGTGTGTCTATTGTCTATCTCCAGGTTGGTGTGTGTCTATTGTCTATCCCCAGGTGGGTGTGTGTCTATTTTCTATCCCCAGGTGGGTGTGTGTCTATTTTCTATCCCCAGGTGGGTGTGTGTCTATTTTCTATCCCCAGGTGGGTGTGTGTCTATTGTCTATCCCCAGGTTGGTGTGTGTCTATTGTCTATCCCCAGGTTGGTGTGTGTCTATTGTCTATCCCCAGGTTGGTGTGTGTCTATTGTCTATCCCCAGGTGGGTGTGTGTCTATTGTCTATCGCCAGGTGGGTGTGTGTCTATTGTCTATCCCCAGGTTGGTGTGTGTCTATTGTCTATCCCCAGGTGGGTGTGTGTCTATTGTCTATCCCCAGGTTGGTGTGTGTCTATTGTCTATCCCCAGGTGGGTGTGTGTCTATTGTCTATCCCCAGGTGGGTGTGTGTCTATTGTCTATCTCCAGGTTGGTGTGTGTCTATTGTCTATCCCCAGGTGGGTGTGTGTCTATTGTCTATCCCCAGGTGGGTGTGTGTCTATTGTCTATCCCCAGGTGGGTGTGTGTCTATTGTCTATCCCCAGGTTGGTGTGTGTCTATTGTCTATCCCCAGGTTGGTGTGTGTCTATTGTCTATCCCCAGGTGGGTGTGTGTCTATTGTCTATCCCCAGGTTGGTGTGTGTCTATTGTCTATCCCCAGGTTGGTGTGTGTCTATTGTCTATCCCCAGGTTGGTGTGTGTCTATTTTCTATCCCCAGGTGGGTGTGTGTCTATTGTCTATCCCCAGGTGGGTGTGTGTCTATTGTCTATCTCCAGGTTGGTGTGTGTCTATTGTCTATCTCCAGGTGGGTGTGTGTCTATTTTCTATCCCCAGGTGGGTGTGTGTCTATTTTCTATCCCCAGGTGGGTGTGTGTCTATTTTCTATCCCCAGGTGGGTGTGTGTATTGTCTATCCCCAGGTGGGTGTGTGTCTATTGTCTATCCCCAGGTGGATGTGTGTCTATTGTCTATCCCCAGGTGGGTGTGTGTCTATTGTCTATCCCCAGGTGGGTGTGTGTCTATTGTCTATCCCCAGGTGGGTGTGTGTCTATTGTCTATCCCCAGGTGGGTGTGTGTCTATTGTCTATCCCCAGGTGGGTGTGTGTCTATTGTCTATCCCCAGGTGGGTGTGTGTCTATTGTCTATCCCCAGGTGGGTGTGTGTCTATTGTCTATCCCCAGGTGGGTGTGTGTCTATTGTCTATCCCCAGGTGGGTGTGTGTCTATTGTCTATCCCCAGGTGGGTGTGTGTCTATTGTCTATCCCCAGGTGGGTGTGTGTCTATTGTCTATTCCCAGGTGGGTGTGTGTCTATTGTCTATCCCCAGGTGGATGTGTGTCTATTGTCTATCCCCAGGTGGATGTGTGTCTATTGTCTATCCCCAGGTGGGTGTGTGTCTATTTTCTATCCCCAGGTGGGTGTGTGTCTATTGTCTATCCCCAGGTGGATGTGTGTCTATTGTCTATCCCCAGGTGGATGTGTGTCTATTGTCTATCCCCAGGTTGGTGTGTGTCTATTGTCTATCCCCAGGTGGGTGTGTGTCTATTGTCTATCCCCAGGTGGGTGTGTGTCTATTGTCTATTCCCAGGTGGGTGTGTGTCTATTGTCTATCCCCAGGTGGGTGTGTGTCCATTGTCTATCCCCAGGTGGGTGTGTGTATTGTCTATCCCCAGGTGGGTGTGTGTCTATTGTCTATCCCCAGGTGGGTGTGTGTCTATTGACTATCCCCAGGTTGGTGTGTGTCTATTGTCTATCCCCAGGTGGGTCTGTGTCTATTGTCTATCCCAAGGTGGGTGTGTGTCTATTGTCTATCCCCAGGTGGGTGTGTGTCTATTGTCTATCCCCAGGTGGGTGGGTGTCTATTGTCTATCCCCAGGTGGGTGTGTGTCTATTGTCTATCCCCAGGTGGCGTGTGTCTGTTGTCTATCCCCAGGTGGGTGTGTTGTCGTAGATTCCACACTTGTTATTTAGCGTAGGGGTTTGTAAAGTCTGTGTTCCAGAGACAGGTGTGGTGTCGTAGCTTCCACACTTGTTATTTAGCGTAGGGGTTTGTAAAGTCTGTGTTCCAGAGACAGGTGTGGTGTCGTAGCTTCCACACTTGTTATTTAGCGTAGGGGTTTGTAAAGGAAATGTAGTCTGTGTTCCAGATCCAGGTGTGTTGCTCTGGTTGAGGTGTAGTCATGTTTATTCAGTATGGTCTTGATGCTGTCTATCCACCTTTTCCTAGGTCTGTCCTTGACTCTGTATCCTGACTCAATCTCGTTATACGCTATTATTGTAAGTTGATCGTTCACCTTCATAAGGTGTCCAAACCATTTTATTTATTGTTGATATATTCGATGCAGGATGTTATACATGTTATCTTTGTGATGTTCTCACTTCGAATTTTGTCGAACGCAACAATAAATATGCAACGAATGCACACCGAAAGGGAAAGAATAATGCTAAACTTTAGAGGGGGGAGGGGTAGTGGTTAGGGGTAGTGTTAGAATTATTTCTAACTTTGCCCCCACTCACAAACCCCATCCTAAACTCTATATGTCTGTGTCTCAAGCGTATTGTAGACATACAAACTGGCTTGTTTTTTGCACACATTTTATGCAAAGGGTGCACAAGAGCAGGTATAATACTAGAGTTGATGGGAGGTCGGAGTAGTTAGGGATAGTGTTAGAACTAATTATAACCCTATCTCCTCCCCCTCCCTCCACAACTCTATACGTCTGTGTCTCAAAATTATTGCTTCTATATAACTTGTATTCATCATTGATATGGCAGGCATTTTCGCAAATAGAAAATGAACTGGCAGAGTGCCGTCCCTTATAAACAGTTGCATTCAGTGATGCCATTTCAAATTACTAAAAATTACGATCGGATCGAACAATTATTTAAAAAGTATGAGCGCTGTAACATTGGAAGCTACACGTACGAAACAAACACCGCTATGTCATCTCTGTGAATGTGCTGAGATGACAAAAAAAGATAATTAAACTAGTGAATCGTTTGTCACAGTTGGGACACAGTACAAACCGATCGTAAGATCAGGGGTTTATTTTTTAATCTTATCAGAACGCTTTGTCTGTTATTGTGCAGTACGATGCCTCTCAGTGCGACAAAGGCTTATTGCGCTGCTCTGTCCATATTGGGCTATTATGTGCGATGGTTTCTCATAAGCCTTTCTCGATATTGACTCTCTTCAGAAACACTTTAGGGTCCTAGAAACGTTTCATGTATCTGCCGGTAGGTTCGTTTTTCTTAAGAAGCTCACCATAAATGAGCTATCTTGGATGCATTTATCAGACATGCGCACAACATGCAAAACCTATCTAAGTTAAATATATGTACTTTAACAGTGTATAGATGCTAGCGATACTCACTTCAATAATGACTTCAGTATACTTTATCTTACCACTTTATTATGATAATTATGTTAATGTCTACGCCTGTAGTTGCGTCTGTGGGCCTCGTCAATGGCAAATAGAAAAATCATCCATGCAACAGAAAACATTGGTAGATGACATCCCGTTATATTTAGACTCTCTTATGAAGGCTCGTAGCATGTCTATACAATTATAAACCATATTTGAGTAGACGGATCCTTCAATATGCATTGTACTAAGCCGAAAGCTGAAGTCTCGGGTATGAAGGAAAGCTAATATAAACCACCTCACTGCACATAGGAAGTATGAGCTAATCGCTTGCAATTCCTGTGGTTCTAAATAAAACAACATGTTGTTTGACCATTTGTTACATCCCCTTTTGAAAATTCAATTAGAGTTATGTCCTTGATTATGAGTTCGTACATGACTAATGAGCCCTATTCGAGCTGTAAATATCCTTGGACAATTCGGGCATGTAATAACCACTGTAGACGGATCTTGGTCTATCCGTGACTTTCTAGCTACTCTCCGCTGTTGAGCTGCATTTCTCCTCTTTTCACAAGATGATTCGCTCTTTTTGATTGTAGAACGCCATGTAGGTCTATTTTATGCAAGTTCTTCCCATGAATCTTGGTCTATTTCAAAGAATTTCAATGAAGTATTTAATGAGTCCTTGTAGCGCTTCTTTTGGCCACCTTGAGATCGTGTACCCTTCTCCAGATCACCATAGTGAATTATCTCTGGCAGACGATGGTCTGGCATACGTATCAAATGACCTGCCGAACGAATCTGTGTCTGTATCAGGATCGTGTCAATGCTGGGGATACCAGCTCTATCAAGGATAGTGGTATCTGGAAACTTATCTTGCCATCTGATGTTTATAACATTTCTGAGATAAGTTGTGTGAAAGTTAGTTTTTCACATGACGTCTATACACAATCCATGTTTCCCTAGCGTATAACATCACTGGAAGTACCACTGCTCTGTAAAACGTTCAGCTTAGTCTGTAGGTTAATGCAATTTCTACGCCAAACATTTGCGTACAATCTACGTAAAGTGCTGCTTGCCTTGGCGATCCTTATATACACTTCATCATCAACGTTGCCATTTTGTGATAACGTACTACCTAGGTATGTGAATCTATTCACACCTTTCAGTGCTACGCCATTTACCTTTATGCAGGGTTCGATATATCTTTTGCCAGGTGCTGGTTGTAGCATGACTTCTGTTTTCTCTATGTCAATAGTAAGCCAAAGTAGGTACAGGATTTAGAGAAACTGTCTATAATACATTTTAGATCAGCCTCAGTGTTAACATTTAGGGCACAGTCATCAGCAAATAGAAGATCCTGAGTGTGTGTGATTTAACTGTGGTGTTTGCTAGAGCCGCCGAATGTTGAACAATTTTCCATCTATGCGATAGATGATAACACTTCTACTGTATGTGGAACTCTCTAATCGCCCAGTTAAAACAAAATAATTATATTTCTCAGCTGAAAAACTAAAAGTAATCACGAGATATTGTTCTATTGTGCTATGGTTCTATTGATATGTCTATTTTATATATATATATATATCACAGAAATTAGATTTATCGAGGATGTGGTGCAAATAAAACTGCAACATAACGCATCGTAGTCTCTGGTCTACATCCTGCTGAAAATCTAGTATGATCATCGACATACAGTAAAAGAGATTCAGTTAAAGTTTGAGAACAAACGTTAGCAAACAAACATATGCACGAAAGGACATAACACCAGTCGAGGCACTTAAAGTTACAAAATGATTCTATTATTAACTTTATATTGTGTACAAAGAAAGACATAACTTCTATCACTAAGTTCCTTACCTTGAATTGTAAGGGGTGACAGTAGATTTGTTCTCGTTAGAGATATCGCTAATATCATAGGCCTTTGGCTCAGACAGGTAGTACTGCTCAAATGCATAGAGTTTTGTTGTAGGTGGTGTAGAGAAGAACTCTTGGTAAAGCGTGCCACAACTGAATGATGGAATTGATAAAATCTTAGTGATATATTGAGACACTTCGGATGAAAGATACTTACAGAAAATCAATACAGTGACCTTAACATTGCGAGCTATTGGGGAATATATACAGGTATTCGGCTTTATTATACAGATGCCGGACATATTGACTGATGGATGGAAAGTATGTTGGAAGACAGAGATACTATATAGCTATATAGATAGAATTTGGGTAAGTATTATTTTTTCTATATCTTCTTCTTTGCTGGCTTTCAGACTTCCACATTTTGAATGATCTGTCATAGGTAGCAATGAAAAACATATGTTTCCATTTCCGGTTCAAGATTGATTAGGTTCTGTAATTACTGGAAGGACTATTTTACCGACGGCTTAACAAATCACCATCATCAAACATTCTTTGCCGTAGAAACATCAACATTGCTTTGTATGTTATGTCGCGCCGACCTAACTTGCTACTTCCCAGCAATATAATGCCATTGAATGGCATTAGGTCAAAGGACATGAGCCCATGGACCGCTGGATCAGCAACCAACCGTCCATCTAACTTGCTAAATTGTGAAAATAAATTAAATCTGCTCATAAAAATCAATAAAGTGAGCACACTATTAGACATAAGCAATACATACAAGCTACAGGAACGAGACGTAGCCTACAACATGGAGATAAATTACTGCTGTCCTCTATGTCTCAAAAGAAATTCACTAACCGCAGGCTCCCAGTAGTGTCATAAAATTGTTTAGAAAAAAGAAGATAGTCCAAAGCATATTCAAGTGCTTCGTTCTTCATTGTATTTCGGGCTGTTCTGCAATAAGTTGTTAGTACCACAGGTGCACAGTACTGCGGTGTGGATTTTGTATTTGTGTTGTAGGTGCTGGCGTGTTACTACATAGATAGCAGTTAGGTAGGTATCACTTTGTAAAGGCAGTCTGGTTAGATAGTAAGCAGACAAGTATTTAAATTACAGGTTGTTTAAATATAGAAAATTATTTATCAAATGCAAATTGTGTAGTTTAACAACAGATATGTAGTAAGGTTATTTTGTACTATTAATTTATACAAGATTAATTTATATATTGTAATTCGTTATCTAGGCATCACATAAGTTGGTATAAACTAGGTATATTGATAGAAGACAAAAAGAAAGACATATATTTCAGATATGTATGTGAACGTAGGTCGACTACACATACACAGCTGTAACCAGGTGCAAGATGTACCTATAAGTTAAACAAGCTATAGCTTAGAACAAAAAATCATATTTGGTACTGACATATAATATCTGGACTTATATAGGGCCCCATATCCCAAATAGCTTAGGGCCTTACCAAAAAATCCGGCGGTGGCTGTAACACACCAACAACATGCATGCAGGCACACAAACAATACACATATAACACACTGGCAGAAGATATTCACACATGCAGGTACCAAATAAATAGACAGACAACTGATACATAGACACGTAGGTAGTACGTAGACATAATTTTTAAAACGTAATTAGACAAATTAATAATTACATCAGATATTATAATATGCACAAAATCTTACTGTAAAGCTGTCATCATCCTGGCGATGTCTGTTTCTGATGTATACAACGATTTGTTGGAAGAAATTGTCCTCCAGTAAGATTTTGGCTCTTCTGCTACTTTCACACATTCAGGATTATCCTTGATATTCTTCATCCGTGTAAATTAAATGCAAATGTACTCAATTAATAAATGTCAGTTTAGTACAAAATAAAAGTTCTTTTTCAATTGTTATATCACATGTACTCAATTGATAAATGTCAGTTTAGTACAAAGTAAAAGTTCTTTTTCAATTGTTATATCAAATGTACTCAATTGATAAATGTCAGTTTAGTACAAAATAAAAGTTCTTTTTCAATTGTTATATCAAATGTACTCAATTGATAAATGTCAGTTTAGTACAAAATAAAAGTTCTTTTTCAATTGTTATATCAAATGTACTCAATTGATTAATGTCAGTTTAGTACAAAATAAAAGTTCTTTTTCAATTGTTATATTAAATGTACTCAATTGATTAATGTCAGTTTAGTACAAAAGAAAAGTGCTTTTTCAATTGTTATATTAAATGTACTCAATTGATGAATGTCAGTTTAGTACAAAAGAAAAGTGCTTTTTCAATTGTTATATCAAATATACTCAATTGATGAATGTAAATTTAGTACAAAAAAGTGTTTTTTCAATTGTTATAGGAAGGTGCTGATTCAGCTAACACTATCTATGATGAATAATTACAAATAAATACAACATCATCAAAATCATCATACGGATGTAGCAGTCATCAAAGCCTTTCAAACTTCTGTCTTTCTGGAGCCAGTCTACCTGCTTCTTTTATTGTGTAGGCTGTCATGATTTCTTGAAAGTTATATTCAGAAGTTTGCCATTGCTTTCTGAATGGTTCTGGTCGCTTACCAACTGGTGCGCTCTTGGCCAGATACCGTGTCTTTTGGGTTTCCGTCTTTAAAGCAGTTGTCGAACAATTCGATCCTCCGGCTTCTCCCCCAGTGACCATGTGTGCTGATGGAGGGCAACATCCTAAGAGAAGCTCTACGTAGTTTAGTCAGCCAGTCAATGCTGTTTCCCGGGGGATGGCTCTGCTTACAAATGCAGACACAAGGATCAATACGTGAGTTGGATAGGAGTGTGGGAACCAAATGATGTTGATGATGTTCGTCCGTCGTAATCGACGATGACCAAAAACTCAAACATAATAATAATAATAACAATAAGTAATAAAAATAATATAAAGTTAATAGTGCGTTTTTAAATGACTAACAAATCCAATGCGCGCACAAAATGTTCTTTTACAGAACTGACAACAATAGAGGGTATCTGTGTGAGGTTGATATGTTTTTTTCCTTTTCTACGTGCCCGCTTCTGTCTTGCAGTATCTTGTCTGGACTCTTCCGCCGCTAGTGCTCCCGTTTTAATGCTGTAACCAAATTGGATCCAGGTCTTCCCCCAAGGAGAAAATGATAAATGCAACATTTTGGTCATATTGAAATGATTCTTCTGTAACATTATGTTTGTTTCAAATGCTGCGATTCTGGTTTTGATTTATTGGTGATTGTCCAAGATTCACATTCATATATTGCAATTGGTAATATGCAAGCTTATGTGTCTGCTAATTTTGTTATTTTATTGCACCCTAACGGTATGTTTTTTCATTTATATCAGTTCAGTCATTTGCAATGGCATACCTCCGTATGACATTTTTAGTAACATTTGACGCTTTTTAAGACAGTCAAGGTATTAGAAACTGGTAACTCGCTCTAATTCTCTGTTACTGACTGAGATTCAGAATTTGTTTGTGGGTTTGCTGTTTGTTATAATCTTGGTCTTACTTTTGTTCAAGAAGGTTTCTATTTATAAACTTTATTCTTTGATGAAATTTATGAAGTGTTCACTGTCATTTTTGATCTTGGAAAGTAGTGCTGTAATAGTTCTAGTATTTTGAGACCTCCGATATTTATTGAATATAAATACTATAGACATATTAAATGACATGATACACTATTCAAGACATTACTAAAATAGATTCCAGCAACAGGTAGAGATCTAACTTAGTGAGAAACATCAATGGATGGGGAAGATACAGTTCAGTAAGTGCACACCAAGACAAGAGGCAGAAGTAGATGGAAGTCCGTTGCAGCTAACAGACAAAGTGGAGACAGCACGAGATTGATGATACGGTTTTAGACCTCCTCAATAAAACATCAAAATACCGACAGAGTTATTCATAACCGGTAACCCCAAAACCATATCTACAACCATCATCATATTATTACCATCTCGTGTGACTAAAAATTAGTAATGCACTGTTCAGTAAGGTAACCAATGAACTGTGTCTATTTCTAACGTGTCTATCTAGCAGGTGTATCGCACAGAGAGAGGTAATAATGAGCAACACTTTATGAAAAGTAGTAATAAACTTATTTATTTCTTTCGTTCAACCGGTACACCATGTATATGCTTCGGAAAGCTAGAAGAGGAGTCGGTGTTGTAGGGGTTATGGCCACCTTCATGAATGTTTACGAATGGAAAATAATCTTGGCGACTGAATAAACATATCTCCTTAATACTAAGGGAATGACATGTAAAATAGAGATATTTGAGAATATATATCCTTTGCTGAAATAAAAACTTTTAAAAGCAAGGACAGTGCCGCTGGGTTTTAAACATTTGATAAAATGACTGTTGATGTCTTCTCTAATGCCACCCTTGAGGTCCAGGGTTCAATCCACGGTTAGACACTTTTTTTTCTTATGGAGGTACAATCAAAATCCTTCCCATACATATCGCAGCGTCTGTTATGGCAAAGAGACCTTTATTTCACCAGCCAATAGGAAGCACCCTAGCACTCATTCACAGGAAAACATGCAGTGACGAAAGATAATGTGTCCGGTCGGCATGCTTTTGATAACATCAAAATGAACAACAATAGGTAGGTGTGTTATCAAAACAAATCGATATAGTAGCCTAACAATGAGACGCAGTGAAAGAGTACGTTTCGACTAAAATGTCTTCATGAGGACAAACAAAAGACCACAGTTAGAGAATATTACATAAAGACAACGTGCTAGTGATAAGAAGGAAAAAAGAGGAAATAATTACAGTAGCGAGTGGGAGACGGAGGAAGGAAAGATGATAACATGACAGGGAAAAAGAAGATGTGAAGGGATTATGAAAGTAGTAAGTAAGGAGGAAAGAGAGCACAGAACAAGTAGATACATAACATGTAATACAAATAAAATACATTAAAACTGGACAAAACTCAATGATGGTTCGCAGTAAAATAGGAACGAGAACTAGAGACCCCAAGTTAAAAAGCAAACAGTGGTCACACGTTCAAGGAAGCATGAGGTGGACAAAAGCGAGCAAGACCATCATGGGGCAATTATAGGCAATATAATTGAGCGAGCGAAGGCCAGATCAAAGAATATGAGAAGTGGTACGCAACAAGGAATTAGGAAACCAAGAACCTAGCGTAAGGTAGAGGCGTAGAAACCAGGGCAGGTATCAGCCATGACACGAACATGGTAGCCTATAATAACAGATAAAAATAGAGAAGAAAGAAAGAGGGTTTAGAGAAGGAAGGGGAACAAAGAAAGGAAAGAGCGAGGCGATAAACAAGAGAAAATAGGAAAGTGGCAGATCGACGTGGGCTCCAAACTAAAACGGAGATACGTCACAAAAGGAAGGAAACCGGAGGTGGGAGGGGCGCTGAGAGGGCACATCTGGAGAATGGAGGCACCCATAACGTGAAAACGCGTCGTAGGAAGGTATCTAAAAGAGGTTGATGTAAAAAGACGTAGGAAGACGGTGCCGAAGAAAACGGCACCCGTGTAGGTGGAGAATTGGGGGGTATGAAAAAGATTCCATGTCAAAAGGAGGCAGACCCGGACTACAACCAAGGCATGCGAAATGTATTGTAGGGCGCAAGGGTGGGTGTCGGGTCGTCGTAGGTGATTGGTTAGTGTCATTGGACATAAATGTTGTAGTCAAATGTAGTCGATGTGGCTGAAGTCCCGACGAAATATAACGGAAGATGGGACAAGGACACAACCGCAGCGTCAAGTACCTTTTTAGGTCATGTGTTGAAAAATGAGACCAGTCGCATAAATCGAGGATGATATAGCATGGATGAGTCAGTCGTACGTTTCAACCCATTTTTGGGTATTGCTCGCACTGTACACTATATCATCTATAAAGAAAAACGATCAACTGGCAGAAACTCGAACCACCAATACACGATCCCTAAATGCGGACCATGTACCGCGGGTAGCAACATTTCACATGAGACGAAGTTCATGTCTGTGTGAAAGCAATCGCACGTCGCAACGCGTTGTTAGGCGTTGCTCGTACTGCACGCTTGCTCCGTAGAAAGACATATGTGGGATTACTGCCTCCGAGCCATCCTAGTCGTGTGTAGCAAGCAGATAGATAGACTCTTAACGCTGCAGACATAGCATGGTCGTAAAATGGGGGGGGGCGGATACGTCACCGTCCGCCATCCATTCTCCACATGCTCTGTTGCTGTAGGGGTGTCTGACACAAAGAAGCCAATGAAAACCAGCCCGAAAGTAGCACAGAGCAATGGTAGGCCCAATAAAGACATTGTGGCCAGATGGGCCGTTCACGGAACACTGCGAGTGACAGAGGGAAAGATTGATGAATGGCATATGTGTTGAGAACAGGCAAAGTAGGGAAAGTAGGATGGGGAATCGTAAGGAGAAGAGATGAGGGAGACGTGGGTGAATCTACCCATAGGAAGAGAGTGTGATAGTGAGGGATGCAGATGAACCAACCAAACGACGCGCAAAACCGCAACAGACCCATACCAGATCCAATTGGGCCTGGCAATGCCCCATGGCATGACCACCCACCGACGCACCAAACACAAGTGGCGAGTCGACGTAACCTCAACCCCGTAATGTAGGCCCATGCCGAACCGCCACAACGTAGTGCAACAATATATAGCAAAGGAACGAGCAGGGAGATAGAAAGGAGTAGGTCAGTGAGATGTGTTTATGTATGTATATATATATATATCTGCAATTATGGTTTCTTCTTTTTTATTGATGCGTCATCTAATCCAGACGCTGTAAACTGCTGATCCCTGCTACTCATTTCTATAGTCTCGACGTTGTCTATTCATGGACCCTGCTACTCATTTCTATAGTCTCGACGTAATCTGTTCATGGACCCTGTTACTCATTTCTATAGTCTCGACGTAATCTATTCATGGACCCTGTTACTCATTTCTATAGTCTCGACGTAATCTGTTCATGGACCCTGTTACTCATTTCTATTTGTCTCGACGTTGTCTATTCATGGACCGTGTTACTCATTTCTATAGTCTCGACGTAATCTATTCATGGACCCTGCTACTCATTTCTATAGTCTCGACGTAATCTATTCATGGACCCTGCTACTCATTTCTATAGTCTCGACGTAATCTATTCATGGACCCTGCTACTCATTTCATGTATCATATTTTACATGTTTTCATATTCTCTCCCCACCCCCCGAGTTTCCCTTTTAATTTCACCCCCCTCCCCCCTCTCATCTTGACATCGCCCATTGGTGGCCTCAAACTATGATTTTGTCCTCATGTTGTTTTCCACATACACAATATTCGGTTTCTGTATGTGTGGTGTGTGTTCGCATCTGTTATCTTTTGCGTTGGATTTTCATTTGCTCTGATTTATCACCGTTACGGTTGATGTTCCATCAATTTTACTATCCCATTTCCATGAATCTATGAGAATGTCTATGTGTCCATGCTGTGCAACAATTTTGAACGCACATAATTCAACAATTATTTGAGTTGTCTTTCATTACTTGGAGCGTCCTGTTGTAAGAAGGACGTCTCCGAATAATCGTTGAAAACACAAGGCAACAGAATAAAACTTTTTTTAATCATCTGAAACCAAAATACACTTTTCTAAAGGATTTTTTGGCGCTGATTTCAGATCTGGTATCAGTTTTTTTCTATCACGTCAAGTTTTAAAGTTATGAGTGATGTTAGTTTTCACTGAACTTGGCTGTATTTTTTCGAGAATCGCAAACATCAATTAAGCAAATGATTCACATCTTCTAGACTAAATCAAATATACTCACATCACAGCATAGATATGTAGAATGTTTCTTCAAAAATGCTTGGAATTTGATTTTCTGTTATATTCTTCGCCTGGATTATCACGGAATAGCATCCAGCAGAAGTCGGCCATCATACTCTCATTCCACAAACCTTGATAACGGCGCTCCATTAACTGAATGTCCTGGTGAAAACGTTCTCCTTGCTCTTCACTCACCATACCAAGATTTTCTGGGAAGAAATCTACATGGGAGTGCAAGAAGTGCACTTTTAATGACATGCGACAGCCAAGGTTCTGGTAAGAATCTATTAGACGCTGAACTCCTTCCCTGTACGTAGGGGACTTATGATTACCAAGAAAGTTTTCACAGACCCACTTGAATGCCTCCCAGGCTTCTAGCTCAGCTCCTGACAGAGACTGTTTGAAACCTTCATCTTGTAAAACAGATCTGATTTGTGGACCTATAAATATCCCTTCCTTCATTTTTGCAGCAGTGATGTTTGGGAATTTATTAACAAGGTACTGAAAACCTTCTGAGTTTGTCTTACCCATGGTCTTCACAAGGGTTTTCATCAGTCCTAGCTTAATATGGAGAGGTGGCAGAAATATTTTCTGTGGATCAACAATGGGCATATTTTGGACACTGCTTGCTCCTGGCGTATAGATATGCCTGGGCTCCCAGACACGTTTGACATAATGTTCCGCTGTTGCTCGACTATCCCATAGGCATAGGAAACAGCAGTATTTAGTGAATCCTCCTTGCATGCCCATCAACATGCCAATGACCTTTAGATCACCACAGATGTTCCACTGGTGTGTTTTATAATGGATAACTTCAAGCAAACTGTTCATGTTGTAATAAGATTCTTTCAGATAAACAGAATGTGCAACTGGTATTATTGGTTTTAAATTTCCATTGTGCAAAAGAACTGCCTTTAAGCTTCTTCGCGAGGAATCAATGAAGAGACGCCATTCTGATGGATCATGCACTTGTGATAAACTGTTGAAGAGACCATCGATGTCCTGACAATAACTCAATGAGCCGTCAACATTGAAGAACGTCGTCATGTTGAGATTTCGTTTTCTATAATAAGTTATGTTAACGTCCCTTGCAAGCAAATGCTTTTGCTTATCGAATACACAAAAATGGTAGCATCGATACTAAATCACGTGACCCGAAACTGAACAAAATTGTAACAGCCAGTAATAAAGTATCGATACCAATCTAAATAAAACATTGTACTCGATTTGTGGTCATAACCACTGTTGAAAGATATTATAATTAGCTATTACAAAAAAATGTTACGTGGTAGAAAAAAACTAAAGACAGATTTGAAATCAGCTAACCAAATACTACAAAACCCATATAAAATTATCTGTGATGATTTTTGTGTGTTGCTTTGTGAAATTCGATGTTTCTTGTTCAATATTTATGTGTTTCTTGAGAAAGGTCTCTCTGTTGGAACGGAACGGGGAATAATATGTTGTTCTTTTGTTTATTGCTAATTATTTCTTTGTTTAAATTGATAGTTAGGCTTTAATAGTAACCTTTATACTTTATATAGTATGTATCACTTATTCGTTTGTTTACTGTGCCACACCCATTTTGTTGGACACCCTGTGACACTTTGGTTATTTATATCTCAGTAGTTTCAAGATTGCATTGAGATTTTTTTTTTATGCAGCCAATGATTCACATTTGTACAAAAAATATTTGGTTTGCGATAACAATCAAGCACTCGAATGAGCATTTGAATTGATATCACGTTATTGCATAGAATATTTCTGATATATTTCTTATATATTTCTTATACATTTAAAATGCTGGTTTAGATTGTGTTATCTTGTTATTATATCAACGGATCACCAGCAAATCTGATTTTAAAATTATTCTAAATCTCAACACAGCACTAGCAATCTCATGTGAAAAATGTTCCTAATCCCAACGGACCACCAGCAATCTGATGTTAAAATTGTTCCAAGATATTAGACTTGACCGCTTCATTAAATGTTGTATCACATTTCTTAATACTGGACGTTGCTGTTGTATATTTCTTTGAGAAAACCATTACTTCTGTATTTTCCTTGTTTATACTGAGGCCATTGTTTTCATTTTTCATACCGCCATGTCTACCAGGACGTGTAGTTCCTGTGTCACTATTGAAAATGAATACAATTGAATGTTGATAGTACAACTGAGCTATAGGAATCACTATTTCATTTACGATTACTTCAGACAAAGGATGAAACCGCGGTTTCAGCGATAGATTAGAGAAAGATGGGTGTAATAGCCAGTGATGGCTACCTTATTCACTTTCTAACTGACCTCATCATCGACATATGATTCATTCGATGGATAGAAATGGTGCTCATATCTGAAACAGCTGTTTTAAGTTTGGGAGCCTGGACCTCGGAGATCGTGACACCCGGATTGACACATGATCGACCCCCATCTTCTGCGCTTTTTTACGAATACACTTACGAAATTGCATAGATGCATTGTATCTAGGCCAGGTAGAGAACACGTATGCAGATGACCTCTTATTATACAGCCTTGAAATCAATGAGGGTGTGCAGAGTAAACTAGAACATCGTTCTCTCTGGTGCACGAGCTACAATGCAGCCATCTACTCTGTCAAAGCAAAGATCATCTCGTTCTCGTCGAACAACAAGATAGTTACAGATACAGTGCCAGCTTGGGCATTGATATCGACATGGATCAGATTATGAAATACTTATGAATTATGATCGATAGAAAACTTTCTTCTGCGAAGCCTGTCTACAATATCATCCAGAAAGTTAAGAAGGGTATCAATGCAAATAAAGACATGACAGAGATACAACATTGTATCTAGGCCATGTAGAGCACACGTATGCAGATGACCTCTTATTATACAACCTTGACATCAATGAGGGTGTGGCTGCTAATGTAGGCAGTGGTACTATCTGTTATGGATCATAATCTAATAGCACTCACGATGCCACAAATACATATTGATAGGCTGGAGAAGGTCCAGGATTAGAGCTAATTCTGCGATATTCTTATACATTTCTGCGGTATACCAGAAATAACCAATCGCGTGGTTTCTACTATACCTACCTAGCATCAAAGTAAGATATCCAGTAATGCAGGTTTTTATCTGTGAGTGGATGAAAGTAAATAAAGAGAGAAAGTCGTTAACGAATGTTGCAATACAGCTAGGAAGAGAATGCCACGAATGGGCTGCAAATAATACATACGGAAGAAGCATTTGCATTCACTATTTTCTATCGAAAACTGTAGAGTGTTAAGTCTCTTTATGAATATTAACGTTATTTATGAATACGCATGCGCGGGAAATAATATTGCTTGAGTCCCAGAGTAATACAAGTATTTGTTTTCTGACTGATTCTATGAGTATGCTTCTCAAGATTCAGTCGGGTTGTCTACGCCGTCAGTTCTCCATTAGACAACAGGTCGTCTACTTATGAAAGTCGTAGAGGAATGCATGCACTATAAAACTCATATATTTATGTTTTCCCCTTAGCAAAGCGGGGTATTACAGCCAATTACTCATAATTTCAGAATTTGTTTAACTTTGTAATAGTCTTGTCTTGTCTTTGTTCTATTCATGTGTGCCGCTATGCGTCATGGGAAGCCCAAATCTTCTTTCTTTAGCCAACTGTGATGTTGCTGTCATAGTACAGCATGGGGTTCTAGTATTTCTCCGATGTCTTCTATTTGTAAGGATAGCATGCAATAATTCTAAGAGAGATAAACATAGATTGTTTTGGAACTCTTAAAAGCGCCGCATATAGGGGAAGAGTTAAATGTTGTAGGTCTACAAATATTTGTCATTCAAAGAAATGAAAAATAGCACTTAATTTGATGTGTAAAATATTAAAATTGCAAATATGGATCAAAATACAAACCAAAACTTGACAAATCCCAGGAACATACAATAAAAAGTATAACTTACGTGTTTTAATGCCGTCATGTTTGTCTCAAGATTGACTGTTCCATTTTCGACTAACCAGACTGAGTCAGAAGTAACTAGAAGTACATTAGTGTCACTCACTGGAATCTGCCCCTTGTATAGATTGTTGATAATCGTAATAAAGTTCATGTTTTCAGGCATTCTGAATCTGTAAGTAAAAAATCAAATATTCCCCTTATATGTATAATGTATAATGTATAATGTTTAATGTATAATGTATAATGTATAATGTATAATGTATAATGTATAATGTATATAGAATTCAATGCTGAACTCGTATTTTTCAGTTACTATTGGAATATATAAGTATTGAGTGGTCATCCACGGTCGTCTAGAATATAAGAACTGCTGGCTAATATGAAATCTAGCATTTTAATATGATTGGTTTGATTATCTGATTTTCATTGGCTGTCGCACAAATACAATCATTAGTTAGTGGCGTAGCATGATTTTTAGTTTGGGGACGACCGTTTTTTTAGTAGGTAGTTATCTCTAATGTATTTCCCCCACCCCCCCCCCGCCCCTGTTTTTACACACATCAACACATATTTACGGTCCTATATAAAATATTAACTAGTTTAAAAAATATACTGTATATAATATGTCAATGTAGCCACATGCGTTTGTACTTCCTTTCTTTAAAAAATATTCAGTACCCATGCCCTCAGATAAGGGGTGGAGGTTGGGGTGTTCATATTCCCCCTTAGCAAATCTAACGTGAATTTAGCACTAAGAACTTCACCAAAAGGTAAATACAACCTCCAGATACTCAATTTTGCACATAAATATCATAAAATTCCAGTGAAGCATGTGGGATTTACACACGATAAGGGATGCCATTTATTATTTGTTAAAACTTCTTAATTTAAGATAAACATATACGTTTCTTCCCAATGATCAAGAAATTCAAACGTGGAAGTCAATTGTTATTCGTGGAATTTCAGATATGTGTTTTGACTCTGTTTATTGTGCTCATATTTCTGTCACTGCTGGCTGTAGTGGTATGTATAGTCAATAATAAACGGAGTAGTTTTTTTTTTACTTCCTGATAGATTGAGTCTATGCCATTTACAATAAATTATGCCAGGAGTTCTTTAGGAGGTAAATGCCTTGTCTCATCTGTATATCGTTATCAAATTCATTTTCTAGTAGGTTGCTTTAAAAAAATCGGTACAATTTTATCAAACCATTCAGTATATTATGTGGGATTTCTTTGCTGTAATCTTTAAATTTACTCTCATATACTAATTCAAGAAACTTTATATGAAGAATTTCTTAAAATTTGCATTTGTATAACTACACAATTAATTACACATAAAAAAGGATAGCATATTCTTATGCACATAAATAATATTGTAATATATAGGGAATTTCCGTTTTTTTTGTATTGGCTTCTCTTCATAAATTATTTCTATCGTGTGATTCATCTGAAGCCAGTTTGCTGGCTATCCACTGAGAGACAATTCGACAGTTATTCAAAGATAAACGGGTTTCTGACCTAGGCTTCAAAAGACAATATACAACGCTGTACTTTTGTCTATTCTAGATTTTAATGTGTTCTCTTAGGATCAGTATATGTTAGAGAAATCTACCCATATCGGGACATTGGCCACCCCTCCAATGTTTCTGCATTTTGATGCTGACCCAGACGGCATACACAGATGTCTTGCGTCATTGTGTGCCGATAGTGCTACTGGGTGTGCTGATGTAAAGATCGCTAGGGTATAGTTTGTCTCTTTGCAGACAATTATTATTCCAGCGACAGCCTCCACATCCACGGATACGATCCTAAATGTTTTGGCGATGACTACAGCAACAGCAGCTGTATTTCTGTTTCCTGGGTGCGCCAAGAGGAGTTACTGTTAGGATTTTGGTTATCTGCTAACCCCGACGCGCACGAAAACTATGCTAAACCTCTTGAACCCCATATTAATGTACTGTAATGTATAATAGTTTTCAAGGGCGTATCTAACTCTATTGTCAGTAGAGCAGACTTTACCGCAGCAAGATGCGTGTCATGGGCATTAAGATGATAGCCCTATTGAAATGCATAACAACAGGAGTAACCGATTTATAGTTAATGGGATGTAAAAGTTGTCAGAAACGTTCACTTAGTCTATGAGATGATTGATTGTAAAAGTTGTCAGAAACGTTCACTTAGTCTATGAGATGATTGATTGTAAAAGTTGTCAGAAACGTTCACTTAGTCTATGAGATGATTGATTTCTTTCGCAGACATTCATACTATGAAAGTGTCCGTTCATTGTTTTTTGCTAGTGTCTTAAGTATCTCGTCATTCTGCCTTGACTAATACTGATAGTCTCGCACATGTTTACCTTAGCTAGGTTGCTGCTCTTCTGATAAAGCAAGATTTGTCCTAACTTTCCTTCCTCATAACTCTACTGCCCGGAAAATCATATCTCAAACATTATTCCCTTATCTGGTCTAATCCTCAAAATCATGCTGTTTTCCATAGTTTCATCTGGTTGCCTATATGCCTATGATTGTTAACAATCGTACAGATATTTTGTCTATCTCTCCAGAGCTAATGTGTTGGGCCATGTTGGTAAGGTTCGTTATGGACACCAGCGTTGTAACACATGTGGTCTTTGGTATGAATCCACTCCGTGTCGTTTCCTAAGATCACTTTTACAATAGACAATAAATTTACAAATGGATCCGGTAACATTATTTTTGTTATCGTGTGTGCACGGTCGCATGAAATATATAGGAGAAACTGACAAGCGACTAAGTAACCTTTACTGTAAATACATTCATGCCATTAACTACATGTTGTTTAATTTTGTTGCGATGCATTTAAATAGTGATGACCATCTTAATGCCCTTGACATCCAGACGAGGTCACTGCAATCAAATCTTGCTCTACTGGCAATACGCTGTACTGGCGCCTTGAAAATAGGTTGGCCTATATATTGAAATATGGTACATTCCAATTTGGTACATTTGATCTTACTACAAATCATTCATTAATTTAGATTGGTAAGTAGCTTTTAGGTATGTTGTAGTACATGTAGTTTTGTCATTCGATTTATTTTCAGTCCTAGTTGTTTTATTTCCCATGCGCCATTATTACCTTAGATATGCCTGTTGGTAAATGTATACACTCTAGCCCAATTGTCCTATTACTATTATTGTTACTGTTTGTCAACTGTTCGTCCCGTATTTCTCTTGACCTTATGGTTAAAACGTTGTTTTATACTGTTACCTGAAAATTTTGGCACCCGTTAGTCAGTCTGCTTGTTCACTGAACTATTTAACTACCGTTACCATGTATTGTGTTAAGCAATACTGTTATACAGTTGTTTTATTGCAATTGTGCTTATTATCAATTACATACCTGATAAAACTCCATACGATTAAACTGCTACATATCACCGAAATCACCAAAAAATTTCGCTTGCTGTTTGTGAATACTGATTGCATTTCTCGCTAATTTAGAAAGTATATTATAAACTAACCAAGAAAGATAGTTTGATGCACTAATTAGTCAATATCACGTTAACCTGTACTACAATATATCTGAAACTAGTACTACAAGAACGGAAATCTTGAGCTTGTGTAAACATAAGGTGTGTCCAATAATAAATCGCCAAAGAATTGGTTTTCTTGAGGATAGCGTTAAACCGCTACCTTTTTTTGTTTGTTACTAACAAGCGAATAAGTGTTGGAATCAGTGTTGCCAGTTTGCTTGTCACTAGCAAATAAGTGTTTGAATCAGTGTTGCCAGTTTGCTTGTCACTAGCGAATAAGTGTTGGAATCAGTGTTGCCAGTTTGCTTGTCACTAGCGAATAAGTGTTTGAATCAGTGTTGCCAGTTTGATTTTCTAACCCTACCCAATTTTTGTGGCAAAAAAAAAGGGAATTTTTTTCGTAGCAATTCTGTGGATGCTTTTAGTCTAAGGTATCAAAATATTTGAGTATTTTGATAGGATAAAATTTTGCGATTATTTTCTGGAGTTTGAGAACGAATGCCGAGGTGAAGAAACACTACCATCTTTTAATTAGAAAATATTTCAGGAGAGGAAGTTATAGTTTATAAGCGGATAAATTCAAATCGCATAACGTTTCCTTAATTTCTGTAGCTGTTTCATACGATAGTTGATATTGCCATCATGACGATGTTTCTCAAATGCATACTGAATCTGGTTTACTAAGGAACAATATTTAATCCGTCACATGACTATATCATTTTCGAAACATTGAAAATGTCTTGTGTATTGTCATTTGTATTTTTCCGTGTACATATCTCATAACCCCTTAGTAATAGTATGTAAGTTGTGTTCAAGTGAAGCTTCAAAAACATGTGTTCTATGTAAGGACTATTCCGCATGGTTTGCTTCTGTGGGTCTCACCAATGGGCCACTAGACAAACCACCCATGCAATAGAAAACCTTAGTGGATGACATGCTGTTATATTGAGATTATATTTTTATAGAAGCTTCATGGCACGTCATCTTATGCTTCTCATGCTTTCATTTTATTGTTGCAGTGTATTTTATATGGTGTTGTTTGTGTATATGTTTGCACCCTCTGTGATTAAGAAGGAGCCAGACATGTACTGTGCAGCACTGGGGAGGAGGTAACTGACAGCACGGTTTTTTCCTATATCTGAGGTCCATCATAGAGGCACAATGGCTCAGGACGTTACAATCCTTGTGACTTGAACATTTGGTTGCATGCCTGGAGCAGTAGAGAAGTTCGGCATAAGCAGTAATCAATTGGTGGCGGAAAATATGCACAGTGAACCCTATCTTGACTGCAGTGGCTCGGACCAGTGCATAGGTTGAAACCTACATTCCTGGTGGCGGGACAGTAATTTTCTCTGGCTCTGGTTGGGCTGAAAATTCACAGACTTCCCAGCAATATAATGCCAGTACAACTGACAGTATTTACAAACGAGATCGGACGTCGTCTGAGTTATCAAGGTCTGCTGCAGGAATTGGGTAACCAGACTGCTCTGACCGAGAAATTAACTATTGGAGCACATCCAAAATAACACACAATACACAACACATCAACAACACCTGCACAAACACCACACATTAAACCCAGAAAACCTTGGAGGGAGAACCTGCAGAGCCAAGATTGTCATAAAACAAAGTCTTAGCTTAACATCCTACAACTGAACATCTGTAGTATAAGAAACAAAAAACTAGAGCTCGCTAATTTACCACACACTCACAAGATACATGTGGCCCTCTTACAGGACACTATACACAAAGACACTAACCCATGCCTGTCAGGATATACCAGTTATGCCTGTAAGTGCACCAACTGTCATGGCATAATTACTTATATCAGGAATAATATCCAGTGACATGTCACCCAGCTAACAGCCCATCCCACAGACATGCAGAAGGTAACCATCTGGTACACTGTAGGAAAATACACAATCTACAACATATACATCCCACCACTGACAACATGCAATTTAATGGAAATCCATAAAACACAATTTCTCAAAATAATACTTGCTGGTGACTTTAATGGCCACTTAGCCAATTAGGGTTACCAGAACCACAATAAGACGGGAAGAAATATAGAAGAACTCTGTGAAACAACAAACCTGTCAGTCTTTCAAGATGCAAAGTCTGTGACAACACTTTTCATAGGAGCCATCTTTCTTTCAGTCGACCTTACTTGGCTATCAGTTCATCTAATATAATAAACTCCTGCTCTCTAGAAATCCTTGATGACATTGGAAGTGACCATAGACCAATCCTCACCACTATAACTACACCCAACAAATTATATTTCAAACAGAAAACTCGCTGGGATTTTGGCAAGGCATATTAAACCTTTCAACTATTGATAGAAACATCTGATTTCCTGCTATGTAATATCGCAAGCAATGCAATATAAAAACATTTACTGCTGAGGTGACAAAAGCTGTCTTCAATTCAGCATCACAGAGCATGCCAGTAGGAAATCTTACAAACCATGCTACAATAAAGAAATACAAGCTGGAATCCTTGAGAGGAAAAAAGCAAGAGAAGACTTTGAGATCACACCTTCACAAAAAGCAAAAATCCTTTACAATAAAACATGTGCTAAAGTAAAACTAATAGTGAAGAAGGTCAAATATGATAAATAGGCAAAACATGCGATAATTTAGATCTAAGTAAAAATGGTAGAAAGGAATGAGCGCTGATCAAAAATTTGTCTTGGAAAAGAAGAAAAAACGATAAACATGGGATAGATGAAACATAACAATCACCACAGATCAGAAAAAGGCAGAACACTGTAACCCTTTTTTTTGCCAGTGTGAATAGAGTAGTGAAGCTGTCCTCGGCTGACTAGAATCATCTGTACCTACTGAAGCAGCAGGAAAAAGTTCAAACTTCTAGCTCATCCATATATGACGATGACTTCAGTATGCAGGAACTCCAACAAGGGCTGAAGAAACTAAAGCCAAGAAAGTCTCCTGGACCAGATACAATTTATAATGAAATGCTAACACACATGGGCACTCCAGGGAAAGAAGTAATTCTTAAACTAATAAATGTGACCTGGAGAAACGGAAGCCTGCCTAAACACTGGAGAAATGCTCACATCTTTCCCATCCTAAAAAGTAACAAACCTCCGGATGAACCCAAAAACCTACCGCCCCATATTCCTAATATCATGCCTTGGGAAATGGGCAGAAAGAATAGTTACCGTATGACTTTACAGGTTCCTCGAGAGCTCAAACATCTTCTGCCATGAACAGGCTGGCTTCAGAAAAGGCAGTTGCACAGAAGATCAATTATATAGGTTGACACAGACAATCCATGATGGATTCCAGGAAAACAAACACACTGTAGCCATCTTCTTTGACTTACAATAGACTTATGATCGAGTATGGAGAAAGGGTCTCTTGATGAAGAAGATGATTGAGATGAGAAAGCTATATAACTGGATAAAATACTTCCTCATTTACAGAACAATCCAGACAAAGATAAACGATGCAGTCTCATCGAGAAAGTTCTAGAGGAAGGCTTACCACAGGGGGGTCTGCTTTGAGCTGCATCCTCTTTCTCATTTACATTAATGACCTTGTCAAACATATCAAAGGTGAAAAAAGTGCTCTATGCTGATGACTTAACAATATGGCAGAGCCATGAGAATGTTGAATTTGCAGCCAAAAGACTAAATATAGATTTAATAAGACTACACGAGTACTGTCATACATGGAAGTTGACAGTAAACTGTGAGAAAACTGTCTATACCATATTTACCAAAAGTCATAAAGTAGCCAAAGAAAATATCAGTCTATGGTTCGACACACAGAAATTGCCAAGAGAAGAACACCCCACATATCTTGGAATCACACTTAATCAGCAGCTCACACTCAAGAAGCATGTAGAAAATATCAAAAATAAAGCACTTAAACGATTACAACTACTGAAAAGATTCACTGGCACATCCTGGGGATCAGACTAGGATACCCTTATATGATTATATCTTGTTTAGATCCGTTCTGCTTTAAATACAATATTGCACTCCTCACAACATGTTCCAAGACAAATTTAATATCTCAAGCAGAGTGCAGAACAATGCCCTACGTCTTATTATTGGAGCAATGAGATCTACACCAACAGCTGCGTGTGAAATACATACAAATGTGGAACCCCCTTGAGATATGGAGAGATATGGCTGCAATGAAGGCTTATGAAAAAAGCAAAATAATGAACAAAGACCACGCAAATAAACAACGTGTAGAAAACTGGCAATCAAATCACAGATTAAAACAAAAGTCAGTCCTTAGCCATGTCAATGAAATAAAAGACAGCTGTCACTTCCCAGACAAAAGACAAGAAATGCACAGAGTAGAACAATAATTACCACCACACGCATGTTTTAACTTGCTGGAAATGAAGACACAATTAAGAGATAATTCAACGAAAAGTTCCGACCCAGTAAGTCTTATAAAAGCAACACAGAAAACAATAGACACCTACCCAGAACAATGGATTCATATCTATACTGATGGGTCTGATTTCAAAGTCACTATCAAAGCACGTAATGGTGTCTATATGGAATACCCAGACAAAACATCTGATGAGTTGCTTGATGCCTGTGGAGAGATATGTTCTAAATATGAAGCTGAAATAACAACACTAGAGGTTGTCTTGTTCCACCTAAAGACCATATTTGATGCCTTTCCATCAAAAGTCTAAAATATTGTGATTTTTACAGATTCTATGTCCGCTCTTCAAGCACTAGAATGTGATGGGCATTGTAAGCCTGAGCTATTTGAAATATATCACCATGCCAACCGGCTGCTTACATCTTATGAAGTTAGCATTGTTATGCAGGGGATTGCTGGCCACTCAAACACACCTCGCAATGACAAGGCAGACAGACTAGCAAAGATGGGAGCACAACAAGAACAGAAAATACACAAACAACCATACACACAGTTAAAATGATTGTGAAATCTGTGAACAAAGAAAATCCAATGAACAGATGGGCCATAGGAAATAATGGGAGGGAAATATATATATATATATATATATATATATATATATATATATATATATATATATATATATATGACCAACCCAAATCTTAAAGACAAAATCAACTTCCTAGAAAGACCATAGTATGATCTTCAGACTGCGTACACAACATGTACAGCTTAACAATCACCTGAACAAAATACAAACACAAAAAACTCCAGGGCGCCGGATGTGCACTCTATCATACGAAACTGTTGACAACTACCATTTTGAATGTCCAGCGCTGGATGACACCAGGAAAATGGTTTTCCCTCCAAAGCCCGATAAATGGAACACATAGTGTGGGACAAATCAACAGCTCCCAAACACTTGCATAGATCACACAATGGCAATGGGTAAAAGGGCATAGACCGCTGGATCAGCAATCAACGTAAGTATTATTGTTGTACGAAGCGTGTTGTATACAGGAATCGAATGAAGAGTTGTCAATCAACACAGAACAGGAACAGTCAGTTACCCAGAAGAACATGCTGAATATGAGATCGGAGCACTTAGTAACGTGTCTGGAGTATCTGCAGATAATCCGGAGATAAGCTAAATTCTTGGTGAAATCGGTTTCCGAGTCTAGTACAGGTTTACCCTAGCTAGACATGTCGCAACATTTCCAAATGGTGGTGCAAATACCGTTGAGATACTCCAACGCAAAGTCGTCTCTTATAGTAGCTGTATCATCATCATCATCAGGTGCCATGCCGGGTGGCGTATGCGGTGATGGCTATCCACAGCTCTCTGTCCACAGCATTATGTATCAAAGTCATTGTTGTGTCCTTGCCGTGCCAGGTTGTCAAACTGTCTAATATTTTCTCACGTTGTCGCCCTCTGTCTCTGTTGCCTTCAATCTTACCTGTTGTGATTATGTTCTCTAAACCTGCCTGTCTCATGAAGTGGCCAAAAAAAGAAGATTACCTTTTTTCTTATATTGTTGATTAAGGTCCGTTTCGCATTTAACTCTTTCAACACCTCTACATTAGTTTTTCTGTCAGTCCAGTGTATTCTCAGCATTCTTCTGTAGAAACACATCTCTGTTGCCTCCAATCTCCCACTTTCAAGTTTGTTTATTGTCCAAGACTCGCACCCATATGTTAGTATAGGTGTTATATAGCACTGCAGAACTCTCTTTCTCACCTCTGATGACAAGGTCTTATTACACAGTATATTTTTTCATTTTTCTGAATGTTGTTTTTGCCTGTCCTGTTCTGCATCTTATTTAGTAGCTATATAGAATATTATAATCCGAGTATGTGTGACATAAATATAGATACTTCGTCTACTTTCATCTACGTTGAAAGATGATGATGCCAGAATGTACAGAAAGATCAGACGAGTTGACGGAAGAGTATGATATTTCTGAGTTCTTGTCACGTTTGTAGGGAATAAGAGGAAGTACATTGTAAACGTTCCACGTCTGAGGTGATCCAGCTGAAGAAACGGAGGTGTTGCAACAGAATACTAAGAACAATAGAACATTATGGGTGAAATGTTTGAACAAGGTTGATATTTTTGAGTCAGGAAAACCAGGACCGAAGATGACAGGGGAGGTGGTAACCTAATAAAAAAGGTCATATCTCCGGTTTCGTGGATTGTACTTTGACATATCATTGACATTCATTAGGGAGAAGAGGGTTGTCCTTTGACATATCATTGACATTCATTAGGGAGAAGAGGGTTGTCCTTTGACATATCATTGACATTCATTAGGGAGAAGAGGGTTGTCCTTTGACATATCATTGACATTCATTAGGGAGAAGAGGGTTGTCCTTTGACATATCATTGACATTCATTAGGGAGAAGAGGGTTGTCCTTTGACATATCATTGACATTCATTAGGGAGAAGAGGGTTATCCTTTTAAAGCAATAAGAAAGTGTACAACTTGACTTTTGCTGCAGGATAGAAGATAAAGATACGAGTTAGGAATCACACATGTGCTGCAATACATGTGCTGCAATACATGTGCTGCAATACATGTGCTGCAATATATGTGATGCACATATAAAACGTAAATTGTGGTTGGTTGGCAAAAGGCAAGCTATGCCATTTGCAGTTCCAATGAGTTAGAGGGAGTCAACTGATCATATCAACAACTGTTACTTTTGCATGGTACATCCAATTGGGACAGCATTATCAAAGAGTAAAAAAATGGACTCTGTAGTATCAAAGCATCCCCTGTGAAATACGTCCGGTGCAGCACGACCATGTTTTACCAGTTCTTAAAGTGCCAGAATCATTTTCAGCAGCTTCTCATGACGAAGAAGATGGAATTGGAGTTTCTAAGCCATCAACCTAAAAATATCCAGAATTTGAACACACTAGGTGAGTGGGACAGTCAGTAACGAAGTGACCATTACATCAGAAATTATTGGTCAATCTAGCAGTTATTACAGCGTGGCATTAAGAACATGGAGAACCCAGCACTTGTTGACAGTAGCAATATTTTGTTGCTACCCTTGCACATTAAGCTGGGTCTCATGAACAACTTTGTCAAGGCAATGGATAAGGCTGTCACATACCTCTTCAGAAAATTTCCAGGACTGAGAGAAGCTAAAATAAGACAATTCTACAACTTCTTCGCAGTAATGAGTTTCTTTGTTATTGCATGGAAAGGTAAGGTCTAGCATATTAATTCAGTGGTGGACAATTTTCTTGGAAACAAAAGACCTGATAATTACAAAGAAATTGTAGAAAATCTCCTTTTGAAGTATAAGACTGTAAGCTGCAATATGTCTTTAAAAGTTCAAATTGTGGATTCTCACGTGGATTTTTTATGTCAAACCTCGAGCAGTCAGTGATGAACATGTTGAACGATTTCACCAAGGCATTGCTGCTATGTTGACAAGCTATCAAGGCAATTGGAGCCCTTCAATGTTTGCTGATTACTGTTGGACTGTGACAAGCGACACCTTACCGATTGACTACAAGAAGCAAGCAAAAAGATATCGAACAGCTACTGAATAATGACTGTAAGGACTCAAATGCGCCTTTTAGAAATATTAAATGGGAACTTTCAATAGTGTTTTGTATTGTTTCTAATATTTTAGGGTTGAATATTACTTAATTGAATTTATAATAACAAATTTTATAATGCTAAAGTGTAAAGAATAACTGTTCACCAAAAAGATTAAACAATTATAAATTACATTTTTATTGCTGAAATTTAAATTCATAATAAAAAAAACCCAAAAGCAATTGGGGAATTTCATTATGATATTTAAAATCATACCAAAATCAATACGAAATGATTTACTTAACGTCAGGTACAAACATTTAAAAAAATTAGTTGACTAGTGATTGAAATTGTGTGTGTGTGAATGTGAAATGTTATAGACCCTATGAATTAATTTGTCCATTAAAATGCAGCCATCTGTTTCAGTTTTCGTTTATAACCGATATACATTAAAAAGTCTACTGGGAGCACACATCTAACATATAAAAAATTAGTGTGCTTTAAAGTCAATTATAAGACGTTATTTATAAATGTAGTTTATTCTACAATTGGCATAATCTAAGAGTGACATTCAATCAATCAATAAACCCGTAACCCTTCAGGGTCGTAGGGGTACCACATTGGATTCCTCAGCACACAGAGTCCTCCAGCGAATTCTATCCTCAGCGATGCGGACTGGTGTGAAAATATCTTGTCATGTCCATTCCTTGATGTTGTCTGTCCATGCTTTTATTTTCCGTGCTCTGCTTCTTCCACCCTCGACAGTTGCCTGCAGTATTGTTTTTGACAAGTAATCGTGTCTCCATACATGTCCGAACCATGCTAGTTTTCGTCTTTTCACTATTGGAAGCAATGGCTCCTGAACACCTGTACACATCTCTACTTTATTTCTTACGTACACATTGGTCTTATGTTCCCTATAGGAAATTCGTAGAATTCGTCTGTAGCATTTGTACTCGAAAGCCTGTAATCTTCTCTCCATGTCCGCAGTGAGTGTCCAACTCTCACAACCATACAACACAACAGAAAGTACCAGCGACTTATATAGTTTGATTTTAACTCCAACACTGATATTGCTTTTCCAAATCACAGTTAGCCTTGACAAGACGCTAAAGCCATCTCCAGCCTTCTTTTTAGTTCTGTTTTGCATTTACCATCGCTGCATATACTGGAACCGAGGTATTTGAAGGTATTCACCACCTCAAGCTTACGTCCATTCATCACGATATTAGTCTGGTTTTCTGTGGCTCTGCTCTTTACCAAGATTTTGCTCTTATCTGTATTGATTTCCATTCCGAATTCGTAGAATTCGTCTAAAGCATGACATTACACGATTCTGTATTCTTGAAAACAGGACAGACGGTGTTTAAATGTTGTATCATGGTCATCATCATCATCATGTACCATGACTGCTGGCGTAAACAATCATGGCTCTCCACAGCTCTTTGTCTCCAGTATTATAATTATATATCAGAATCGTTGATGCTTCTCTGCCGTGCCACGTTGTTTAACTGTCTAATATTTTCTCAATTTGTCGTCCTCTGAAAATAATGGCGTCATGTGACATATTCCTTCTAGAACGTTGTCTTCCCAATGAACTCTCTGAACCTCTCTCTGTCTTGGGCGATGTGGCCATCATTTTCTAGCGATGTATTCATGTTATCTTTAATGTCGTCAGTCCATCGTCTTCTTGGTATGCCCTTTCTCCTCTATCCTGGTACTCTTCCCTCCATTATTTGTCTTTCTAAACAGTTGTGTCTCTTCATATGACCAAACAGGCATAGTTTTCTTTTTGTTATTGTGTTTAGTAACCAACACTCTGGAATCTTCAATGTGTTTATAATATCTGAGTTTCTGATTTTTCCTTCCATGATATTCTAAGTATCTTTCTGTATCATTTCAGCTCGAAGGCGTTGATCTTCTTTGCCGTTGTTTACTTAGGGTCTATGTTTCACAGCTGTATGTTGCAACCGGAAAAATAATGGTATGGAAAAATAATGGTAAAATAATGGTATGTATACAAAATTAATGTCTGAAGTTCCTCAATTGCATCTGGTTAGAAAGTGTGTGCCTTTATCTTCAACTATCCGTGTCACAAGCTGCAGCTAGTGTCCTCTGAGGAACCTAGAGTTGTTATACTAAATATGGAATGAATAGATATGCTGAATGATGTGAATTGTGATTATAAACTACCTAAGGATGTTCTTAAAAAAATATTGAATAAAGAAGACTTATAAAGTTTTATTTCAGCCACAATCATCGTCATCATTTTATAACCTGTATACAAAGGTGCAAAAATGCAGCCAGAAAATCTACAGAAATTCAAGGTGACTATTCTGACTGTGGCATTTATACTTAAGTAAAACACATGTTTTCAGAACTTTCCACACAATAGACTATCACTAAAACTAGGGGGTTATGATGTGCGAATAAGAAAACATACAAATTACAATACATAAAACATTTTCACTGTAAATTGTATGTTTTCTTGTTTGAATATCATAGCCCCCTAGTTTTAATGATATTCCGTCGTGTCTAAGTGGAACGTTCTAAAAACATGTGTTTTACTAAGTACTATTGTTGTTACGTTTCACACAGTATTATCTTATATTAATTGACTGGAATTTGGTAGATCTGGAATAAATCTATCTCTAATATTAACTAATAATGATGAACTATAATGGAAAATCCTGTAACATTCTTTTTTAATTTCTTTAGCCTCTTTTTGAAGTGTGTTTTTTCTTCACATTCCTCAGTGCATTTTGTCTCTAGCATAGTGACTTTATTTATATTCAAATGTGTTACAACAGAAAACATCTACAGAAAATTATATGTTGTGTCACTGATTTCACGCGCCCACGCACGCGCGCACGCGCGCACGCACGCACATACATACACACATACACACATACACACATTCATACACACACAGACACACACACACACACACACATAATAGTATTAATTATAATATTCACTTCCATTAATAAATTATAATGTGATATTTTGTAAATTTTAATTTAAAAAATGGTTAGAGCTTTTGTAGTGTCTTTACAAAAAAAGATGTGCTGCTTTATATTGCTATTTTAGGCATGATTTTTTTTTTGGAATGAGTTGGCAACACTACACAGTATTTCTCGTTACTAGCATGTTTTATTTACAAATATTGGCAAGACTTGTGAATATTTCCATTTATTTTTACATTTCTCCTGTGTTACCCAAGCCCTCGCATTTCTAGTATCGGTTTTGTTTCACCCACATCAAAGTATTATCTCTGGATAAATCAAACAATTCAAGACAACAGTTCAGAACTTTGATTTACAATCCGTGAACAACTTCACAATTGACAACACTGGAGCAGATCAACAAAACTAAAAACTCGTTCAACAAAACAAAATGGACTTACTCATTAGTTAAATTATGTTACGTTTCTAATGTATTATTATCACCGTGCATACTGGCATATGGGTATGAAAGAATAAGCACTTGACATGTGTCCGGTGTATAAGAGTTCAGTAAACACAGTATATGTACTGACCAAATATAATTTAAGCTATCTATGTCTTATTGTATTTTTTTTTCTTCACATGGCTGCATACATTAAACTCCGACATCTTCCACACACAGGCTATATCATAAAACCATCAACATTACAGTCATTAAGAATAAACTAGACGTGCACATAGTAGCTCTAATACATAAACATAAAACAGATTTCCGTATTTTTTTAAACATGAAAGACGTATCAACAACGAGAGACTTGCACACCAAATCATAACATGACTTGATCTTAGACACGCACCGAGAGACTTGCACACGAAATCACAACATGACTTGATCTTAGACACGCACCGAGAGACTTGCACACCAAATCACAACATGACTTGATCTTAGACACGCACCGAGAGACTTGCACACCAAATCACAACATGACTTGATCTTAGACACGCACCGAGAGACTTGCACACCAAATCACAACATGATTTGATCTTAGACACGCACCGAGAGACTTGCACACCAAATCATAACATGACTTGATCTTAGACACGCACCGAGAGACTTGCACACCAAATCACAACATGACTTGATCTTAGACACGCACCGAGAGACTTGCACACCAAATCACAACATGACTTGATCTTAGACACGCACCGAGAGACTTGCACACCAAATCACAACATGACTTGATCTTAGACACGCACCGAGAGACTTGCACACCAAATCACAACATGACTTGATCTTAGACACGCACCGAGAGACTTGCACACCAAATCACAACATGACTTGATCTTAGACACGCACCGAGAGACTTGCACACCAAATCACAACATGACTTGATCTTAGACACGCACCGAGAGACTTGCACACCAAATCACAACATAACTTGGTCTTAGACACGCATGCTTTAATTTAGGAACATCTTACACAGAAGCAGCTATACTGCAAACATCATAAAATTGGAATATCATAAGTATATACAGAGACAGGCAGGAAATGCAGATTTACAATTGCCCAAGTACACCACAAACATAACAATATTGATTCACATTCACTAGTTAATGTTTTTCCCTCAGCAGACGCACTAAATAAGATTTCTATTTAGCATACTTCCCAGCAATATAATGTCTGGGTCAAAGCGCATGATCCCATAGAACGCTGGATCAGTAACCAACCAACCAATCATTTATCACCAACATTTCTTAACTTTAAGCCAACTCCCCAAAGTACACAACATCACATAAAATACAAAACTATAATGTTTTTACATGGAGTTACTGATAATAAATTTGTCTCTGTTTAAACACTCAAGCGCAATGTCGAATAGTACATAATTATTGACATGCCTCTCACAATGAGAGTGACACGAATCACACAGGCCAACACACATCCATAGAATGTAAGTAAGATAAGGTAGTTTTTACATACACGATGCATACACAGTCAATAAAATACAACATTTAATTGAGAAAAAACACGTACAGATCACAAATTGTCACAATGTTAAATGAAATTCTCACAAATAGACGATCACAACATTGAAAATGAATAAACCTTCACTCTAATGAAGTGGTAAAGCATACCAGCACATATTACAAATAGTACAAGACTATTCGAAGTGTACACCCACTTCGAACCTAGGGGACTATTGGAAATTGTGAAATGATATAGTTAAAGAGGTAATACAATTACAACATCCAATGAGACAACAAATGCGTGAATTAGAAGCCATTCGTTTTATTGACAGAAATGTCTCATCTCATGTGACATATTATTTCCAAAAAACATGGTATTCCTTTTAGATTCTCTGAATACTCCGCCATTCTGCGCGAGACGACCTGTCGCAGCTAGAGGCATGTTTAAGCCATCTGATATAACACTTCACCATCGTCGTCTTGGGAACCCTCTTCCTCTGTTGCCGTTAACTCTGCCCTCAATTATTAATCTTTTCCTTCTATGTATCTTTATATGACTAAAGAAAAATCACAGCTTTCTTGTTAGGATGTTGTTAAGGAGCCAGTTCTCTTCGATGTTTATTGATCTTGATACTTCTTGATTTGTCATTTTTTTGTTGTCCGTGGTATAGGTGGGTAAATTTTGTGTCATTAATCATTATATTGCATCTTGGTGATTTATGTGTCTTCGAGACAAACATTATTTCTGTTTTCTTCTGGTTTAATCTGAGGCCTTTGTTTTCACTTCTTTCTTTCACTACTTTATCCAACATGGTTTGTACTTCTTGTTGGCTTCCTGCGATTAGTACTCTGTCGCCAGCATATCTCAAGTTATTTATCTTGCATCTTCCCACTCTTATTCCTGGAATATATTAATTATTTCACATAATGCCTTCTGTATACAGGGATAAAAGATCCGTGACATTACACAACCTTGAATGACATCCATGTATATCATTTGAAACATTCCTATAGTGTTGTTAACTATTATCGCAGCCGATTGTTTCCAATACATATTCCTTTCTATTCTTATATCTTTCCTATCAACGCTAATATTTTCTATCAATGTTTTAATCTCTGACTGCTTCACTTTCAGTGATATGCATCAGTTTAATCATTTATCAGGTATGTAATCGATAAGTTAGACTGCTTTAATCATTTATCAGGTATGTAATCGATAAGTTAGACTGCGATAAAACTGCCAACTCTATGGCACCACTAGTTAAGTAGTACAGAAAAGAAAGAAATTATCTGACTTTGGATACGAAAAAATTCCGGTAACTTGAAAATCAATGTTTTAACCCTCAGGTCTTTATCAAGAGCAATACATGACACACAATTAACTTACAGTAAAATTAATAGTAATAAGATAAATATACTAGTGTACATACATTTAGCAACAGACATATCCATGGTAACAATGGCGTACGCACATACATATCTAAAGTATTATTGTATATATGCGCAATAACAGGTGGAGAATGAGATATAATTAATACAACTTGCATTGAAAAAAAAATAGAGTGACCAAACAACATGAACTTCAACACACCAACGGCCAAATTTTAAATAATTGACTATTTTTATAAGACCACATGGTTTAAGGGTCCCATATTGCAATATATACCCA
Source organism: Meghimatium bilineatum (assembly GCA_034231615.1). Classification (NCBI taxonomy): domain Eukaryota; kingdom Metazoa; phylum Mollusca; class Gastropoda; order Stylommatophora; family Philomycidae; genus Meghimatium; species Meghimatium bilineatum. Next base: position 53,444,515 of record CM067316.1, read on the forward strand.
TTTTCAAGTGTTTACCTATCGTCAGTACAGAAAGTTCTGATTACATTGACATGGGTGGTAAGGACACAAAGATCATCAGCTTTATTGAAATGCATAACAACAGAAGTAAGCGACTATGGTTAATGGCATGAAGGTATTGGTAGAAATGGTCACTTAGTATCTTGCCAGTTTCTCCTATATATTTCATGTGACTGTTTACACATGATAACAAATAATGTTACAGGAGGCACTTGTAAATTCATCATCCATTTTAAAAGTGATCTTAGGAAATGACACGGAGTAGATCCATACTATATAGCACAGGTGTTACAAAGCTGGTGTCCGCAACAAACTATACCAATATGGCACGAAACAATATCTCTGAAGTGACTGTGAACAAAGATATCTGTATGATTTTTACCACGCATATATACACCAAGCGAAAAGTAATGGAAAGTGCTAACGTTTGAGAATCAGGCTGGAGAATGGGATAATGCTTGAACAAGATTTAACGGGCAGTTATTGTTATGAGGATGGAAAATTAAGACAATTTTAACTCTAAAAGAAGAGGAAGCATTAAGAGTATTACTCAACCCAGACACTGGCAAGAGCATTCAAGACACTATATACAACTAATGAAAGGACACTGCCAATGTATTACTCAACCCAGACACTGGCAAGAGCATTCAAGACACTATATACAACTAATGAAAGGACACTGCCGATGTATTACTCAACCCAGACACTGGCAAGAGCATTCAAGGCACTATATACAACTAATGAAAGGACACTGCCGATGTATTACTCAGCCCAGACACTGGCAAGAGCATTCAAGACACTATATACAACTAATGAAAGGACACTGCCGATGTATTACTCAACCCAGACACTGGCAAGAGCATTCAAGACACTATACACATCTAATGAAAGGACACTGCCGATGTATGAACGTCTGCGAAAGAAATCAATTATCCCATATGCTATATCATAGGCCTTTTAAAATCAATCATCTCATAGACTAAGTGACCTTTTCTGTCAGCTTCTTCATGCAATTAACCATATATATTTTGCTAATGTTGCCATGTATTTAAATGGCGCTGATCATGTTGGTGTCCACGAGATCACAGCAGTAATGTTTTGCTCTACTGACAACAGAGATAGGTGTGTCCTCGAAAATTATTATGAATTACAGTTTGGTACCCTTAATCATTCGACCTTAATACAAATCATTCATTTATTTATATTGTTTGTGTGTGGTTAGATTTGTTGTGTTGTAATTCATATTCTTTTGTAATTGCATTTTATTCAACTCATTTCTTGTTTTTGTGTTTCCCTTCTTCATTGTTTAAAGCACGTCTCTACGATAATACCCCAGTTGTGTATATAAGTACACCACGCTCATAGATAAGTGAGGAGGGGGTTGGGAATTCAAACCCCTCTCTCCCACCATCAACAAATCAAAGCATGACATTTATGACTAGGAAACCAGAACCAAAAGACTAGTAAAATCCTTCGGATAACGATTTTCCACATTTATGCAATCACATTTCTGAGCAAATATCAGGAATTAAACAGGAAAATAACAAATTATTTGTTACTTTAGTAATATCCATATATTTATGGAACATATATATATATATATATATATATCACTGACGTACACCAGTTATACCTTAATGTCTCTGATGTTAAATATCGAAAGTCTAGTCAAATTGTGATATGACTATTATTTCTACTGTTTGTTCACTGAGAATCCTGTATATCTCCTGATAAAGATCATACGTTTATTTAGTCTGCCTTGTGAATTATTACCTTAATGTTACTCTTTAGTCAGATAGTCTGCTCGTTCACGGTGAAACAGTGCTACCCTGTGTTGTGATTAGTAATATACAAGTCTTTTGCAATTAGTCAAGTACGGAAAAAGCCGATTCCTCAAGTTGCAAGGCGATTAGGTTCCTGACCGAGACTCTGAGTCTACATACACTGGGATGGCTGCTGGAACGGAGGGCGGATCACTTATGGGAATGTACCACGTGTTGTAAAGCCAGTTTCTAATCAAGAATCAATAGTTAATGGTACCTGGTTCAAGTCCCGTTGGTCTCAAAGATTTTTAATTTAATTTCTTGCTTTTTATTTGAATTTACTTGTATTATCAGTTGTGTGCTGTAAAATATTTTTTGAGTATGTCTATCTCTGCCTGTCTGTCTCCGTTAATTCATATGTCTGCCTATTTGTATGACTATCTATCTGTCCGTCTGTTAATCTGTCCATTCATACAACGAAAAAAAATATGTTTGGAAGAAAGTTGCAGCATATACTGTTCATAATTTAGAGATCAACACATCAGTTTTTCGCTATAGTAATATCATATACAATATTTATGTTCAATATGTTATCATTGCTTTCTGAAGCATGCACAAATACTCGAAGTGAAAATAGAACCTGATATCTTAGTGACCGAGACGCATCTAATAATTTTCCGGCACAAAGACTTCCCTATTTTCAATTTTCATATTGTATGATAACATGTTCTTCAGACAGATTCTATGTTTGACATTGCATAATGTCGGTACACAGATTCTATGTTTGACATTGCATAATGTCGGTACACAGATTCTATGTTTGACATTGCATAATGTTGGTGCAAAGATGCTATGTCTTATCATGTTTCCAGTTTCCGTGAGAGTGACAGGGGTTCAGAATATGTGGCAGTTTGTGAATAACTGAGGAAGTCAGCTTTATGTAGCTTGCGCATTTGAACCGGTCCATGTAACATTTTCTGGTTGTAGATTTGTTTGGTCTTTCATCGCATGACAATGATGACTACGAAATGCACTATTTAACGATTGTGTGGACATCTAGCATTTGTATTTATGAATGTATTTTTATTTTTTTTTCCAATCTTTATTTTCAATAAAATACATTTACAAAACCAAATACATTTCAAATGTGCAGTGTGAATTTTGTTATGAGATGGATTCAACAACATTCATAAAAATTTGTGATGAGAGTGTAATGATAAAAAATAATATTTAAAGATTGTTTATTTTGTCATCCGTGCACTCATACTATCCAAGCAAAAATGCATTTACACACACATACATACATCGCATATATACCCACACACGTGCACAAATATACACAAACATACCCACACATACATATATATATATTACGTGTACATATATGCGCATAGTGGGATCCTGTCTTTCATGTAGGGGTATTTTTTTTATTTGTTTATTTTTCCTTTTTGTTTTCTCCCAATAACAGTGTATATACCTATACATATTTATTCACATATATATGTATATAGGCACTACAACATATGTGTACCGTTTACAATACAGAATATAAAAGTAACACCAATAGACATATGTAATGTGATGAAATATTGCCCGCGATTTGAAATGTGGAATGATGGGCTTTTACAATTTTGTGAAATGGGTGATACATAGATGACAACACAATTAATTGATGAAAAAACAACAAAGGAGTAATTGTTTACATATATCCATACATGTTCATATTATGAGTAAAGCTAACAAATAGTCGTAATATAGTACGTGCAGTTTCTAACATTGTAGATAAGAAAAACTACAAAGTATGTTTGGAAAAATAGTTCATTTGAAACATTTGATCTTATATTGTGTCTCCTCGCGGAGATCCTTAGTAAAATCTTTTATGTGCAGAATTTACATGAAAAAATGTATTGAAGTAACGACAATAGACATGTAATTTGATGAAGTTTTGCCCGTGAATTGAAATGTGGAAGGGTGGACTTTTACAATTTTGTGAAGTGAGTGATACATGGATGACAACAAAATTCATTGATGAAAAAAAACAACCTAATTATTTGCGTGTTTCTGTAGATGTTCATATTATGTGATGCGTCATCTGATTGAATATGTGTAAAACTGTATGTGGCTGAAATATTGTATTATGAAAAATTGCCCATATCCGACAAGACCAGATCAGGTATCTGTATTGGGATAACAATATGATCAGTTTGTTGTGTGCATCTGTTGTTTGAGGCAGTACGTTCAACATGATAGCTTTGTAAATGTCCGTGTTGTGTATGTGTGAATTTTTATTATGTCTCTTAATCTGTTTCTGGTAGGAATGATTGTATTGCATGTGTGAGTTCTTCTGTTTCTGTGATGTTTCTTCTGCAAAGTTAACATTTTGGTGTCTGCTCTAGTCTGCGTGCTTGTTTCCCTATAATGGGCGTCATGTTGAATAAAAGCCTAAAGGCTATTTCCCTAGCTTTTGGTTTGACAACTGAAATGTGAAGGTTGTTGAAAGTCTCCGTATAGTCGGTCATAAAATAGGTGTACCCGTTTTTAATTCTGATATGTAAGGGGGGTGCCTGGAGCTTGACTAGATGTTTTTAGATGAGGTTTGTTTTCTTATGAATGAGATTTTCATGCCCGTGGAAGGCTTTAAGGCATGTTTTACAAAATGTTGGTGGTTTACCGTCGTGTTGGGGGATTGTGTTGTTGAATGTCGCCAGTCTTGTCAGCCTCGTTCCCATGTAATAGTTTATACAAGTCCCGTTAGTCTCAAGAATTTTCCCATGTAATAGTGGGCCAAGGTTTGTCGTTGTGGTTGTTTAATGATATGGCCAACATGGCTGATTCTAATGGCTCTGATTTTTGTGCGAATTTCTTGTAATGCAATGCCCCCGCGTTGCTTGCCTTGTATGAGTGTTTTATGTTGTATGCTTTGTATAGTGTGAGCAAAAATGAAACTCCTTATCGGATTGTAAATTTCTGTGACAGTGTCGTCTGGGGGGGGGGGTCAAAAATTGTGTCTATGTATATCAGTTTTGGAATAATGTATGTATTCACTACTCTGCTTCTTCCAAAAATTGATATCTGTACAGCATGTCTGTGATCTGTGTGACAAGGTTACACCATGTTGTCTTGTGTATGATAAGTGGGTTTGATGGGAATGTTATGCCGTATAGTCTGATGTTGTCTGTTGTTGTTATGTTGTAGGGGAAATCTGTTTTATTTTTCCACCTACCCAGGTCCATGATAATTGATTTTTGAACATTCAATTTGGAGCCACTGCCGGTTCCAAATTCTGTGAATGTGTCCAAATTATTTAGAATAGACCTTTCATTGGGCGGTAAGAAAGCATTCCTTTCCCTGGAATGAAAGTGCCTGAGATTGTGGTGTCTTGTAGAATCTTTTCAAGAAGTGATTCCAAAGCGAGAACATAGAGCAGTGGAGAGAATGAGCAGCCTTGTCTAACCGATCTCGTTAGCCTGACATTTTCAGTAAACGAGTGGTTGACTAAGACTCTGCTCTCTGGTTTAGAGTAAATGATTTAAATCCACTTCCTGAAAAGTTCTCCTATGTTGCAGTTTTGTAGTGTTTTGTGTAGGTATGTGTAATAGTCTGTCGAATGCCTTCTCTTGGTCGAGAGACAATATTGACGATGTACTATCTGTGTCGTGTGTGTAATTGACTAAATCTCTTATGAAATGTGCATGTTGGTGTATGTTTCTGTGTTTGACACTACACTTGGTCTTCATGAATGAGTGTATTCATGACTGGTTTTACTTTGTTTGTTAGGGATTTGGTTAAAATTTTGTAGTCTGTGTTTAGAAAAGATATGGGCCTGTAGTTTTTCAGTAGCGTTTTGTCTGATTTATCTTTAGGGATGAGTGTGATGTATGACATGTTGAAACTTGGTGGAAGCTCATTTCTTTGGAATGATTCTAGATAGACTTTTAATAGTAATGGGCCTAGGATGAAAAAGAAGTGCTGATAAAATTCTGATGTGAGTCCGTCAGGTCCTTGTGCTTTGCCTTTATGCATTGTCTTTAATACTGCAGTTATGTCTTCCAATGTCAGTTCGGTGTCCAGTTTCTGTGCGTCCTCGTTTGTGAGTTTCTTTGTGTATTTCAGGAATTTGTCTTGTATATTTGTATCGGCCGGTTCTTGTGTGTAGAGCTGTCTGTAGTAATCTTCAAAGGCTTGTGTTACTTCTTTTGGTTCTGTCTGCATATTTCCTTGCAAGTCTACTATTTCTCTTATTTGTCTGTTTCGTTGTATGTTTTGTTCCATCGCCATGTACTGCTTGCTGGGTGTTTCTTGTGTGATTGTGTTCTGTCTTGTTCTGAGAAGAGCGCATTGGAACCGGTGGTTTCTGTACTGTTTCAACTCTTCCTGTAGCGTATGAATATGAGGTGCGTTGTTGTTTATTTGTTTTGTTAGTGGTATTGCTTCCTCTAAAATCCTTTCTTCCTTTACTCGTTGTCTGTGTATCCTGGTTGCCAGTGTTTGGGTTCTTTCTTGTATTGTGCTCTTTAGAAGTTCCCAGTGGCTGTGTATGTTTTCAGTTGGTATGTTTTCTGTGTATGATGAGATTATATCTGTCATATGGTCTACATACACTTTGTTTTGTAACAGTGTGTTGTTAAATTTCCAATGAGGAGATCGTTTGAGTGCTATATTTGTGTGTGTAGTATTGAGTGTTGCCATCACTGCTTTGTGATCGGTGAATTTCAGTGTTTCTGTTAAGTGCTTGATTTGTAGTGTGTGATGACTTGAATTTGCGTAAATTCTTTCAAGACGTGATGCTCTGTGGCATGCTATGTTTGAGTGTGTTGTTTCGGTGCCCAGTGGGTGTATATGTCTGTAGACATCAATTAGATTATATGTGTCAATTATTGTTTGTAGGGTGTCTTGCTGATTTGAGTGCTCTCTATGTGTACCTTTCAACTGTACCTTGACATTACTGCCTACTACATCTATCTCATCTAGAACACAATTAAAATCTCCAGCCAATATTATATTGTGTCCTCTATAAAAATGTATGAGTGTGGTTTCCAACTGCTCGTAAAAAAGTGGTTGGTACCTGTAGGTGGCTGGTGCGTGGATGTTAACTATTGTGTAAGCATGCGTATTATTCTTAACTTGAACTATTGCCATCTTACCCTTACTATCTCTGTTCTCGTGGACTGTTTCCCTTCTGTCCGATGTTTGTAAGATGGCTACTCCTGAACCAACATTCTGGACAGTAAGACTAAAACATGAATGTTTCAAGCCTAAAAGCGTGGTTGTCTGTTGTGAGTGTGTTTGCGTGCGTATATTTGTCTCCTGTACTAGGATGAAATATGGCTTGTATTTGTGTATGAGGGATATTATTTGGTATATTTTTGTGCGCATGCCACGTGTATTAATACTAACTATACTTATTTCTTCATCCATTTTTGGTTTCTTATAAAAACAAAAATAACAAGTGAGATACATATAATTATATATGTTTGGAAAATGTATATAATATAAAATTTATATAATATTCGAAAATGTTCAACTTGTGTTGTGGTTACCCACGGTATTGTCTACGACAATTATCCGATGTTGACTTGGATTTTTGACGTGGTGTCTTGGTTTTATCAGCTGGGCTGAAGTTTTTGATGATTCTGTCGTGTTTTGTTGGAGTGATATTGGTTTGGTCTTTATCTTTGTGGTATGCCTGTGAGGGCGTTGGATACTCTGTGTCGTCCTATTTGGGTAGTGTTACTGTCGTTGGACTTGTAGGGTCAGAAGAGTGTCTTCGTCTCTTCCTCTGAACCACGGTGGAGCCATTTGCCTCTGATGTAGTTTCAAACTGTGGCTTAGATACCGGTGGTGTAGCTTTCTGTTTGTTTGTTGTTTGTTTTGAATGACATTTGTTTATCTAGTGCTCTGAACTACCGCAATGAGGGCATTCTGTTCGCCGACCTGCTATAGTGATCATCACTTTCATAGTGGTGTCTTTGTCTCCCTTAATTCGCAGTTCAGCATAGTGGGGCAGGGGAGTTTTTGGCCGACAGACCATGACCCAATGGTCAGGCGTTGTTTCGATTTGGCTGATACTAGCTTCTGGATCCCCAGATAGCTGTACAGCAATTTTGTGGGCCAATTTTATTACACTGTTTTTTTTTTCAATGATGCTTTTTATTTCTATTTCAGAAACTTTTTATTGTAAGTATTATGTAGCTGCTGGCTGCTCTTCGACAGATTTATGCGTTTGTGAAGAGAAACCAGAGTGACACTGTTGGTGATGAATTTCATTAGCATGCGCTAGGTTATACATTTTTATACCCCTGGCGCACAGAGTTGAACTTGGCTCACAAGATTTACCGGTACGCATAGAAATGTATGTAAACATTAATATAATAAAATATAGAACTGGTTTAAATAGAACATGCAGAATATGATTAACTTTGATTTCTCAGTAGAAGGTTTGTTCAGACGAAGAGCCCCTTTTCCAGCTTAACTTGTATATAATCTTGGTTGCATCCCTTTCTCAGATTTATTCTGAGTATTGGTTTTTTCCCTTTTTTCAGCGAATACTGAATAGTGTTTGAAGTACAACCTCCTTGCAATCTCCCTAACGGCAAACATGCAGTGCTAATAGTATTTAAAAAAGTAAATACTTAAAGACTAAAAAAAATTATTTTTAACGTCGTGTTCACTTTTACCAGAAATATAAAGCTTACCTCACAATGTTGGCACAAATGAAAGAAATACATAATCTCATTTCTCAGCTTTTTGGAAGCTCACATCACGAGCCAAAATTCAGAGATTGGTTTCTCATCGAACATATCTCTAACTCTCGAATCAAGTCTTCAAACAAGAAATTAATTTGAACAATCATGGAGAACGTTGTCAATTGACAATTTCAAATGATTCCGTACAGACTCATGATGACTGAGTTCAGAATGATACCGGTTTAAGTAATTTGTGATCGTACAGACTCAGCATCACGGAGTTCAGGATGATACCGGTTTAATTAATTTGTGATCGTACAGACTCAGGATCACGGATTTCAGGATGATACCGGTTTAACTAATTTGTGATCGTCCAGACTCAGCATCACGGAGTTCAGGATGATACCGGTTTAACTAACTTGTGATCGTACAGACTCAGCATCACGGAGTTCAGGATGATACCGGTTTAACTAATTTGTGATCATACAGACTCAGGATCACGGATTTCAGGATGATACCGGTTTAATTAATTTGTGATCGTACAGACTCAGCATCACGGAGTTCAGGATGATACCGGTTTAACTAATTTGACAACGCTGCTATAATAAAATGATATTTTTTTAGTGAAAATTCTTGAAGCACATGGTCACCAGCATTGCCACAGATGACGTGTTTTCCACTAGGTCTGGAGGTTCTTGATCGTCGTCTAAGGTGATGTAGGTGTTTTGATCAAATGTGAATTAATCCTATTTCCCACACCCTCGCCCCATAAATCTAGTATTATAGCCAAACCGTATGGACTCTATGCAACTGCACATGAAAATGGACGAATTACCTTTCTTTGTCGCTAGGATCTGGCCTCAATTATATTGAAATATACAGATTATACAGTCTAAGGTTATTTATTTTTTTACAGGACGATCTAAAATTATTTCTAAAACATTAGTGGTAACACTGTTGATAACAACCACCAGCAACAAGAAGGGAACATAATTTTTCACACATTACAACATTTTGAGCTTGAACTTCCTGTTCAAATTTTTGTACTACAATACGTTTGGTAGTTACCGCATGAACACGTTCAGTCAACTATAATTGGTTGCTACAATAAATTCCCATCGCACCGATTGGCTGTCAGGTTCGTTCATTATTTACAGTAAATGTTAAAACAAGTCTCGAATATTTTATCAGCGTTACATATTTTTTCGAAAATTGTTCTTTTTATCTTTGGGTAATTTCTAATCATCATCATGAGACATATTATTTCAAGAACGTTGCCTTCCTTATGAATACTCTGATCACTCCGCGATTCTGGCGAGTTGACCTGCAGTAGCTAGAGACATGTTTAAAGCAATTTTATATATCACTGCACCATCGTCGTCTTTGACGCCCTTTTCTCCTGTGGTCGCAAACTCTGTCTTCAGCTATTCATCTTCCCATTCTTTTGTCTCTTTATATGACCAAAATAAACCCCCTAAAAAACACAGCCATCTTGTTATGATGTTGTCGACGTTTATTCATCTTACCACTTTTTGATTTGTCTGTTTAGCTGTCCGTGGTATAAGGGAAATTCTACTGTAGCCTTTCATTTCGAAAGCAGCGATTCTCTTTGATATTGTTTAATTTAATGTCCATGCTTCACAACCGTATACTGCCACCGAAAATACGAATGTTCTGATCATACACAGTGTGGTTATGCTGCTGGTACTATGTCAAAGATTTTTCATTTCACAAATTTCATTGTCACCATTGCAGTTCTTCTCTTTTTTTTGGCAGTGCAGTCTCCTGATATATTTATATTTGTGCTGAAATACAGGAAATTTGTTACGTTCTCTAGTTCGAAATTATCATTATCTTTGGTGCTATTTTCACTATATCTGTTTCAATATTTTTATTTACACCATATTTAAGAACAAGTTTTGGATTTCACTGTGTTTTTGTCGATAGTAACATTTCCGTTAGACCATCTCCGTTTGTTATTAAGAGAACTGTGTCGATAGCATATCTGATTTCTGGGATCTGCTGTACGCCGATGGTAAGAGGTTGGACGTCATGCTTTACGTTTCTCATTATGTTTTCAGCGTAGATGTTGAACAGGTACGGTGATAGTGTGCATCCTTGTCTAACTCATTTCTGTACTGTACATTAACCTATTCTGATATTGTTCCGTTCACATTTACTGCTGCATCTTGTTCGTGGTACAGAATTGCGATTAAATACGTGAGATTAAAAGTTGGATATCTTGTGTCGACCATAATTTTCCATAATTGGTGATGTCGTACACAATCAAACGCTTTGTTGTACTCGATGAATCATGCATGTATGTCTATATTGAATTTCCTGCATTTTTCTATAAATATTCTCATGTTGAAGACATAATCAATGGTGCCTCTGCCAGATCTAAAACCTGTCTGTGACTTATGAACTTCTGTTTCTATCTATTTTGCATTATCGTCACTATGTTATGTAATATTATTTTACTAGCTTGACTTATCAAAGCGATAGTTCTGTAGTTAGTGTATAATTGTAGATTGCCATTCTATGGTAAAAGATCGTTTCCAGTCCTTTAGCCATATACCAGTTTTCCAGATCTTGCAACATCATATATGGTATATAAGAACACCTTCTTTTTCGCCTTTCTAGATCATTTCTGTTGTTATCTCATCATATCCTTGGGGTTTGCCTTGTTTAAAATTGTGTATTAGTTCCTAACCTCCTACTGTGTTGACTTCAGTGAACATTTCTTGACAGAACTCTTTCCATCCATGGAAAATATTAACAGTTAATGACTGTGGGACGTGCTTACAAAGTTCGGGTGCACCCCAAAACTTGTCACTGTGATACGACAATTTTATGACGGTATGATGGCTAGTGTTATCTGCGACGGAGGAGTATCTCCTGCGTTCCCTGTCACAAATGGTGTAAAGCAGGGATGTGTGCTGGCCCCTACTCTGTTTAGCTTGTTATTTACAACCATGATAATGGCTGGTATAATGATCATTTACAAAACAGACGATGGTCTTTTCAATTTACGTCGTCTAAAATTAAACACGAAAGTTAAATCTAGCACTATTAGAGAATTACTTTATGCTGACGACTGTGCATTGTATGCTGACTCTGTCCTAAACATGCAAAACACTATAGACCGTTTCTCAAAGGTCTGCAACATCTTTGGTCTCACTATTAACACCAAAAAAAACAACCCCAGAAGTCATGCACCAATCAACATCAAATAGTCAACATACTGCTACTTCCATAATCCTCAATCAGGAAAAACTGTAGGTAGTCGACAATTTTACTTACCTTGGAAGCACTCTCTCTCGGGATGTCAACATCGATGTGGAAATAAACAATAGACTGGCTAAAGCGAGTGTTGTATTTGGGAGATTACACAACAATGTATGGGACACAAGAGGTATAAGAACAACCACCAAACTTCAAGTATACCATGCAGCCGTTATACCAACCCTACTATACGCTTGTGAAACGTGGACAGTGTATTCTAGAAAACTAAATAATTTCCATCTTACCTGCTTACGTAAATTACTAAACCACCATTGGTGGGACAAAGTACCAGATTACGAGGTATTGAAAAATCAACCTCAATAAGCATATACACCAGTGTTTCTCAATGTGGGGCCCACGCCACACAGGGGAGCAATTTTATTGTTCTTGGGCGCAATTTGATTCCCATGGTGGGGGATTCGGGGGGGGGGAGGATACACCTTTTAATATTAAAAAAATATTTACATGTTACATTGGGGATATTAGAATCTTAAAAAGGCATATGTGATGCATGGTAAAGATAAGGTTGGGAAGCACTGGTCTACACATTACTTATGAAGACGCAAGCACGCTGGGCAGGTCATCTTGTGCGTATGGAGGACTCGCGTCTGACAAAACAAATATATTATGGAGCACTCAAGACAGGAATTCGAAAAGCAGGTGGACAGAAAATGCGCTTCAAATACACGATCAAATTATCACTGAAACATTGGATGGATTGACATCCACTGAAACTTTTCTGCTTGAATTAGTACTGTTGTCTCCGCCAAGTGTTTGCATTCTTCCTATTTTCTGCATCTCTACTATGGGTGTTGATTTCATTGCTCCCAACATTATCCTGAAAAATCTAGCAATAGGGCGACTGAAAAGAAGAAGCTTTATCCAGCAAGCTAAATTACTCCGTACACAACTTACAGACCTGCCTGAAGTTGATATCCCCTTAAGGTCTGTACCAGAACAAACCCATTGGAGTGAAAAGCATGGAATGCCAATATACTTTCAGACCATTTGAAAGGAATACTAAGCGAGGACGAACAGAACAGTGTGCGGCGAAGGACAGTCACCCTCAGTTTCCTGGATGATGAATATCCACAAGATATATGGGTCAGAGTATACACAGATGGGTCAGCACAGAATGCAGTGAGGAATGGAAGTGCATGTATATATATATAACATCCACACAAGCCTAGAGATACGATCAGAACAACGACAGGGAAATTCTGCAATAATTAGGATGCAGAAATCCAGGCAATTAGTGTGGCAACTAAAAAAAACTGCTGAATTCCAACTCTGGCCTAAAGCCTGTGGTATTCCTGACAGATGCAAGGTTAGTATTTCAAGCTCTCCAGTCTGGAAAACTACTGCAAAAACAACCTGCAAAAACTACTTAATAAATTGTCTTACCAGTATCATATTTAGATCTGCTTTAACTGAGTGTCTGATCTCTGACGGTCTTGCTATCTATATAGTCTTATACAATAAAAAAATTGTCCCACATCGTTTTATATATTCATATACTCAGATATATGGACAAAGTCGTTAAGCCAGTAACCTCGAAAGGGGTGTGATGAGGTGTTAGCTGATGTTATTTTGTATTTTTGGGTAGGTCTTGTGGTGTCTAGGTTATTGGTACCTATCGTCCTTGACTCAAGAATTGTTGCTGACATAAATATAACAGACATAGATACATAGTCACATATTTTGCCGGTACATCAATTGGTCGTTGTTATAGACACAACACATAAAAAACTAAATATACATAGATACAGGAATATATAGACAAAACCATCAAATCATTGATTTACATAACAATTTGTTGAGTATATAACTATTATGTGCACAGAAGACACTTATGCACTCATTATAGGAACAACTCAGACAAATATAGACATTTTATAGTTAATATTTCAGGTCATAAACACGTGTTCGGTCGCCTTGGTTATATTCGTTTATGTGATACAGAAGGGACTCAATTCCAAAAAACATTATCTAATGGATATTTCGTATTGGGTCGTATGTTTTGGGCGCTTGTCATGCAGTGGTTAGCGCACTGGCTTCGCATATGAGTGGTCCTGGGTTCATTCCCCAGTTGAGGCGGAAATGTTTTCAGATCGCAACCGCTCCCAGGTCGACCCAGCCTTAAATGGGTACCGGATTAATCCGGGAAGTAAAGACTGCGAGGGAGAGGAGATGGCTACCGCCCTCATTTGCAGAGCCTGTGAAATGTGAGATCGCTAACATCTCACACCCCTACGGCATTAATAAATGCTATGGGTTACTTTACTTTTTTTTTTCTAAAGTTATAAACGTGGCAAAGTCTCCACTGTTATTGACAAGGAATGGTTGGTCTAGGATTGCCGTATTATTTGTTGAATGTGAAAGAACGGTGATTCGCCTGTCTCCTTGTGACGCAAGACGAGTTTGTGAATAAAACGTTTCTTTAACCGCTTGCGCTGCTTGTTGAATAATACTAGGAGTCGAGCTAACCAGTCTTTTGTATGTGGTTCAGAAGGTGTATGAAAATGTGTGTAAGTACTAGTGTACTTACGAACTGTTGCATGCGTCTGCATTGTTGTCCAATTAACGAAATATATATTTACTCTAATTCTAACAGTCAATCATCTAAAAATGGAGAGGTGCCCACGGAGATTGGTTCCTGGTTGGCATTGTTGGTATTACGTCAGTAGCCAAACTAGTTGATAATGAAGAGTCATTCGGCATATGAAGGGAAGCAGACAACATATAGTTTTCATTAAACATTATTGGTATGGCACCATTAGACACCTTTATTCGTGTATGGCTCTGTCGTAGGTCTCGATGTAGGTTTTCTGTAACTGCATACACGTGGCCGCATAGTTCACAGTTATGCCGACGTTTCTTGTGCTAATTTACCAGATGCCTTTTCAGATCACGAGGTATACTAAAATGTCTGACAAGTCTGACATAAACCGCCATTATACTTGATATTGGCCCTCTCTCCAGGGCAATGGTTGTCATAGTTTTCCTTACATACAATATGTTATCTTTGCATAAATTGACTCAACACGACCAGTGGATGACCTTATCCTATCAGCGCATGACCTCTGCCCGCCACTGTTTGATCTCTGCACGGCAATTCACGAGCCCTGTACGTCCTCTGTCCGACCAATGCAGGACATCTGCAAGACCCTACTCCGATCACTGCACACCGTCCTTATGCCCTGCACGACTTCTACCATGGCATCCGCATCCTTGTACGACCTCTACACCCACCATTTTTATTATATGAGCTATATTAAACGTGGACCCATACCCTGACCCGTTATGGGTCAATACTCAATGTTGTACTGAAATAATACTCAGGCTCCTCAGACTCTGCTCATATCTTACTAAATAACACCATCTACCACTGAGACTCAGGATGACACGTCACCACGGTGTATCTAAATTCAGTATATCTAAACTGGTATATCTAAAATCGGTGTATCTAAACTCGTTGCATCTAAACTCGATGAATCTAAACTCGTTCATTCTAAAATTATTGTATCTAAAATTGGTGTATCTAAACTTCGTGTATCTAAATTCGTATTACCTAAACTCGGTTATATAAAATAGGTGTATCTATACTTGTACAAATTATTGTAAAACTTAGCGTAGTATGTACACACTATTGCTTTTCAATGTTTTACTACATGAGTCAGTGAGACCTACACTGAGCGTCGAATCAAGAACAAGTTCCCGCGTGTCGGATCTATTTGACTGTTTCACTAACCACCCTGCCAATAAGACCGGTGTCTAGATACGTATCTGTTTTGATATAGTTTATATAAACTGAGGTCACTACAGTCTATTAGACATGCATGTATTTAGTATCGGTCAACCATAAGTTATGACGTAAGCGATCTCTCTCCGCAACATTCTGTTATGTTTTTGATAAGTCCAGTTGGCAACATTCTTCAATGTCATAATGACACCATGACATAATGTGTCTTTCTCTGTGTCTTCTAGCCTTGGTTTTCCCAAAATCTTCTAAACATTCAACATCCTCTCTTTTCATCTTAGCGACTGAAGTCTTGACTGACTGAAGTCTTGACTGACTGAAGTCTTGACTGACTGAAGTCTTGACTGACTGAAGTTTTGACTGACTGAAGTCTTGACTGACTTAAGTCTTGACTGACTGAAGTCTTGACTGACTGACGTCTTGACTGACTTAAGTCTTGACTGACTGAAGTCTTGACTGACTGAAGTCTTGACTGACTTAAGTCTTGACTGACTGAAGTCTTGACTGACTGAAGTCTTGACTGACTTAAATCTTGACTGACTGAAGTCTTGACTGACTTAAGTCTTGACTGACTGAAGTCTTGACTGACTGAAGTCTTGACTGACTGAAGTCTTGACTGACTGAAGTCTTGACTGACTGCCTCAAATTGTTGCTATAATACATCAATTTACTCCCAACATCTCTGATGAAATCTATATTAATTCTCCTAGTTACCCATATTGTTTGTACAATTAACCTTAAGGTAGTTTATAAATTATATCAATAATATTGTGTCCACCCCAACCCAACCACCGCTCTCCTTTGTCAACAACTGTCAAGAAATTAGTAATCTCCGGCTTAATTATGTCAATCTGTCTAAAACGTTCAGCCTCCCCCCTTCTCCTTTAAAAAAAATGGCATATATTTTTAACACATTTTTTTTTGCTGAAAGAGTCCTAACATACTTATTAAGATTTAGAAAAAGTTTCAAATGAAAAAAAGAACTTGTGTAAGAAAGCATCATTGTTGACGTAACTATTGTCAAACACCCCCCCCCCTTTTCCAGTCAAAAACTGTAAAAATAAATTCAGACATCAACTTTTAAACACTTTCGTTCCCCCCTCCCCCTTACGATAAAGGTATATATGTGCTGTTAGAGTGCAGTGTGTATGTTCTCAGTCGAAACATCGTGACTTACTCGTTTATTTTGTTAAATTTGTTAATGTTATCTTGCTCGGGGCTATAGTTTCCGTTTAGTTATCTCCACTAAAGCTTGCTCTGACATTATCTAGAATCACGTGATTCGCAAGTTACTTGATTATACCCGTCACAAGAGCATTGAATAACCCTACCTTGATTATACCCGTCACAAGAGCATTGAATAACCCTACCTTGATTATACCCGTCACAAGCGCATTGAATAACCCTACAGGTTATAGTTGTTCGATTTATTTTTAGTCCGCCGACCAAATTCAGGGAGGCAGCCGGTCACAGATTATTTAACACTCATTCCAATCTAAAGCTGAGGGCTTGTTTTTCTAACATTCATCCCACTCTAAGACTCATGTCTTCTTTTCTAACATTCATCCCACTCTAAGACACATGTCTTCTTTTCTAACATTCATCCCACTCTAAGACTCATGACTTGTTTTTCTAACATTCATTCCACTCTAACACACATGTCTTCTTTTCTAACATTCATCCCACTCTAAGACTCATGACTTGTTTTTCTAACATTCATTCCACTCTAAAGATTGAGGACTTGCTTTTCAAACATTTTCATCCCACAATAACCTCAAGATTAGTGTATGTGCTGTTGTGACAGTGGGAGGAGGGGGGGGGGGGAGGTTAGGTACATTTTGTTCTATATATAAAGGCATCAGTATTCAAATATCAGCGATACTACGAAATTCCAATATATATATATAAGCAGTTTATGTATTCACAAAGACATGGTTTACAACATCAAGGTTACACCGTCAGTGTTACAACATCAAGTTACAACGCCCAGTGTTCATCATCATCAAGTGCCGTCTCTGCAACGAAGGTTGGCTGCAACGTATCTCCAACATCTGTCTCTTGTATTGGTGGTGCACTCTGCTAGACTGTAACCTGTCCATCGTGTAATGTTACTCTCCCACTTGTATCTCTGCCTACCTCTTGCTCGCTTCCCTTTGACTTTACCCTCAAGTAAGGTCTTCAATAAGGTGTCATGTCTTTTAATGTGTCCAAAGTATTTTATTTGCCTGATCTTTATTTCACTTATTAGTTGTTTCTTCATAGTAAGTGTCTTTAGCACCTCTTTATTTGTTTTCTTCTCTTTCCATCATGTTCTCCCTATTCTTCTATATACCCACATCTCAAAGGCATCAATTTTGTCTTCTAATTGTTTATTTAGTGTCCATGTTTCTGAGCCATACATTAATATGGAATAGATGTAGCATTTTATAATTCTCATTTTTAACTTGTTTAGATATTAATAATTTTCTCATGTCATTGAAGGTACTTTTAGCCATTCCTATTCTCCTTTTAACTTCTGTTTCACATCTGCCATCATTTGTGACTATGTGTCCAAGATATTCATACTGTTTTACTTGTTGTAGTTTCTCTCCCTTAAGTTTTACTTGTTGTAGTTTCTCTCTTTTAAAATAAAAAAGAGCGCATCATCTTGTGAAAAGAAGAGAAATGCAGCAGCTCAACAGCGGAGAGCAGCTAGAAAGTCACGGATAGACCAAGATCCGTCTACAGTCGTTATTCCATGTCCAAATTGTCCAAGGACATTTACAGCTCGAATAGGGCTCATTAGTCATGTACGAACTCATAATCAAGGACATAACTAAAATTGAATTTTCGAAAGTGGATGTAACAATTGGTCATCATCACTTGTGATGGACGAACAACAACAGTTCTTTTTATGTATGTTTATGTTTACCTCCTGTTCTTCTGTGTCATTGCTGATTATCATGGTTTTTGTTTTTTGAATGTTTATACCCAGTCCATATTCATTACTTGATTTATTGACTTGATCTATTAGTCTTTGTAGTTCATGTTCACTTTCTGGGGTGCAAAGGGAACGCATTGCTCTAGGCGGACCCAGGGTTAACAGATAACCAAGATCCAAAATGTACCTCCACGCGGTGCACCCTGGAAACAGAAATACAGCAGCTCGAGCTGATTCTGGCCAAATCATTTGGGGATCGTGTCCGAGAATGTGGAGGTAGCAGATGGAAAGAGATTTGCCTGCACAAGAGACAGACATATCTCCGACACCACCAGCATCACCACATATAGCGACACTGTCGACATACAGTGAAGCTAGTCAGTCCAGTCCGAACATTGGAGGGGCGGCCAATGTAAAATTAACGTAAAGGTAGATGCATGGCGAGAGACATAGATTTCATACTGATTACAATGAAACAATGAAAGGGCAGAACAGCGCTAGAGGGCAGCGCGAACTGCAAATAGAAAGTGAAAAGTCCCTAGGAAAGGGGAACTACAAGCTCCGTCAGCTCGAGACGAGTTTCTAGTTACCTGTGTTCCTTACAGGCAGAGACCCAGACCCATTCATTGGCGTTTGGTAAAGCAAGAAGACCTAATCCAACTCTAATGTCGAGCCTTCCTAAACCGGAAATATGCTCGCGAAGAGAAAGGGTTCCGTACTCGATGCGCTCAGGCACAAAAGGGACAACGATTTAGCCCTGGCCCAACTCTATTGTCAGGTTTTCCTACACCGGAAATACACTTGAAGAAAGAAAGGGTTCAGTACCTGATGGGCTCAGGCGCTATTGGGACAAGGACGCTCAGCTCGAGAACGCCTTGCTCTCAAACGCGTGGTGTGAGACTCGAACTTGGACAAGGGGTACACAATGTCGGTGAATGACACCTCGGCTAAGAGGGCGAAAGAGCCAGGGTCCAACTCCTCTGTTGAGTTCTTCCCCTTAAGGAACCAGGCTCACGGATGAGAAACGGTTCAGTACCCAATGGGCACAGGCACAGCACGTCCAATTACACGAGGCACGTGCATAGACAGTGGAACACCTCGTTCGAGTCAGACGAGAGCAAGAAAATCGTCTGGGCGAAGAGTCTTCACTACGCGTGCCTGGAGACAGAGATAGAGGCTGTCACAGGCTAAGGGTAGCCCACCCGAATTGTCAAGGCATGCTGAAATCGGATGTGCTAGGCCTACAAGGCGCATAACGGTGGCACAACGTAATCACGCTCCCGGCGGAAATCGCACGTATATCCGTGATGGTTACAATGGAGCGAACGAAAAACAAACAAAACATGTTCACTTTCTGCCAAAAGAACAGTGTCATCTGCATATCTAATGTTGTTTATTTTTTTCCCATTGATCTTGAGTCCTGGTATTTCTTCTATATTTTTAAAGATATTCTCTGTGTAGATATTAAATAGGCTTGGTGATAAAATGCATCCTTGTCTTACCCCTCTTCTTATTTCTATGTATGGTGAGTAGCTGTTTTCACACCTTATTGATGCAGTTTGTTCCCAATATATATTTCTAATCAGTCTGATGTCTTTTCCATCTATGCCTATTTCTTGAAGACATTTGATTAATTTTTCATGTTGGACTCTGTCAAAGGCCTTGCTGTAGTCTATGAAGCAAATATAGATACTTTTTGGACTTCTATATATTTATCTATCACTAGCCGGATACTCAGTATAGCTTCTCTGGTTCCTTTGTTTTTCCTAAAACCGAATTGTTCTTCACCGACCTCCATGTCTATCTTGTTCTTAATTCTGTCATGTATTATCTTGAGAAGTATTTTAGTTAAATGGCTCATTAGACTTATTGTTCTATATTCTGTACAGTCCACAGCCCTCGGCTTCTTAGGTAGTGGTATGAATATTGATGATGTTAGGTCTTTAGGTATATGGCCTGTTTCGTATATGTCAATGCAAATTTCTGTGATAGTATCTACACCAAATTCATTTAGAGTTTTTATTATGTCTGCTGTTATGTTTTCAGAGCCTGCAGCTTTTCCACATTTTATTGAATTTATTGCATGTTCTACTTCTGATTTCAGTATTGCTGGTCCATCATTGTTGTGTTTTTTTTGGGTTCCGTTAGTCGTCAAACAGTTCTGTTACATAATCTGCCCATCTTGTGAGTGCTTCTGTTTTATCAAATATTATTTTACCATTTTTATCTTTAATGCAGCCACCCCCATTTATAGGATTTTTCTTATTTGTGATCAGCCGTATCTCCTTATGCATTAATTTTGTCTTTTGTTGTATGGACATCTCCTCTATTTCACTGCATTTTGTTTCTAGCCATTGTTTTTTCGCTGTTCTGCACATGTTACGTATCTCCTTGTCTATACTTGAGTATTTTGGCGTATTTTTAGCTTTCTTTCTGTCATTTTCTCTAATATTTCATCTGTCATCCATGTTTGTTTGTTCTTGGTATTTCTTGTTGGTAAATTTTTACTTGATGTTTGAATACTTTTCTTTAGGCTTTCCCATTTATTGTCTATTTTCTCTTCTGGATTTCCCCTTCTGTATTGTTCCATGCACTCTATCATTAGATGTTCATATCTATTCCTTACATCTGCAAGGTATTTTTGTTGTATATGGTTGTTTTAGTGCTGATGCGTCTATCTGTGGTTCTTGGACTCCTCTATTTACTATCTTTTTAAGTTTGACATTTATTTTACACAGCACTGGATTATGGTCAGAGTTGATATCTGCACCAGGGTATGTTTTGATGTTTTTGACACTATTTCTAAATCTATTGTTAATCATAATGTAATCTATTTGGTTCCTCTTTCTGTCTCCAGGACTTTTCCATGTATATAATCTTCTATTTTCATGTTCAAAGAATGTATTACATATGATCATATTGTTCTCCTCATAGAACTGTATAAGTCTTTCTTTTCTGTCATTTCTTGTCCCTAGTCCGAATTGCCCTACAATGTTCTTATGTCTTCCTTTCCCTATTTTTGCATTCATGTCTCCCATGACTATTAAAATGTCTGTTGATTTTACTGGTTTGAGTAGTTGTTGTAGATCTTCGTAGTACTGTTCTATTTCTTCTTCAGTGTAATCTGTAGTTGGTGCATAAGTTTGTATAATGGCCAGATCAAACGGTTTTGCTTTGATCTTTAGCAACATCATTCTGTCATTATATGTCCAGTACCCGCTGATATATTTTTCTATTTCTTTCCTGATCAGTATTCCTACCCCTCGTTCATGATAATCTCCTCCTGAATGTATAAAACTAATATTTTCTTTTCTTGTGTACCCAGCATCTTTCCATCTTGTCTCTGCTATTCCTAGAATATCTACATCTAATGATTCTGCCTCTAATATTAAATTTTCTAGCTTTCCTGATTGGTGTACTGTTCTGACATTCCATGTTCCTATTCTAATATGTTGTTTCCTAAACTGTAGATGTTGTTTATCCGTTGCTTGACTTTGGGGTGTACGTGGTTAGGTCTCAGTCTTTTCCACGGTTGCCAGCCAATATTCATTATTATGCCCAGAACTTGCCTCTTGTGCGCAACACACTTTGCTGTTTCGCCGTTTGAGCCGTTGATCCATTTGGATTCCTCGGCCTCGCGTGCCGTCACAGACTTTTTGTCTAAGGATGGACATTCCCTATTGTTGACTTACGGTTGTCTCTTTGCGAAGAAATTCTACGCTGTGAACGTAGCCATTAACTGGAGTAGTCGAGACGCCATTTTTTGTCTGTATCGAAGATAGGGAGTTCGCGAGTCGGAACAACTTGAATGAAATACACTCCACCTATAATCGTCTAAGAACAAAAAACACAGATCCTACAGGTTGGAACTAAATTTTGCATCACACTGTCACCAGTAATACGCTAACCACACCATCGAAATTTGCGTAATCCAGAAAACACAAATGTAAACATGGAAACACGTCGTCACATTACGGCATCGGAAGTCAAGTGTTACAACATCTATAATTGGAATGTACATCATCTTTGTCATCTCACAAATTTCTTCATTCACTGGCTTGACGTTAATACATTCACTGGCTTGACGTTAATACATTCACTGGCTTGACGTTAATACATTCACTGGCTTGACGTTAATACATTCACTGGCTTGACGTTAATACATTCACTGACTTGACGTTAATACATTCACTGGCTTGACGTTAATACATTCACTGGCTTGACGTTAATACATTCACTGGCTTGACGTTAATACATTCACTGGCTTGACGTTAATACATTCACTGGCTTGACGTTAATACATTCACTGGCTTGACGTTAATACATTCACTGGCTTGACGTTAATACATTCGTTCGTCTTGTCTTTTCTACAAGCTAAGATTCTTCATCCACCTAACTTTCCAACTCGAAGAAGATGGATGAATGAAAGACCAATATTACCAGTGCAGCAAATGTACTCATGTGTACAATAGAGGTACATGAATCAATGAAAGGTATTTGAATAAAAGGTATTTGAATGAAGGGTATTTGAATGAAGGGTATTTGAATGAAAGGTATTTGAATGAAAGGTATTTGAATGAAAGGTATTTGAATGAAAGGTATTTGAATGAAAGGTATTTGAATGAAAGGTATTAGAATGAAATGTATTTGAATGAAATGTATTTGAATGAAAGGTATTTGAATGAAAGGTATTTGAAGGAAAGATATTTGAATGAAAGATATTTGAATGAAAGGTATATGAATGAAAGGTATATGAATGAAAGGTATTTGAATGAAAGGTATTAGAATGAAAGGTATTTGAATGAAAGGTATTTGAATGAAAGGTATTTGAATGAAATGTATTTGAATGAAATGTATTTGAATGAAAGGTATTTGAATGAAAGGTATTTGAATGAAAGGTATTTGAATGAAAGGTATTTGAATGAAAGGTATTTGAATGAAATGTATTTGAACAAAAGGTATTTGAACGAAAGGTATTTGAACGAAAGATATTTGTATGAAAGGTATTTGAATGAAAGGTATATGAATGAAAGGTATATAAATGAAAGGTATTTGAATGAAAGTGAAGGTGTGCGGAAGTGTAAGATATATATTCCAGTACAGTTGTAGGAATATTTGTGAACACCGAATTGGAATCAACGGTAGTACTGGATGAAAAGTAGATAAATAAGGAAGTTAAGTCTCTTGGCCAGTGTTAATGGGTGAGAACAAGACAGTGGAAAGTTCCACCAGGGAGGAAGTAATGTTTATGGGAAGAGAACTGTATATGAATGAATATTCATATTTTTATAGTATTTAGACTAATATATAAGAACACTGTGGGTTATTTGAATTCTTTTATAGCGGCAGTTGTACAAATTCAACAGGGTGAAAATAAAATCATATGACCATGAAGAGAGTAAGAAGTAAAGAAGTAAGAGAGGGATGAATATATGTTCACAGAATTAAAAATTCATGGTCGGATAAATTAAAAACAGACATATGGCATCATATGATGTAACATGTATAGAAACAAACATAGATAAATATGCAATAAGAGTATAGACATATATATGAGGAGGGAAGATGGAGAATATATAAGAATTAATGTAATCAAACAGAATTGTACAAAAGTGGGAGAATGTGAGAAGAAAAGAATATTAACCTTAAAATTCTGTCATATATTTCAAGTGTACAAGCATACAAGAGTGAAAGTACATTATACAGTGCTCATTGTATTAAATAAGGTATATATGTGTATATGTATGTATATATGTACTATCTATGTATCTTTAAAAAAATATGTCAATTTCTTTGTTTAATAAATAAAGTAATAACAAACATTAAAAAATGTTTTTCCTGCGCAGGTATTTCACGAACATCCACTCCTTAATGACAACGAATCAACAAAAGAATCGGAGCCAGTTAACAGCAGGAATCTCATGAGGACAGCAATAAACATCAGATCAGTATCCCAACCACCACTTCAACAATCATACAGACCTGCTTCGGACTAATTCTACAAGTACTTCAAACAATTATCCACTCCATAGTATGCATGAATCTCAGGAGAGCTATAAACACCAGACCAGGGTCACAAGCAACATTTCAACAAGTAAAAAGTCCTTCTTAGGACAAAATCCCAACCCCCAATATTTATTGTCCTTATCAGGACACAGATCATACCCCAGGTCAAACCACCAGTCCCAAACAGGACAACCCATGTCCTTTGACAACCAGATAAGCCCTGATATAGCCACATAATTTCATTGCAAGGTTGAAAGAGACGTGAATATTTCTCCAGAAAGACGAACCCATCATAAAAAACCCAACAAAGACAGTAAACGCAGTCTTATATCAATTAGCAGCACTGCTGAAACATTAGAACATCAACATGATCTCCAAGAGAATGTTAATAAACACAATGTTCATGCCGACACTGTGCTACCAATGCCAGACCTGGAACCTGACAGAGAAACTAGAACAAAATCTCGCTGTATGCGAAATAAAGTGCCTGAGAACAGCACTGATGGTAACATAAAGAGACAGAATAAACAATGTCACTATAAGAAATCTGGTGAAAACAATATCGTGTAAAGAATACATAGACAAACAAAAGATCAAATGGTTGGGTTAGCTAATCAGTATAGAACCAGATCACATTCCATTGAAAGCCTTTAAGAGAAGATCATCTGAAAAGAGAAACAGGAGAAGACCCAGATGACGATGGATCGATGAAATCAGGGAAATACTAGAATATCGAGGCTGCACTATGGCAGCAGCATCACAGTAAATGAAAGAAAGATTCGGCTACCCATGATGCAGCATACATGACATGGACAGGTCGAGACAAGACAAGGAAGCTAATCACCTGTGTTTCTGGGACCTTAAAGGGGAGCAAATAATATCAATATTGTAACATGTCATGCATGTTGTATGAGGCGACGAAGGTGATTTGTGGTGGGGTTGACTGTCGCATCCCATAGAGGATCAAAGTGCCTATATACTATGCTGAAGGCTAATGTGTCAGATTGAAAGTAGCAGCTATTACAGCCAAACTATACACCAAGAATTTGTGAGAATGGTCACAGAAGAAGAAGATATATCTAAAAAGTATCTACTCTGGTATGTACTCGTGAATAAACAATAGAAAAAGTTTGCTATTTTCTCTGACACATAAAACCAACAATATTATCAATAATATTCTTGTGCACTGTAGGATGTGTGTCGTAGTTACGTACTGCAATAGTCATGTCCCATGTTGGGATATATACAACCTTATCTTTGATCTCCTCAAATATTTCTCTTTGCAGGTTTATAAGGACTTCTCCAAACATATCTCCAGCACCATAATGCTCCTCCCATCCACGCCAAGTTATATGTGGACCCTGTTGATGCACAAATGTAGACATTTAACACGAAACATATTACAGAAGAAGCGATGTATTAATTCATCGATTGATGGCGTTAGATGAATGAATTACAGACAGGAAATGTTAGGTGATAGTGTTAGTTAATTTAGTCATGTGTGTGGGTGTATATATATATATATATATATATATATATATATATATATATATATATATATATATATATATATATATATATGAGTGTGTCTGCGTGCGTGTTTGTGCGCGTGTGCGTGCGTGTGTGTGCGTGTGTGTGCGTGTGTGTGTGTGCATATGTGTGTGTGTGTGTGTGATGTCATGTGACGTATTCTCTTCAGAATGTTGTCATCCGAATGAACTTACTGAACCCTTCTCTGTCTTGGGCAATGCGGCTTGCATTTTCCAACGACGTATTCGTGTTCTCTATAATGTCATCAGTCCATCGTCTTCTTGGTCTGCCCTTTCTGCTCTACTCAGGTGCTCTGCCCTACATTATTTGTCTTTCTATACAGTTGTGTCTCTTTATATGACCGAACAGGCGTAGTCTCATATATATGTATATTGTTACAAAAAAGAAACGCAACATTATTTCAAACGTGTAACAAAATTGTATTTTACGGAAGTAATATTTCAACCTTGACATGAAGAAATTTCTGACTTTCACTAAACCAAATCCATCTCCAGTCATTCCCAACGGTCCATTAACGATGCTGGTTCATCCACTGCAGTCAGTTATGGCGATGCCGGATCTCTGTATGGTATTTTAACGCAAATACCAGAGTCGCACAGCTTGTTCCTGATTGTTTGATCTGAAATTCCACGAGCTGCTGCCATTGAATGAACTATGGAGGAGGGAGATGAAAATCGATTCCAATGGTGACTTAGCCGTGTGAAACGTCTTCGGCAGAGTAATGACTATGGGTCTTCCACTGTGAGGTCGGTCTGAAATAGCCTCTAAAGTTGTGTAATGGTGTTTCTAATCACATTAAACTGCCTGGCAACTACACTTTGTGATTATCTAGTCTGTAAACGTCAAATGCTGATGTATTGCTGTTCTGATAGACCATACTTGCGCATTGAATGTTCAACTGAATTTATTTTACTGAGTGAGGACCATCAATATTTTACAGACATTCAATAGTATGATATGAGAGTTTTGTATTCAGTAAATTTCACGGGATTTCTGTGTACCTGTCACGAATTATTGCCAAAATATTGTTTCACCTTGACCTCTTTCATGACCTCGCGAATCATGAAGTGAGTACAATTCATGTAACAACGAGAAGTTAATGTCCAGGTGCACAGAGTCGATAGGTTCATCAGCGTCAATAGCCAAGTGAGAGCTGCTGTCATCACCCCTATTTCCATTTTCTTACTTGAAGTTATCTGCAGCATCAGTCAAATGAGAGCCAAGGCACCGACTCTATCTTCTTTATCAAATGTGATGTTCTTTGCGTCATTAGCCAAGTGATGCTTGTATGGTCATTCTCATACATGATGTTATTTGATTGACTGTCGATTTCCTTGCTATTTTCCTACCATTGAAGTGCTTCAATCACCATTCACATGCTGGAGATATCGCAGTATACAACCCACACCTTTCAGCTATGACTCTGTTAGAATGGTAAAGATGTCATGTGTATGCACTTTTGCTGGTACAATTCTTGAGGATTAAAACAAACTAACAAACAAACATGTGACACTATAAAATATTATTTAACCATCCATTTAGTCATCTTTCTTACCTGTAGAACAACCTGGACATTTGGGTTACGTTTAAATAAACGCACTAAAGCATCCTTAATGAAGCGAAACATGAAGTCAGCCGCACTGATATGAGTAACAGTTAAGTGGTAGTAGTGGTTGAGTATGATCAGATAGCTTCCTTGTGGTGGAATTTTATCGATGGCATTACTTGTTGGTATAAGATCATCTAAAGTATGTATTTCATTCTGAGAATATAAAGCGGTATATTGATTAACATATTGTTTGTTTCACTAAAAGACACCGTATTGTTTGTGTTATTAACAGATGTTGTATTGTTTGTTTCACTAATAGATACCGTATTCCTTGTTTCACTAACAGATTTCATATTGTTTATTTCACAAACAGTCGCCGTATTGTTTGTTTCATAAACATATGTTGTATTGTTTGTTTCAATAAAAGATATTGTATTGTTTGTTTAACTAACATAGGTCACATTACTTGTTTAACTAAGAGACGAAGTATTGATCGTTTAACTAACAGATGTCGTATTATTTGTTTCACTAACATATGTTGTATTTTTCTTTTTAATAATACAATTCACCGTGTAATGTTAAGGCTTGAAAGTGGATCAAAGAATAGTAAGACTGTTATCTGCTATTGAAGAGGCAACTAAGATGGTTTTGGGGGTAGTGTTGGCTGTCCAATACAATAGAGACTAAAAGTGACCAAGAAGTCAGGGTCAGAATGTGTCAGGGCTTAAGGTGCTAATATCGCAGTCAAGCTGTAAGCAACGAGAGAACACATTCTATTCTCCAAACTATATCTGCTAATCTGCAGGAGTGTGAAAACAAATAGAAAATAAGTAGACCACCAATGTAATATCTTCCAAAAGACGAGATGGTGTATCTAAAAATATCTTCCAGAGGAAGAGATGGTGCATCTGAACATAAACTGTGCTATATCAATATTGAACAATAAAATAAAACAATACATTCTAACAAAGAAAATACAGAAGATTACCATGTTCAGCTTAACAATGAACTCATATTTTTATTGTTGCAGAGTCTGTCCGGGTAATATTTACGCTCAGTACGTTGCCATTTCTTTCTGAAAGATCTTGATTCTCAATTACCTGACACTGAAATTTAAGATGGTGACTTAGTCATCTGAAACGTGATCAACACCTTTTGACCAGTGATCCAACATTATATCTAAATAAATAACATTCACTACTGAAGTAGGAGGTGTTTGGCCGAAGGTCCGTCAATACCGCGATTCAAAACATCACAAAGGTATTCCTATCTATGCACTGCATCCAGCCAACTTGGATTTCTTTTTTTAAATTTTTGGGAGCGAACTCATGAGAATATTTTAATATTATTTAACATCCGTTATGTGATAAGCCACTCTTCAAGTGGAAACACTCTTCAAGTGGAAACACTCTTCAAGTGGAAACACTCTTCAAAAACGCGTTTTCAGACTGCAGGATCAAAGACTGGTTTTTTCCCACTGCAAAGTCAGTGGTAACAGTATGAAGGATCTAGATACATTTTCTGTGAATCACATTCTATTAAAACATTATTTAACATTCCACTGAATGTTATATTCTGAAAATTCTGAATCACTGAAAAATTCCACGGAATTTAAATTTGATGGGCAGTTTTTCGATCAGATCAGTGGCGTTGCCTTGGGCACCAAAATAGGACCTAGCTATGCGTGTCTGTTCATGGGACATCTTGAACATCTAGTTTGGTCTACCTATGATGGTCGGTTCCCATCTCTTTTCCACAGTTACATTGACGATTGGATAGGTATCACCGACATTTCTGAAGTGGAATTGTCTCGCTTCATTAACTTCATAGGCAGTTTCACCTCTGATATTCGATTTATATCTAACATCTCCGCTACCTCTGTCAACTTCCATGACACCATTGTCACTATTGATCCACCTAACCTCAGCACATCCATTTACTATAAACCTACTGATGCACATGAATGTATTCTCTACACTTCTCATCCGCCCGCTTGTCGCAACTGTTTGTCGTACTCTCAGCGTCTACGCCTTGTAGCGATTACGACAATTTTCTCGACAAGTCATCTGAGATGATTTAGCATTTCCGTAGACGCTAGTTCCCAGATATAATTCTTTCATCCGATGATTGGCTCCGTGTGCGCCAGTTGTTTCGTCTCGATACATTGACTCACTCTCAGGGTTCTTCCTCCTTCTCTTATAGGGTTAAACTTGTTCTTACCTTTCATCCCCATAACTCTTCTATCTGACGCATCATGCGTAAACATTATTCTCTTCTCCAGTCTGATCCTGACACCAGTACCGCTTTCCACGACTTATCTCTGGTGGCCTGTAGACGCGACAAAAATCTAAAGGACATCTTGGCCCATAGCAACCTTAAGTCTTCTGATCCCGACCATTTTGGGACTGTTCATTTCTCACATGGCCGTTGCTATAAATATCCTTATGTGGTTCAAATACGCTCCATTTCATTTGTCAAGGCTACTTTCTCCATGGATGAGGCCTATACATGTGAATCCCGCAATGTTATTTACGTGATCATATGTAAACGCTGTGGCAAGCAGTACATCGGGGAAACCGTCTTAAGATTGAGCGATCGCTTTTGTACAAATCTTCATGCCATCAAGCACAGAACACCCACTACTGTCGCCACACACTTCAACGGCGATATTCATCATAGTGCTCTTGATATTCAGGTCACTGCTATCAGATCCTGCACCACCGATGATATATCTAGGTACGCTCTAGAAAATCGTCCTATTTTTGAATTGTGTACCCTCAAAGTTTTTGGGCAAATTCCGGCCACTCTTTTGTCCAGTATTGGGTTGGTGTGGTCTTTGTCTTTATTAATTGTGTTCCGTCATTTACGTAATCTTTTTATTCGTTTCGTTTCCACACATAGTTATGTTTTTTATGTACTTCCTGTCCTTCCGGCATCTCAATTTCATATTTCCGTTGGATACGTTTGTGTGTTTTGATAATTTCCATTCGTCTTTTGATGTTATGTTCGCATCATAATAAAGAGATATTGGTTGAAACTTCGAATATATTTTGTGTATTGCACTTTTTATGTTTACTTCTTTGCACATCATTATCCACTAGCTTTATGATAGTCCGTCGTGTCTAAATCAAACTGTTTTAAAAGCCTGTGTTGTACGTAAGCACTATTGTTGTTACAATTGTTGGTACTATTGTTAGAAAGAACCGAAATAATGAAGATAGGAAGAACAGAAAGAAATACCCATATATATATATATATATATTTAAAACAACAGATTTAACAAAGTGACAGAATTCACATACCTAGGAAGTAATATTACAACAGACGGCAAGAGCAGCAAAGAAATACACAATAGATGTAATTAAGCATACCAACCCCTAGGGCAAATGACACCAATCTTTAAAAACAATACGTAGATTTAAACACCAATATAACACTATTCAAAATGATTATTATGCTATCGATGTGCTACCAATGCTAAACATTTACAGCGACAGCCCAAGACAAACGTAAGCGTGTGGCAGCTGAAATGGCGTGCTTACTCAGAATCCTAGAAATATCGTTAAGAGACAGAGTGAGGAATGAGGACATCCGACAAAAAACAGGCACCATCCCAATGTTAGAATACATCAAGAGACAACAGATCAAATGGTTTGTACACATAAGCAGACTACCATCAGACATCATACCACAACCATATATGCTACACAGATACAGTGAAGGCAGACCTAGAGGACGACCACGAAAACGATGGACCACTGAAATAAAAGAGGCGGTAAATTCCACAATGTACTCAGCACATATTAGGGCCGTCTTCAGAGAACTCTTCTACCTCTGACGCCGAAAGGCAACAACGGGTTTCAGTGAATCGAGAGATAGATAAATAGACAACTGTTGTTACATTTCATGCAGTTTTACCTTATATTGATTGTCGTATTTCAGATAGTGGTATATTTGTTTCTAGGTTTATTGTTGTAATGTTTATTGTTGTGTCTCTCCTTCCTTTAGATTCAGTAGTTCTTTGAAATAGTGTTACCATCTTTCCATTACTTGCTTGGGTTCTTTTAGTGCATTACAGTTTTCGTCATTTATTATTTCTGTTAGTTCATATATATCTTTTTTGTTTCTTATGTTCTTAATTTTCTTGTAGAATCTCTTTTGTACATTTGTATAATCTGCGTTGAGCATATCTCCATATTCTTTCCATGAGTTGATTTTGGCAGTATTAATAGTTTTTTTGGCATTTGTTTTTGCTGTCTTGTATTCTATGTAATCTACTTTTCTCTTGTGAATATTTTAGCTTTTTCACTCCAACATACTGTTATGTTTGGTTTATTTCTGTTGTTGTTCTTGTATCCACATGATTCTCCTGCTGCTTGTGTGATAGCTTCTTTGAATAATTTCTATGCTTCTTCAGTTGTTGTAGTATCTACAGTCCGTTTTTCGAATTTATCCGTGGTTTTTTAATGTATTTTGTGTGTGGGTATTGCTCCCGTACAAAGTCATCCTTAAGTTTGTGTATTCTAATTTGTGCTAGTTATTTATCTTTGTTGTCTTTCTTCTATCTCTTTCTGTTTGTATTTACAGGTACTATTACGGTTTTATTGTCGGTGTCTACACACATGTTTTGGTATCGCTCCTGCGTCTGTTATTTTCCTTATGTTGTTTCTTCGCGTTAATATAAAATCTATCTCCCTTTTGCAGTTTAAATCGTTCCACTTGTACCAGGTGTGAACTTGGGATTCCGTGTTCTTTAAGAATGTGTTAGTTATAAATAGAGTGTGCTAAATTCACATTTCAATTAATAGTAGTCGTTGTTTTTTGTCTTGTTTATTCTGTCTCCGAATGGTCCAATGTATTTTCTATTCCAAATCTTTCTGGTCCATACTGTGCATTTAATCTCCTAATACGAATAGGTGATGTTGTTTCTCATATCCTAAATGTTATCAAAACAATCTTCCTTTTTCGCTTTCCTGTTGTGTTCAGAAAAGGTTTGTATCAATGATATGTTTTCATTGTTTATTGAGGGTGAGTAGGTTTGTATCAATGATATGTTTTCATTCTTTATTGTAACGGTTATGGAGATAAGCATTTAGCTCAACATTTTGTCTTTGATAATTTAAACACTTCAGGCACAATGATGAAACCTACACCATGTTTTGCTTTCGTATTCTAGTTTACGCCACACTACATTCATTTGTAGTCTTTGTGCAATTTTTTGTTGCCTTGGCCTTTAATTCTTGTGTCTGATGGTCCTAGTAGTTTGCGGTTACGTCTTTACCACTTCCTCTATTATATCTTCAGCTTTGTTCTTTAATATGCAGATGTTAATAGATTCAAATGTTTATTGTTTTTAGTTTGGTCTCCTGAGCACTCTTCATTTTCCATGAGCAATGTCTTTAGTTGCTATCGATTTGGTAGACCTCATGCACACGATGGATTACTGAAATAGGAGTTAACTGAAACAAACATATATAAAGAACACAAAAAGACATCTCCAGAGAACTCTTCTACCACTGACTCTGCAAGGCATAAAGGAGTATAAAGTGAAAATAAAGAAAGAAAGAAAGACGACACGTCTTGTCCCAATTTCTTACATATATCTTCTATTAAACAATCCCCATTGATGACGATGAGATACGAGCCAGCAACATTTCACCTTTGTAGCAGACTCTTGGTGGCGGAGAATGATATGTTTGCCTTCAATACGGTCGAGTTCACAAATCTAATAAAAGAATTATGAGATAGTTGCCTTGTAGGTGTATGTAGTACTTCTGGGAGGATCCTGGGATACTTCCGCACTAAAACTTCTCCATTTCGGAATGAACGACACATATATAAACTCACCTAACACAATCGCGACTTTCAGTCCCGGTGTCGCTTCAGTTACTAAACTGATAGTGACTTGTACTTTTGTCAGACATGCTATGATGAGCTGTCAAGAGCTACCTGCTTGCAGTTACATGAATTATGTCATCATCATTTTAAAGTAAACTTGACAGTATAATCACATGAACATCATATTTCCTATAACATAACTTACCCAAATCATGAATGGGTTATTATGTGGGTTCCAACTCATTGTAAGATGTTCACCTGTATGAACACACAGCAAAGGTTTATGCCACTTTGATGTCCAAGTGCGTGTAATTTGTGTGCATTTGGACAGTCCTTGAAACAAATAATAGAGAGCACGTCCATTGGAATCACCAAACAAAAGAATCTGAGGATAGATTTGCAAGATGTGTGTTTGTTTATTTGTAAAATGTAATTAATCTCATACATATTTAGCAGGCAGCGGAACGCATCATATGGAGAACCACAACCTCTGCCCTATGTATCGCTTGTGGCACGAAAGGAACAAATTAACTAAACTATATATAGTAAAACATTTCTTAAACGGAATTGTAAGGAACTGATATATTTGTCCGCTCAAGGCAGGTTTCCAGTTAACCAAGATGTACGATGAAAACATAACTAAAGACTTGCGTCTGAAATATTATACCGTATTCAAGTACTGATACATTTCAAAAATTAGCACAAGTAAACATTGCACCGATTGAAAATTATGTATTTATGTTTAGTTTATTTCTGATGTCTAGAAGGTTTTCTGATGCACTTTTGGCTATTTTTCCATAAACAATTTATTCTGAGAAATCAGAATAGGCGTATTCGAAAAATTGTGTTGCATTAATAAATTATGTAGTTACTTGTAACTGTGTGAGACTGATTGTCAGTTGCTTGTAACTGTGTGAGACTGATTGTCAGTTACTTGTAACTTTGTGAGACTGTCAGTTACTTGTA
Organism: Meghimatium bilineatum; assembly: GCA_034231615.1. NCBI lineage: Eukaryota > Metazoa > Mollusca > Gastropoda > Stylommatophora > Philomycidae > Meghimatium > Meghimatium bilineatum. The sequence goes on from CM067316.1 coordinate 53,478,857, forward strand.
ACTGTGTGAGACTGGCTGTCACTTGCTTGTAACTGTGTGAGACTGATTGTAAGTTACTTGTAACTGTGTGAGACTGGCTGTCAGTTACTTGTAACTGTGTGAGACTGGCTGTCACTAACTTGTAACTGTGAGAGACTGATTGTCAGTTGCTTGTAACTGTGTGAGACTGATTGTCAGTTACTTGTAACTTTGTGAGACTGTCAGTTACTTGTAACTGTGTGAGCCTGATTGTCAGTTGCTTGTAACTGTGTGAGATTGATTGTCAGTTGCTTGTAACTGTGTGAGACTGATTGTCAGTTACTTGTAACTGTGTGAGACTGGCTGTCAGTTGCTTGTAACTGTGTGAGACTGATTGTCAGTTGTTTGTAACTTTGTGAGACTGTCAGTTACTTGTAACTGTGTGAGACTAGCTGTCAGTTACTTGTAACTGTGTGAGACTGATTGTCAGTTGCTTGTAACTGTGTGAGAATGATTGTCAGTTACTTGTAACTGTGTAAGACTGATTGTCAGTTACTTGTAACTTTGTTAGACTGTCAGTTACTTGTAACTGTGTGAGACTGGCTGTCAGTTGCTTGTAACTGTGTGAGAATGATTGTCAGTTGCTTGTAACTGTGTGAGAATGATTGTCAGTTGCTTGTAACTGTGTGAGGCTGATTGTAACGTTTCCTCTGTTTATCTAAGTAATTTTCTACGCAGCTTTGGAGACAAGAAAGGCGACATAAAACCTTACCCTCTCATCCAATTACTTTGCTAGGTAAAATCGTCTGATCCATTTGAAAAAGAGTGAACTGGTTCCCCGAAAATCATTGATATTTTCCAAGGTTTGTCACGTGACATTAAGGCTTAAACTAAGACAATATCCAAAGAGCACAGTGGGCATGAAGCCGAATTATTGAACCAGCAATTAAACTTCATCCGAATCATAATCAGATGCCTGTGTGAAATTGATAACCAATCTCGTCTGAATGAAAGACATTCATTATTCCAATATTTCTCCTCGGCTTGTAACATACATCTCTCACATTTCTTCTTATAATCCCTGGCTGTATTCGAGATGATGGCAATTGTACGTATTTCATAATTTGTTATTTGTTGTTGTTACATATTCTTTCATTTTAGTCCAGATGTATTCTGTTGGGTTTCCGTGAGAAGGGTAAGGTAGTATTCTGAAACATATGTGACCTTGTTAGTCGATTGATCTGTCTATATTAAATATCTTTGTACCATGTTTCTTTGTCACAATTCCAGGTAGTTAGACTTCAAGGACAATTCGTTGAATGAAATGTTGTTTTTGGTTAACCAAATATTTACTATATCTTTAGTACTTGATGAATTAGGAACTTTATATTCTTGTGTCGTAGGTTTGTGATATGAGGCATTGCCCATTATCAAACGCAGCTGTCTATTCTATGAAATAAGTACATGATTCACAATCCATACATAAGTATGTTGCCATTCATCTCTGCATGATCATCCCTATTATCTGTAGATTGTGAAACAAATATCAGTTCATTATTATTTAGAAGTCCATGATGGATGCTTCCTGCATGTGAAATTATAGGCACTGCCCTTTGCTGCCTGGTACTGGTCTCTTAGTTGTCCCATCAGATTATTGCCATTCTAGTTCATTACTGTGATATTGTTCCAACTTTCATCTAAGTACACTATATCATAACAATCTCTCTCATTTCTTTGACCTCGCATAAATATTTGCTTCTCATTGCGAGTGTATGAGGTTTCTACCACCAACAAATTTTCTGAAAGTGAATCCCACATTCCTAATGATCAATCATAGCGACGATTTGAAAATATGAATGTCATTATTATTTCTTTGCCGAAGATGGATGTGTCGGGTCACTGGCGCAAAAAAACGGCGACATAACGCATGTCCTATCTCTGGACTACATCCCGTCGGAAATCTCGTAGGTCCATTCTCCTGATACAAGAGATATCCAATGGAAGTTTGAGAATGAACACCGAAGCAGAAGATGATGATTATTCTTCCTTAACCAACATTCCATTGTCATTAAAGTCACTTGTAATTTATTCTGAAAAATGTTAAAAATTTCTCTCGGATCAATTCTATGTCAAAATTATTCGCCACTCCAGACATTATTTTCGTGTGTAAACGGCATACATTGCCGATTTCGATATCCAACGGTGCAATCATAGTTTACTTATCTCCAAGGCATGAATAATTGTATTTTCTGAGTTTGAAATATAATTATATATTTTCTGCATCGAATGGATTCCTTGCAGAAATTATTTTAAATTGTATATGTGATCTGCTCTAATATCATAAAGTTTACTCGCAAAAAAATGTTTCCTACTAAACTGCACAACACTTGTTGAAGAAACACTGCTTTTGAACAATTTTATCGTTACACCGAGTACAATCTTAAACACCTTCTGTCATGTGTTCAATAGTACATAATAGTTTAATTTCACACTTAAATCAAATCAATTGTAAGATAAACCAATCATGTGTAAATGAGGTCTTAAAAATGTGTGTGTTCTGTGTGCTGACCTGTAGACTTTTGGTATGGCGCCAATATAATGCTCTATGTTTTTTCAGTGTCGTGCTGAGCACTGTTTTCAAACAAAAGTACTGTGTGTAAAAAAAACACAGTATACAAGTACTGAAAAGTACTGTGTTTTCAATGTTTGTGTTAATATCAGAGTCGTTGGATAATATCAAATATGTTTTCTAGAATAGACTAGTTGAGGTGGTCAGATGGATGTATTTATTCTATTATAAATACCGATTCTATATAATAATTTTGAAGTTTATGTGATGATCTAAATTACTTCAAAATCAACAACACATTGAATCGTTCACGATGTAGCTACATCAGTTTAAAGTGTCGTGTGAACACAAAACCAGTGGACTTTTTGAGACGTGCTTTGGCTCCACCCTCGACTGACAGTAGAGGCAGTCATAAAGTAGGTGATGTCACGCTGAGAATGTCTCAAAAAGCATGACGGTATTGTCAACCATTACACGTAAAGTATTATATTTAGCGACTTTACGCGTATGAGAGTCAATAGTTTGTCGGCACACTGGGTAGTGAGCGAAGGTCATCAACGTCATGAGGACCGCATTGGGCATGGTGACATACGTAGAAAATCAAGACCATCCACTACATTGTACTTCACTTCACGTCGTCTCTACTCGTCTTGCCATTGGTTTGAAATGAGCTTCTACAAGAGAGTGCGGTCCACGCTTTGCACAACCCTCTTTACGTAAATAAAAATCCCTAGTGCAAGCCATTTTCACAGAAAACTCACCCGAAGGGAAAAGAGTTGTGCATATCAGATGGCATGATAAGATTCCGGATATCAGTATTTGACAGATCTAGTATCCCAGGCATTGACACTATTCTGATGCAGACACAGATTCGTTGAAAGGTCATCTGATACATATGCCAGATCATCGTGTGCCAAAAATGTTTCTCCATGGTGAGCTGGAGAAGGGTACACGATCAACTGGGGTGCCAAACTAAAGATGTGCTGCAAGGACTCGTTAAAGATTCCACTGAAAACCCATGAAATAGGCCAATATGCATGGGGAGAGCTTGCACAAAATAAATCTACAAGGCGCTCTACAGTCAAAAAGGGCTTTTCACATTCTGAAAAGTAAATAAATGCACCAGCTCATCAGCGGAGAGTAGCTAGAAAATCACAGATAGACACAAAAAAACCATCTATAGTGGTCAGTCCATGCCGAAACTGCTCAGGGATATTTGCGGCTGGAATATGGCTTATTGACGAACTACAAATTCATAGACAAGTACATATCTATAACTGAATTTTCAGAAGTGGATATAACAAATGGTCATCATCCCTTCTGATGGACGAACAACACAACACATGGACGTTTGGTATATCGCACAAAATGAATATTGAAATGAAAGACTTCCTTTAATGAAATATATCATTCATAGGATCTATATCATTTCAAATTGATACACACAATTTCAATTATATGCGTTAAATATTTGCTGAGATGCAGCATTTTAAAGTTGGGCCAACTAGTGAAAATATTCAGATACAAAATAGATATAGATAAAAAATTTCATACCGTTTTGTTTCTGAAACAATTTGCGTAATCTGGCTCAGGGATATAGCATGAAAGAGGATACCATTTTTTTCTAGACATAAATCCTGTCGGAATGTCCTCTGTCCATGTGTTCTGTGCTGGGATTTTATGACAGGGAAGCTGTTGATTAACTTTTGATGTGCCTATAGAAGATAAACATTGAATTTTGATTGAATTTTACAGATTATTGTACTCGGAGTCTCCGTGTGCATTCTATGTCTACGTTTTTTTTTTTAAAGATTAAAATTCGCCCTAAAAATTCTGATCAATACACTTTGATTAGTTAAGGTTACAAAATATCCACCAGCTACAATGTAGAGGGCATTGCTTAACATGGCCTATCACCGTTATTTCTTTCGCTATGCTACCGCGTGAAGCGTAATATTTGCTCTTCCAATTTTACATTTACCTTGATGGAACTATGTCAAGACAGCTTTTGTCAAGTTATCTAGCTTCCCTCTTAGGACATTGCTAATTCACATATATCCCATTAGCGTGTTTATATATATATATGTACAATTTATCAGGAATACTTACCTGGCAACACAGTCACTTCAAAATTGGAAGGAATGTACCTTATATATGGCTCCCTGTAACAATATAACAATAATTAATGATAATGTAAGCACTGTACATTAATGTTATATAACTTAGGGAGTTGTCCATGAATTAGGTCAACAATTAAGGGCGGGGGGGGGGGAAGGGAGCTGAAAATAGTTTGATAGTTGTTGTCAAGGTGTACCCACAAGTTGACTTTAATAAAAACTGTTTTTATAATTAATCTGAGGAAAATCCTGAATTCTTGACATAATTAAGCATAGAGTAATCCGGAATTCTTGACATAATTAAGCTTACGGTAATCCTGAATTCTTGACATAATTAAGCTAAGGAAAATCCTGAATTCTTGACATAATTAAGCTGAGGGAAAAACCTGAATTCTTGACATAATTAAGCATAGAGTAATCCTGAATTCTTGACATAATTAAGATGAGGAAAACCCTGAATTCTTGACAAGTTGTTGACAAGGTAGGGAGAGGGTCAAACATTGACAAAAATGTTAGCGTTATTTATGGACAACCCCTAAAATATAATTTTCAAGAATCAAGATTAGAAAATGATCAATATTCTGTAAATATAAAAAGCGTAACTAAATAATTTTAATAAGAATAGTTCATCTGACTTTGTGGCAGTCAGGTACAGTGCGCACCTATGACGGTCAAAGTACTGGGTTCAAATCTCCAGCAGGCAATTGTACATCTAAACCATTAGAAACCAATGACAAACTACTGAACGTATTCATATTGCATAGAAAATCATGCAACAAAATAATGCTGCATTGATGGCTACGTCCTGAATATGATATGCAATCATTTTTTGTGTACAGTTTGCCAATGTTGTATCATGGCCTGAAAAAGGAGCACACAATAGCAACACTGTTTACCTTCAATGCATGTCATTTGAGGTGACTAATGAGATGGTGAAATTGGCAGTCCCATTCCCATAGGTCAAAGTAATCCAGAAGTCATGCTGAAGTCGGATGTGTCAGATTGAAAAGGAGCAGATATCGCAGCTAAGCTGTCAACAATGACACAACGCATTCCGTTCTCTGGATTACATTCTGCTAATCTGCAGGAGAGCGAGAACGACCGCAGACGCAGTAGAGAGTACATTGTCTATCGTGACACAAACTGTTTCTTCATGACTGGTTCTAGATGATCAACCAAATAGGACATATAGAAAATTTATGTGAAAAGCTAGATTACACGCTTCCATCATCTTCATATACAACCTTCCTAGATTTACGTCCAGATCATAGAACATGGAAACGTGTCATAGATCTTGCACACATTGTTAATTCAATAATCTCTTAACTTACTCTCTAGAACAGTGTTTCCCAAACATTTTGTTTAACATGCCCCACCTAAGTTTTTCTAAAATTCTGATGATGCCCCCCCCCCCTATGTAACGTACATATTTTTTATATCCGAAAATTGAATTATTGCCTAAATGAAGCCTATATACAACTTGTTCAAATTGCCACCGAACAATCAAATCGCCCCTCCCCCTGTGGGCATGGGCCCCACGTTCGGAAACACTGCTCTAAAATGTACTTGTCGTGTATGGGAGTGGTACGGAAATCACATGGTCTGCTTGGTTTCCCTTGCAAAGGGAAATAAAACTCGAAATATATCATATTTATTTCTATATCATGTTTATTTTTTATCTTTGTAAGTAACTTACTCGACACTGGTTTGATCTCGGTAAGTAACTTCTATATTACTCGACACTGAGTTTATCTAGGTAAGTAACTTCTATATCACTCGACACTGAGTTTATATTGGTAAGTAACTTCTATATCACTCGACACTGAGTTTATCTTGGTAAGTAAATTCTATATCAATCGACACTGAGTTTATCTTGGTAAGTAAATTCTATATCAATCGACACTGATTTTATCTAGGTAAGTAACTTCTATATCACTCGACACTGGTTTGATCTCGGTAAGTAACTTCTATATTACTCGACACTGGTTTGATCTCGGTAAGTAACTTCTATATCACTCGACACTGGTGTGATCTCGGTAAGTAACTTCTATATTACTCGACACTGGTTTGATCTCGGTAAGTAACTTCTATATTACTCGAAACTGGTTTGATCTTGGTAAGTAACTTACTCGACACTGAGTTTATCTTGGTAAGTAACTTCTATATCACTCGACACTGGTTTGATCTCGGTAAGTAACTTCTATATTACTCGACACTGGTTTGATCTCGGTAAGCAACTTCTATATTACTCGACACTGGTTTGATCTTGGTAAGTAACTTACTCGACACTGGTTTGATCTCGGTAAGTAACTTCTATATCACTCGACACTGGTTTGATCTCGGTAAGTAACTTCTATATTACTCGACACTGGTTTGATCTCGGTAAGTAACTTCTATATTACTCGACACTGGTTTGATCTTGGTAAGTAACTTACTCGACACTGGTTTGATCTCGGTAAGTAACTTCTATATCACTCGACACTGGTTTGATCTCGGTAAGTAACTTCTATATTACTCGACACTGATTTGATCTCGGTAAGTAACTTCTATATTACTCGACACTGGTTTGATCTTGGTAAGTAACTTACTCGACACTGACTTTATCTTGTTAAGTAACTTCTATATCACTCGACACTGGTTTGATCTCGGTAAGTAACTACTATATTACTCGACACTGGTTTGATCTCGGTAAGTAACTTCTATATTACTCGACACTGGTTTGATCTTGGTAAGTAACTTACTCGACACTGGTTTGATCTCGGTAAGTAACTTCTATATCACTCGACACTGGTTTGATCTCGGTAAGTAACTTCTATATTACTCGACACTGGTTTGATCTTGGTAAGTAACTTACTCGACACTGGTTTGATCTCGGTAAGTAACTTCTATATCACTCGACACTGGTTTGATCTCGGTAAGTAACTTCTATATTACTCGACACTGGTTTGATCTTGGTAAGTAACTTACTCGACACTGAGTTTATCTTGGTAAGTAACTTCTATATCACTCGACACTGGTTTGATCTCGGTAAGTAACTTCTATATTACTCGACACTGGTTTGATCTCGGTAAGTAACTTCTATATTACTCGACACTGGTTTGATCTTGGTAAGTAACTTACTCGACACTGATTTGATCTCGGTAAGTAACTTCTATATTACTCGACACTGGTTTGATCTCGGTAAGTAACTTCTATATTACTCGTCACTGGTTTGATCTTGGTATGTAAATTCTATATCACTCGACACTGGTTTGATCTCGGTAAGTAACTTCTATATTACTCGACACTGATTTGATCTAGGTAAGTAACTTCTGTATCACTCGACACTTGTTTGATCTTGGTAAGTAACTTCTATATTACTCGACACTGGTTTGATCTTGGTAAGTAACATACTCGACACTGAGTTTATCGAGGTAAGTAACTTCTATATCACTCGACACTGAGTTTATCTTGGTAAGTAACTTCTATATTACTCGACACTGGTTTGATCTTGGTAAGTAACATACTCGACACTGAGTTTATCTAGGTAAGTAACTTCTATATCACTCGACACTGAGTTTATCTTGGTAAGTAACTTCTATATCACTCGACACTGAGTTTATCTTGGTAAGTAACTTCTATATCACAAGACACTGAGTTTATCTTGGTAAGTAAATTCTGTATCACTCGACACTGATTTTATCTTGGTAAGTAAATTCTATATCAATCGACACTGATTTGATCTTGGTAAGTAATTTCTATATCACTCGACACTGGTTTGATCTTGGTAAGTAACTGCTATATCACTCGACACTGGTTTGATCTTGGTAAGTAACTGCTATATCACTCGACACTGGTTTGATATCGGTAAGTAACTTCTATATCACTCGACACTGGTTTGATATCGGTAAGTAACTACTATATCACTCGACACTGGAGGAGGTATGTCACCTTACACAGAACCGAGTAGCTTACAGAGTAAAAGTGAAGAAAACGTTCTGTAAAAGACACGTCATATATCTAGATGTCACTCGACATACCTGTTTTAGTTTCACTAGATTATCAAGGTATTTACAGCTAGTTGTAAAAGCATATTGAGGTTGGTTCATTGTTTTCATGTGTATATGTTTTGTGATCACCTACGTAAGCAGATTATTATCATATGCAATTCCGATTGGCGAAGACGATAACGAATTTTCCCAATTTTCTAGTCTCAGTACCTTAAATCAAATTCATTATTGACTCACGTGCCACTATATCATTTGTTATCCTGGTGGAAGGAGGAGCGGAGAGTAGAGGAAATACTGGATTGATATCATCAAGGATGTGATTTTTAAACTCCTCTGAATTGCTGAGAATAGAGTTGTTTGAAGATATTGTTGTGCTGATGTATCCAGTGTGGCACCCTTATGACACTTACGGGTTGTGGATCTTATTATATCATTTTTTTCTCATTCTGTCAAATTTTTCTACAATATTCCACGTTGCCACAATGTTCTTAAATATTGCACTTTGCTACAATGTTCTACAATCGCGCAAGTTGACACAATGTTTTTTAAATCTTTCAAGCTGCTACAATGTTCTTCAATCGCGCAAGTTGACACAATGTTTTTAAATCTTTCAAGTTGCCACAATGTTCTTCAATCGCGCAAGTTGACACAATGTTTTTTAAATTGTTCAAGTTGCCACAATGTTCTTCAAACTCTACTGTCTCATACTGTGGCCCCTACTCTTGCTGATGTTTGCAGTAATTCCCTTTCTCCTATGTGACTCTTTCAGCATAATCACAGTTTTTTTTTCTATCTGTGGTTGACCAGTGGTTTATCTATCTGTAGTTGACCAGTGGTTTATCTATCTGTAGTTGACCAGTGGTTTATCTATCTGTAGTTGACCAGTGGTTTATCTATCTGTAGTTGACCAGTGGTTTATCTATCTGTAGTTGACCAGTGGTTGAAAATACAAGTTGACCGGAAAGAAAATACAAATTAAATGTATTACTTATTATTCTGTACTCTCGAATGAGATAGAGAGCAGGATTGCACAAGCCAAATCAACATTTCAATAAATGAGAAACATTCGATACAATGGAGTCCTTTCCGTGCATACATGAATACAAGGTAATATGGTGTTATATTGAAACTATTCTTCTTTATGGATATGACAGGTAAAGGGTTAGACGAGGTAATGATGTTTTGCTAATAACACGAGACACACGTAGACATATACACACATCGAAGTTTCGACCGAAAAGCCTTTATCAAGGATGCCATTAATGTATACATAAAAAATGACAAGTAGGGACGATACAGCTTGCGTTCACATATCTAGCCGGAAGGATATAATTATTTTTTTCTTTCATTTCTGAATGATCTATCACCGTGGCATGACAAAATGTCCTCAACTGACTGTCAGCTTCTAATTAACAACACAAGATACAGATAGTTGTGAAGAAACATGATCGCCTTCTCCACTCGGCATGGAACGTGATTGATTAATTCATTAATCTGTGCAAACATGTTTATTCTAATGAGAGATTCACCAACAAGTCTAACTCATAATGATGGAGATAGAGTAATACATAATATATGATCGCCTACGCCAGTCAGCATTAAACATAATTGTAAATGAACGTTTTGCTTGCTAATCAGCATGTGGTCATTACCGTGGAATGTTGTTCTGGTGGGTTCAGGAACACAGGTTTATGACGTCCATGGTTAAACAGCAGACCACATATCTCATATTACCAGGTTACTTCACAGTCCATGGTACTCTCATCACTCTTATCTTGACCTAACCATATATTCTGAACTTACCTGCATGAACGTCTTAATATTTCCATTTCTGCGACTGTAACTGGGTAATTCAAAGACTCCAAAATAAGAATTGTCCCAGTATAATGAGAACAGTTCAGCTGTTGCTTAATTGGATGACCACAGAACCAAGGTGATCCGTTCTGTTCTGTGAAATTACACAACTCAGAAGGCTGAAACCCTGGAACCGCTTGAGTGTGATAACACGGGGCAGCTTCACTTATCTGCAGAATAATTGTTCATTATTAAGTACTCAGTATTAACAAATATAAAATAGTAATAACAACATTAAAAAGTACTATGATAATGCTTAATTTCAATTAAATACGTAACAATAACACACGGTGCTGCACCACGATCTGGTCGTGATTGCAAATAAATGTTTACAGTAGAGGAAATCTAATATAGAACACATTCTCTGGATATTCTAATTATACTTAGCCGCATGTAAATACATTTAGATTTCTGTGTCATTTCTCCAGTTCTCACTATCATTTATCCCTGTGGTTATCAACCATTTGTTGGCTCCTTTTAGAGGCAATGTTTTCTGTGGCTCTCCTGTACCTTACAGAAATGGTCGCTGATTGTTATTGGGGGTCCAGTAACTCACGTTTCGTTGACATTTATACTCCTACATTTTATTCACTATAACTACAATCCTGTGTCCCTTCAACAGATTTTTCTTCCGTATCCTACCTGCAGATATCTCTGTGGTCATCAATGGGCCATTTAGTCCCGGTTGAGAACCGATGAATTATCCTACTTTTTAAAATAAATCTGGCATTTTCACAAGATTGACAACTGTTACAGACTGTATCAAGTTAAATCCATTGTGCCATCAGTATTCTTATTTTTCTGGAGAAAATAATAAACAATCCCAATTTGCTTCTCTGTACAAATGTTTGTATTGTCACCTTTTCTACTTCATTATGTTTTGTGTATTGTTGTGACAGGACTATCTGCTCTACGGGAATACTATTTCTATAGGTCATAGGTTCTGAGGTAATCAAGATTAAATGTTGTTCGGGCTAAAAGAATCGCGTTCACTAACATAAAGTCATTGTTTTTCACTAATATAAAGTCATCGTGCTTAGCTAACATGAGAGAATCGTGCTGCAGTAACATAAAAGGATCGTGCTCCACTAACATAAAATAATTTTCTTCTTCAACATAATGGAATCGTGCTGCACTAACGTAACAGAATCGTGCTGCACTAACGTAACAGAATCGTGCTGCACTAACGTAACAGAATCGTGCTGCACTAACGTAAGAGAATCGTGCTGCACTAACGTAACAGAATAGTGCTGCACTAAGGTAACAGAATCGTGCTGCACTAACGTAACAGAATCGTGCTGCACTAACGTAAGAGAATCGTGCTGCACTAACGTAACAGAATAGTGCTGCACTAAGGTAACAGAATCGTGCTGCACTAACGTAACAGAATCGTGCTTCACTAACGTAAAAGAATCGTGTTTCACTAACATAAAAGAATAGTGATTCACTAACATAAAAGATGCCTTATCACTTATCGGTAAAAGAATCACATCTGAAACCAGATATGAAACAAAACAGCATCTAAAGAACACTTTCATATATAGCATGAGGCTGGGGTGTTCAAGATTCAACCCCCTCTCCTTTCCCAAAGTAAAAAGAGCATTCTGAAAGAGTTAGCACGTGAGGACAATGATCGTGTACCCTCTCCTGTATTTTTCCACTCAGTATGAACGATCCATAACATATATATTTTGTTATAATATAATAGATTACTGAGCAGTAATTTTTAAAACCCGACAACCTGCACCTTTTGACAAAGTCTGCGACTCTATAATTCAATATGGAAATTAATGTTTCGAAAGTAAACTGATCGATGATTTCAAACCAAAAACAAAACACCATTAAATCAGACATATTATTGATTGTGTGGAAATTCATTAAATCAGACTCATCATTGATTGTGTGGAAATTCATTAAATCAGACTCATCATTGAATGTATTGAAACTATTAAATCAGACATATTATTGAATGTGTTGAAACTATTAAATCAGACACATCTTTGATTGTGTGGAAACGTATTTAATCAGACACATCATTGAATGTATGGAAACTCATTTAATCAAAGACATCATTGAATGTGTGGAAAATCATTAAATCAGACACATCATTGAATGTTTGGAAATTAATTTAAATCAGACACATCATTGAATGTGTGGAAATTCATTAAATCAGGCACATCATTGAATGTGTGGAAACTCATTAAATCAGACACACCATTGATTGTGTGGAAACTCATTAAATCAGACACACCATTTACTGTATCCCCTTATCTTTTAACATCTATGCAGAGAATATAATGAGAAATGTAAGAGAAGAACTAGAGGAAAATGAGTGTCATCCAATAAATATTGGTGGGTTGAAGATTTCAGAAATAAAATATGCAGATGACACAGTCCTCCTAACTACACATCCTGAAACAGCTAATCACAAAAACAAATAAGTACAGCGAGAGGCACAGTCTATTTCTAAAAGCACAGAAAACAAAAATTATGACAACAGACAAAACAAAGATCAAACAATAATCAACATACACAATATCGAACTAGAGTATGTAAACAAATTCAAATATCTGGGAGCAAATATAAGCAGTTCCTGAGATTGATTAGTCGAGATTAGAAGAAGACTCGCAATTGCTAAACTCAACGTAACACAAGTGATAAAGCTACGGCAAAGTAGTAAAACAACACTAAAATAACCCTTTTAAGATAATGAGTTGTCCCAATGGCAACATATGGAAGGAAGACTTGGACTTTGAACAAGACAATACCCAAAAGAATAAAAAATGTTATCGGTATTATTATATATTTGAAATGAAGTGCTACAGAAAGAGACTACGATTATCATGGACAGAGAAAAAAAGAACATTGAAGTTTTGAAATTACTGAAAGTAAACGAAGGGAGACTTCTAAATACCATCATAAGAAGGAAGCTATAGTATTTTGGACACTTAAAGCGACACGATAGCATCGAAAGGCTGATTCTAGAGAACAGAATTCCAGAAAGGAGAAAAAGAGGAAGACAAAGAAGACGATTGACTAGCGACATTAAAGAATGTATGCACATGTCTCTGATCAATGCAGACCTACTTGCCCGAAACAGAGATGCGTTCAGAGTACCCACGACGAAGACAACGTTCCGGAAAGATTATGTCATTTGATAATGACTATTGAGAAACAAAAACAACCTTACGAAATAAGTGTTCATATTATCTTGTGATATATTCTTTCCAGAACGTCCTACTTATGGATTCTCTGAATACTGCGCGATTACGTGCGAATTGATCTGCCGCAGATAGAGACAAGTTTAAACAATCTGATATATCACTGCACCATCGTCGTCTTGGCCGCCCTCTTCCTTCGTTGTCGTTAACTCTGCATCCAGCTATTAATCTTTCCATGATGTTATATCTCTTTATGTCGGCAAACACAAAACTACAGCTTTCTTGTTATAATGTGGCCTCCAACGTTTATTGATCTAAGCACTTCTTGATTTGTCCTTTTAGCTGTCCATGGTATACGTAATATATTAGTGTAATTAAGTGTTCTATGCGAACAATATAGTACATCAAAGACAGTAATATTTTAATGCATCATTAAAAAAGTCACAGAAATTTGCAAAAACACTTTTTGAGAACATTACTTCAGAATGCATGAATTTGAGGACAGTATATAATATTCATAAATACTATTTCACCAGAAGCTACAGATAGTTTAGTCCTGTCTTCAAGCCGATATATAAGGGACAGGTGTGTTTGAACGCCTACCCCTTAAGAAATCAGAATATGACATTTACTACTAGATATTTAGCCAAATCCTTGAAGTGGTGATGTGGCTTAGTTTAGCCAACAAAGGCTGGAAACTAAGATTAGTCACTGCATTCACTATGTCAAGCATGTCCACAGTCCTACCCAAGCAAAATCAGGTGCTGAAGTCGGCGATACTGGATCAATAAGCGCACCTTGCAACCATAGTATCACGCGAAAAGCAACATATATACACCGTTATATAATAGTGAACAAAAGAAAGATAGAAAGCCACAAAGGTTGCTTTGACGATATTGACAATAACGTTATATCGATGACAAATCTCCCTCCTTGACCATATTTTGCAAAAAAATGTAATCCAGTTTCTCAAGGAAAAGAGGGAAGTATAAACGAAAATGGGCGAACGACTTGTTATTATTATTTTTTTTTAATAAACCCCAAACGGTTCCTTCCCCTTAGACTGTAACATAAAAACGGCCCTGACTGCCTTACACACAACTTTCGTACTTATCTAATAAAATATGACAACTTACCAGAGCGTTCCTATATACTGCAACAAGTGGACGGAATATTTTAAATGCTTGTAGAATATGTAGTACAGCCCTGAGATATTCCCTAGTGTATGCCAGACCTACGTACAATCTGTGAGTAGAAGATAATGATTATATTAGAGGTAATTATTAGAACAGCTTAAAATAACATTTCTTCTTCTTCTTCTTTCCTTCCTCTTTTACCCTTTACGGGCGTCGAGGGAGATACAATGTTCTTGTTCTCGCTTTTCTGGCAGCTTCGGATAATGTTATTTGGTGTTCATGTAATGTCTCTTTGATGTCGATCCAGCGTACTCTAGGTCTACCCCTGGTTCTTCTTTCTGCTTCTCCTCTCTTCGTGTATGCTTTATAAATTAACGAATCACACGGCATTCTTTCCAGATGACCACACCATTGTATCTGTTAGTTTTGTATGTATTGTAGAATTTATATAAATCCACTCTTTCTCTTATGACATCGTTTCTAATTCTGTGTCTTCTGGTCACTCCTGTGGCTTTTCTCAGACATCTCATCTCTGTTGTATCCAGTTGTCTCTTATGTTTTGTTGTTAAGGACCATGTTTGACATTGGTAGTACAGGGTTGGAATGAAGATACTTTCGATAAGATGTTTTTTGTTGTTGACATTGGTAGCATTTTGTGTTGCAATAAAGTGGATAATTGACCCAATATTTGATTCGCTTTTCTACAACGAATGTCTATTTCGGTGCTCGCCTTTCCATCTGAAGAGAATGTTACGTCTAAATATAGAAGGTGTTGATTTGTTTAATGACTCGATTTTCCACTGATATATTTAGATTGTGTGCATCTCTTCCTATTGTCATGGTTTCTGTTTTATCTATGCTTATCTTCCTGTTGTTGTTCTTGCACTCGATGTCCATGGATGTTAGATGACGTTGAAGTTCAGTTTCTTCATAAACTATTATTGCCTGATCGTCGGCAAAGAGTAGCTTTTTGGTATTTTCATTTTCCATCTTGGCTTTTTTCATAATGCTATCGATATATGTGATGAACAGGAGTGGTGATAAAACGCATCCTTGCCTAACTCCCGATGTGACTTTAAATGATTTTGATGTTCCTTTATTCGTTCGAATTACACTCTCAAAGTTCACATATAAGCTATGACATACTTTAATAAGATGGTTGTTGACTCCATAGTTAGCCAGTGTGTGCCATAGAACACTTCTATCTACTCTATCGAAGGCATTTTCCTGATCTACAAATGATACAAAAAGGTTCTTATTATATTCTATGTTTTTCTCCACCATCTGCCTGAGAATACAAATTGCATCTGTGCAGCTTCTTTTTTCTAAATCCTATCTGTTCGTCGGATAGCTGTGGTTCTATAATTGGTCTTAGCCTAGATTCTATAATTTTGGCGTACATTTTGCCTACATGGTTTAATAGTGCTATTCCCCGATATTGTGTACATTCTCTTTTACTACCTTTATTCTTCCACAGCGGTATGATTATTGCTTGTTATCAATCTTTAGGTGTTCTTTGTTGTGCCCATGTTGCGTTAAATATTCTGTGTAACCATTTCATGCCGTACTCTCCTATTGCTTGTATAATTTCGGATGATAATCTGTCCATCCCTGGTGTTTTGTATTTGGTGCTTGTCTGACCATTCTATCTACTTTATGTTGTAATATTTCTGGTTCTAATGTTTAAACCACTAGGTCTGTTGGTATTGTTTTGTTATTTTCCCCCAGAGGGCTAAGTAGCTCTTTGAAATACTCTCTCCATCGCATGGTGACTTTTGAGGGATGTATTAAAGGTTTTCCATTCTTATCGTTAATAATATCTGTTGTGTTGTAATTCTCATCTCTTGATCGTATACTTCTAATCATCTTCAAGAATGTTCTGGTAGCAGTTCTATGATTTTCTGCTAATGATATTCCAAATATTTCCCATTATTGTTCTTCGCTGCTTTGATTATTTTTTTTTGTTCTGCTTTTTATTCTATAGTTTACATAATCTACATAATTTTTTGACTTTATCCTTTTCTTTGTGTAGATAGTTTTTAATTTTGTCTGCTTGTTTTACTTCATCACACCACCATGTTGTGTGTTTGTTGTTTCCAATTTGTCTGTTTCCATTTTTCCTCTAACCACACACACTTTCCTCACTTTTGATTACGGTCGATCTATATCTAATCCACTCTTTCTCCACATTTCGACTTCAGTAGGTAGTTGTTTACATGAGGATTCTACTGTCTGTTGGAGCTGTTCTTTTACTCGTTTCTTTAAATTCATTATTTTGATAAAACCATCATTTCTAGTTGTAGTTTTGTTTATCATTGATGAGGTAGACCTTGTTGTTATCACTACTATCTTGTGATCAGTACCACACATAGTGTTGGGTATTGCTTTCGCATTCAAAACAGTATGTCTATCTCTCGCCCTTGTCAGAATACAATCATTCTAGCTTTTAACTGTGATGTCGTTCCATTTGTACTAGTGTACTTTTGTGTTTCCCTGTGTTGATAGAAGGTGTTAGCTATGAATACGTTGTTTTGGCTGCACAAGTCTAATACCCTCTGTCTGTTGTCATTCCTTGCATTATTCTTTGCAGCATGGGGGCCCAGATATTGTTCGTAGTTTTGCCTGTTGGAACCTACTTTGCCATTATAGTCCCCATGACATAAATCGTGTTGTTTTTGTTAACTTTTTGTATATGTTCTTGAAGATTGTCAAAAAACTCGTCTTTCTGATCATCAGTATAGTTGTCGTTGCAATGCGCATACAGTTGTATGTAAGTATCTGTTTGTAGATCTCTTTTGATTATTAAGCTCATAATCCTCTCTGAATAATTGTTGATATCTATAATGGAGGTAGCTACTTCTGGATGTATCATAAATCCTACCCCATGCTTTGCTTTTATACCGCCTGAGCAAATTAGCATATATCCCTTATAAACATGTCTGCTAACATTTTGGGAGGTCAATAAATTACGTCAACAATTAAGGGTAGGGTGGTTTGATAACGTTGGACTCTTGTTGACAAGGGTGGGAGGAAGGGGGGGGGGTTGACAAAAGTTGACGTCAACACAACTGTTTTTATACACTAATGAAATAGTTTAAATTTGAAAAACAGTTCTTAAAAACAAACAAACTATTTACTTTTTACGATCTTTTTCTCAACATTTTTTTAGTGGAAATATTGTTTAGTGGAAACATTGTTTTAGTGGATATATTGTTTTAGTGGAAACATTGTTTTAGTGGATATATTGTTTTAGTGGAAACATTGTTTTAGTCAGACGAAGACCTTAAGGAGCTGGCCATGTTGTTCAACAAGAGCCTAGCGAACGGCAAAGTAGAGGAGGACTGGTTGCATAGTTACTTGATACCACTACCCAAGCCTGGCAAGAGTCATGCTAAGATACAGGGTTTCAGACTCATAACCATGCAGAATACGATCGGGAAGTTGTTAGAAAAGATTGTGGCGTGGAAATTGTCCCTAGATCTAGAAAACAATAATAGACTACCATCAACATTGGGAGGTTATCGTCCAGGTAAGCAGACTTGGCACATTGCCGCCGTGTTCGCGCAGGACGTTTTCGAAGGTTTTGACAAATGAATGGAGACATGCGCTGCTGCAATAGACCTGGAGGATGCTTATAACAGAGTGCACTTGGATTTCTTGATGACCATAATGCTGCAACTCCAAGTAAGTCCATTTGTTGTCAGGTGGCTTGTCTCTGCACTTTATCAGAGACAGGTTGTTCTTAGGTGTGGGAGTTGGTCTTCGCCACAAACAGTCATAAATCCAGGACTGCCACAAGGGTCACCTCTGTCCCCAGTACTATTCAATGTGTATACTGTTCAAATTACAGGCTGTCAGATTGCAGGACCAGGGAGAACCATGTCTTATGCTGATGACATTTTGGTATATAGGCAGGGCAGAGATAGAGAAAGAATTGCCAGAAATTTGCAGAGGGAGCTTGATCGCATAGGAGAATGGTGCAGTAATTCTGGAGCTTTTGTTAATCCATTAAAGGCATCGATAACATGGTTTTCCCTAAACAATCACATAGTGAACACGTCCATGCCATCGGTTACTTTGAGAGGGGATGTCCTCAAGAGAACCAGCACAATGAAGTACTTGGTGCCGAAGTCTGAGTTTCAAAGATCATGTTGACCACATAATTGTAAAGGCTTATAAAGGTCTTGCGGCGATAAAAGTTATGGCTGCTGCTCAATGCGAACAGAGACTGCTATTTCTGCTGTATCAGGGATTGGTGGTGGCGGTGGTAGAGTACGAACTGGCAATTCTGACACT
Source organism: Meghimatium bilineatum (assembly GCA_034231615.1). Lineage (NCBI taxonomy): Eukaryota > Metazoa > Mollusca > Gastropoda > Stylommatophora > Philomycidae > Meghimatium > Meghimatium bilineatum. The sequence goes on from CM067316.1 coordinate 53,497,937, forward strand.
GAGTCAAACTCAAACAGAAAGATTGAATAGAATCCAAAATCAAGCAATGAGAATAATTTTGGGGTGCACGAGAGATACGTCGGCTCGGGCTATGCGATACCTACTTGATTGCTCAACTGCTGAGCAAAGAATACAAATGTGCAGGGCGCGGGACTACCTAAAAATTATCGCTGATAAAGAGCACACTCTGCACCCATAAATTATCAAAGTGAAAGGAAGTCGACTAAAGAGAGGAAAGTCGTGGATGGGGCGCGCAGAGGACGTTATACAGAGTGTCTGCAGATTGAAGGATGTACTACCTGGTGTCGAATGGAGTCTGGCACCCTCGGATTACCCAACAGCCTTCGAAGGAGTAATAACACTCATTAGAGAGTGCAGGGAATGGTGTCCGACAGTGGTCGAGTCGGAGGTGCTCGCTCTGATCAGTGAGAATTCCAGGGAAGGTGATATAGTTATATATACAGATGGGTCGGTTGAGAGACACATCAGGAGTTCCTGGGCTTTCACGGCTCAAAGGTGGGGGGAGACTATCAGAGGAAAGTGGTGCATTCGTTCAGACGACAAGCAGCTTGACAATGGAGACTCTGGAGGTGACCAAAGCGTTGCAATGGGTCTGCTCACAGACTGTCTGCGAGCATGCCTGTATCCTCAGTGACTCCATGAACATGATAGTGAAAGTTCAGACGGGGTACGTTCGAGAACAGTAGCTGGATGCAGTGAATAATTCCTGTGTGCGTACAGTGACTTTTATTTGTGTGCCGGGACACGCGGGAGTCCGGGGTAATGAAAGAGCAGATAGGTTGGCCGACAAGCTGCTACTACGGCTGTTGGTGGAGAGATGGATCGGGCAGACATTTTGAATGCCCTACGTGAAAACGCACGAACAAATGACGATGACTCTTGTTCCATGATTAGAATAAAGGAACTTTGTTTGAAATGTGGTGTCGCTAAAAAGGAGAGTTTTCGTTGGCAAAAAAGAATGATGGTCAATCAACATCGTACTGGGACTGCCAGTCCACGTGTAATGGCGGATACACTCAAGGAAAGATCTGAGCACCTATGGACTTGTCCGGAGTGCAATGACGATGATCCAACGACTAACTAACTAACTATATTGTTTTAGTGGAAATATATTTTTAGTGGAAAGGGGCAAGGGTTTTTCTGGATCGATTTCATGAAAATATCTTTCATATTTCTGCACGTCAGCGGCAAAAAAAATAAAAAATGTTGACTTCAACGAAATGTTTCAACCAGATGTTATCACAACATTTTGAGAATACAGTGGGATGAGATCAAATTAAACCAGGAAGTGAGGAGAATGGTAAGCATAAAATGGACTGGCTTCTAAATTAATATTATAACAAAAAAGTTGAGAATTTTAACTTATCAAGAAACACAATCCCATACAAATGTAATAATAGAGGACATGGTCGATGGTAACAGAGGACCAAGAAGAAGATTGACAACAGATATATCAGAATATTTAAAGATACCAATGGCAGAGGCTGGCCTGGTGAGTTCCTTGGGATCTCAGAACTGCTATAAGAAAGACTGTCTCTGTGCTGGAGTGGTACAGTGCGTCTGTGACGGCCAAGAAGTTCGATTCACACCACATGCATTTATGCATCAGACCATTCAGAAAGCAATGGCAAACTAATAAACATATTTATATTGCCTAGAAAAACACTATAACCAAAAAGATTATGGGTTGATGGTTACATCCTGAATAGGATATGCTCCCAATTAATGTTTTTAATATAAGAAAGACAATTTTCTGAAAAGAATAGATCACCTGGAATGAAGGCTGTTTCCTACTACATTAGGTGAACTCCCAATTTATGTTATTGTACTGGGCCAATCACCTTACTTAAATCTTTCAATCTAAAGTGTACTCTAAATATCATCCAGACCAGTTATTTTAGCTGGGAAAACCAATTCTTCTTGCCCTGCTCTATCTATCTATAGTGTTTTCTTCAAATGCTGTTAGGAGTCGTGGGTAGTTGAAGTTTTCTGTCTTTGGCCAACATTTTTGCACGAGTCATGGTTAGACCGTGGTGTTAAATTATCTCTGAATCTGCGCATGTTTTTCTGGGTCTTCCTCTTACTTTGTAGCCGTTCTATCTACTAATGTATGCCTGAATTACTGATTGTGCTGGTTCCATTCGCATAAGGTGGACAAACCAGTTTCTCTGTTATCTTTCTATATATTGTTTGCATGCTATGGTCGTCACTATCTTTCTGATGTCTTCATTTCTCATTCGGTCTCTTCTAGTGATGGTTATAGCCTTTCTAAAGCGTTTTACCTCACTTGTTGTAGTCTTTCTAATGAGTGTTTTTATCAGGGGGCCATGTCTGGCACTGATAACATAACGTTGGTATAAAATGGTGTTTATTATATATAATTTGATCGCTATGTTGATCGCTGTAATTTTAGGCAGTGGTGACAGTTCGTATGTTACTGCGTTTGTTTGTTGACACCTCATCTCAATTTCTCATTCTATTTTGTTGTATTCTGTGAAAATGCTTCCTATGATGCCTGTTTTAGATTTGTTTCGCTAACATACACATTTAGCTGTTCTGTTGCTTTGCATATTTGCATATTTTCTGTTTTTGATGTGTTTAAATTCATAATGTATTGTTCACAGGCTGCCTGTAATGAATTTGTGTGTCTTTGTAGTTCATCTTCAGTTTCATATATTAGATTTTGATCATCTGCGATGAGTAGATCGAGCAGAGAGTTTACGTAGATCTCTTGATGTTTCTGTACTTACTCAAGTTGTTGTTTTGAATGGTTCTGTGAGTCCCTCGTTTTTACTTCCTAAGTTTTTATATAGTTCATTTATATTGTCTAGTAATTATCCATGTATTTTGTAATCTAGTTTCTGTCACAAAATGTCCCAGTTAGCTCTGTTAAATGCCTTCTCTTGATCTACAACGGTGATGTTTAGTAATGATGCGACATTTTCATTGGTCTCTGCGCATACTTCATGTTTTCAACCAATGAACTGTTTGAGCAATCAAATAGAATAATCATGTGTGTGAGCAGTTGTGGGGCATATATCTGGGAATATAGGTCCAGAGAGAAATAGTAAGTCTACAACAAAAATTAAACTGAGTTGCTTATACCAGCTAACAGGGATTTGTAACTCTCTGTGTCTCACAACAAGTAATCAAACATGCCTGATCACTAATATTCTAGCCAGTTCAGCGACTAATCAATCAGCATTGAATATTAGTAGGAAAAATATACCACTTTTTGTGTACGAGAGGAGAAACTAAATTAGACGTATCACATTATAATTCTAAATAACTAGATTATAATTCGAACTAACCACATTATACTTTCAACTAACTAGATTATAATTCCTACTAAGTAGAACATAATTTGAACCAACTAATTTATAATTTTTGCCAATATGATTATAATTCATACTAACTAGATTATAATTCCTAGTAACTAGATTATAATTCCTAGTAACTAGATTATAATTCCTAGTAACTAGATTATAATTCCTAGTAACTAGATTATAATTCCTAGTAACTAGATTATAATTCCTAGTAACTAGATTATAATTCCTACTAACTAGATTATAATTCCTACTAACTAGATTATAATTCCTACTAATTAGATTATAATTCCTACTAACTAGATTATAATTCCTACTAATTAGATTATAATTCCTACTAATTAGATTATAATTCCTACTAATTAGATTATAATTCCTACTAACTAGATTATAATTCCTACAAACTAGATTATAATTCATACTAACTAGATTATAATTCCCACTAACTAGATTATAATTCCTATTAACTATATTCTATTTCGAACTAATTAGATTATAATTCCAATAAACATTTTATTACTCTTCTATATTGCTGAATTTTTGTTGTTGTTTCACGTCAGTGCTATAATTGACATACTCTATAGAAGATAAATCGCCAGTGTGACAACCGGGGCCTGGACTTCTAGTTCAGGTTATATAGAATAGGATCACTATCTCTTTCCATGCACTTTATTGGAGGCAACTAAGGAAAATGGGTTGTAGAGTGACAACCGGTCACCCATGAAAAAAATCATCATTGTCACATCGTATCTCAATTTCTTACTTTTGCCTTCTATCAAATAAATCTCCATGGATAGCGAAGAGATGTAGGCCAGTGGACACGGCAACTTTGTCGTTTTGTGGTAGACTCCAAGGTGGCGGGGTATGCTAGATGTGTCATCACTGTGGATGGATCAAAAAATCTAAGAAAATAATTGTGAGATGGGTGGCCTAGATATGTGTTATGTATCTTTGACAGGAAGTGGTAATCCTGATATACTCACACACCGGAATATCGCTTATCGGGGACTAAATATACATCCATAACCCCCGCCCCCAACTTTTAAAAACCCGTGCCTTTGAGATCTTATATTAGTTTGGGTACACATCGCCTCGGAAACACATCTGAGAATAGCATGTGCTTTTGTCAGAAAGGTAATGGGCTGTCTAAACCAGCCTGCTCACAGATAAAGAGATTATATCATCATCATAAGAGATAAATACAATATTTTTTATTAAGATTTGTGAAGGACATTTGCAGAAGATAAATGTAATTTACATATTAATCATCGTCATTACACTTGAATTTCAGGCAAGTGCTCAGTTGCATATCCATTAGCAGAGAGCAATTATCTTAACTAGTACTGCACTTATTCGCGATGGAAACAGTATTTCATCTTCTCAAGGAAATTAGTGTATAAATGAAACAGAAGACATTATTTGAAAATGTTCTGTAATTACCTTAATTTTCCTACCCATGGCAGAGGTGCAGTAGCCAGGTATGTTCCATTGTTGAAATCGGTAACTTTTGCAGCCATTTGTGTATCGTTCAATTTATCTTCAAACCAAACTCGGATCTGATCTCCACCGTGTAACTTTAGTTTATTACTTCCATCCTTCATTACAATCTTGAATGCCACTGTCTCACCAACTTGGAACTGTAAGCTTGAAAAATACTTACTTTTAAATAGTATTATGTACAGAATATGAGAAAATATAAGAGACAAAATGATATCTCATAGGCTCATGGCGCTCCATATTAAAACTTAAAGTGTAATACAAATTAGAATATCCATGGGACTAACTTGTAACCGTGTAATAAAAATGTAAATAGCCATGACACAATCTTGTAACATTTATTATTGTTCCATTACAAAAATCTTCAAAAGTAAAAGAGGATTGATCTCATTGTACTCATTTTTGTCCATATTTACACTATTATCAACGAAGAATATCTCTTTCTGCAGAGAGAACCAATCATAGCATTGAACTCGGTAGCTTCAAGTGATAATATCCAAAGTTCTCAGAAAAAAATACTTTGTAAGAAAGATCTCACGAGCCAGATTCACATAAAATACAGAAAGACGTCAGGCTATCTAGTCTTCGGTGTTTGCAAGCACAAAGTAATGTAGAGATACAAATTTCAGAGTACTTGTTATTCTATGTCTACAAACACAATGTTATTGGATGTCTACAAACACAATGTTATTGGATGTCTACAAACACAATGTTATTGTATGTCTACAAACACAATGTTATTGTATGTCTACAAACACAATGTTATTGTATGTCTACAAACACAATGTTATTGTATGTCTACAAACACAATGTTATTGGATGTCTACAAACACAATGTTATTGTATGTCTACATACGCAATGGTGGAACATGTCGTCTGACATAGACACCTTCCCCCCCCCCCTTTCTTCTAATTAGGAGTTTTCTCAAATCATCGCATGCTATAAATATCTTGAGGTCTGGGTGACTGGATTACCAAATCTGCTACCTCCATGACTTCTTATGATTAAAATATCTGATATAACCACATTTGATAAACATCGCCGGTTGAATGAAGCGTTCCTCAACATAAGATGTGGTACCATATCCCATTCAGAACGTTGCCATCAACTCAGATTTTTCAACCTGTGGTGATTTTTGCGATGTTATTTAGTATTGCAAAGGATTGGATCATGCGAAATTGCACAGCCTATAAAGATCGTGGTATCGAGTGGCTCGGAAATAAAGTCTGGAAGATCTCGACTTCGCAGACGACATAGCGTTACTTACCTCAACTCACAAAGATGCCCAAGAAAAAACAAACAGCCTTCAATTATTCTCTGCACAACTTGGGCTTGAAATCAACATAAAGCAAATATATTTGACTTTAGCAACAAACCAACAATTGTACTTACGTAAAACACAGGTTTTTATAATAGTTTCACTCAGACACGACGGACTATCAATACAACTAGTGGGTAATGATGTGCAGACAATAAAACATACAAATTAAAATACACACCAAAACATATTCAACGTTTCAACGAAAAGGTCTTTATCAAGATAAACTATCAAACAAAACATCAAAAGACGACGAATGGAAATTATCACAACCCACAAACATACGCACATATGGAAATGAGATGTCGGAAGGACAGGAAAAATGTAGATATATGTGGAAACGAAACGAACAAAAAAAAAACAAAATGATGACATAAATAACAGAACAAAATGAATAAAGACCAAGACCACACCAACCCAGTACTAGACATAAGAGTGGTCGGAATTTATTCCAAAAGCATTGAGGTTACCCAATCCAAAATTAAGACAATTTTCTAGAGCGTACCTAGAACTATCGTCGGTGGTGCAGGATCTGATGGCAGTGACCTGAATAGCATGAGAACATTGATGACCATCGCCGTTGAAGTGTCTGGCCACAGGAGTAGCTGTTCTGTGCTTGATGACATGAAGATGGTTGGTTACAAAAGCGATCGCTCAATCTTAAGTCAGTTTCCCGGATTTTTCCGGTATACTTCTTGCCGCAGCGTTTACATATGACAACGTAAATAACATTACGGGATTCACATGTAAACGCGTCATTGATGGAAAAAGTGGCCTTGGGAAATTAAATGGAGCGCATATGAACCACATAAGGACATGTGTAGCAAAGGCTATGTGAGAAATTAACAGTCCCAAAATGGTCGGAAACAGATGACTTAAGGCGGCTATAGACCAAGATGTCCTTCAGATTTTTGTCGAGCGTATAGTCCACCAGAGGTAAGTCGTGGAAAGTGGCACGGGTGTCAGGATCAGACTGGAGAATGGAATAATGTTTGAGCATGATGCGTCAGATAGAAGAGTTATGGGGATGAAAGGTAAGAACATGTTTAACCCTATCAGAGGAGGAGGAAGAACTCTGAGAGTGAGTCAAGGTATCGAGACGAGACAACTGGCGCATACGGAGCCAAACGGATGAAAGAATGCTGTCAGGGAACGAGCGTCTACGGAAAAATCATCTCAGGGGACTTGTGGAGAAAATTGTCGTAATTTAACATAAGCGACGCAGGTGAAGAAGCTGGAACCATCCAACGGACATCAAACTAAACGGTAACACTCTTGAAAAAGTCAACAACTTCACATACTTTGGCAGCAAGCTATCAAAAACAGGAGATTCATCAATATAAATATCACACGGTATTGCACTAGCTGCTAACTCATTCAATAAACTATCAAATATCTGGCATTCAAAAACACTAAGAAATAACACAAAACTCAAAATCTTCAACTCCTGCATAATTCAAACATTAACATATAGATGCGAAAGTTGGAAAGCAACATCAAAACTAGAGCAAAGACTAAACACCTTCGACAATAAATGTCTTAGAAGGCTACTGAACATGCGTTGGTCAGACTTCAAATCAAACACAGTTGTCAGACAAGAATCAAATCACGAATATGTATCCACCTATATTAGAAAGCGTCGCTGGAATTACATCGGACACGCGCTACGAATGGATACCGAAAGACTCCCCTGTCAAGCTTTGATGTGGTCACCAAAGGGCATGAGAAAACGAGGAAGACCAAAAGAAACTTTATGTAGAACTATTACAGGAGAACGTTTCACCATCGGTATCAGAAACAATGAAGATCTAAAGCAAATTGTACTGAAACGAGAGACATGGAAATCTATGACATCCTTCCTATGTAACTAGAGTAATATCTAACTAATTGATTTTGTAGAGATTGAACAACAATCTAAAATCACTCAAATGGGCTTCTGTAAGAACAAAAGCTGTACTGATGCTATCTTTACACTTAGACAACTAACAGAAAGAGCCGAAGAATAAAACAAAGAATTATACATCGCATTCCTCAACCAAGAAAGGACCTTCGACAGAGTGGACAGACATCAACTATGAATCAGTATACTGAGTCATCATCATCATGAGGTGCCACGCCTGGTGGTGTAGGTGGTCATGGCTCTCCACAGCTCTCTGTCCACAGTATTATGTATCAAAGTCGTTGTTGTTTCCTTGCCGTGCCAGGTTGCCAAACTGTCTAATATTTTCTCACGTTGTCGCCCTCTGTCTCTGTTGCCGTCAATTTTGCCTGTTGTGACTATGTTCTCTAAATCTGTCTGCCTCATGAAGTGGCCAAAAAAAAAGAAGAGTGCCTTTTTCTTATATTGTTGATTAAGGTCTGTTGTGCATTTGACTCTTTCAACACCACAACATTAGTTTTTCTGGCAGTCCATGGTATTATCAGCATTCTTCTGTAGAACCACATCTCTGTTGCCTCTAATTTCCCACTTTCCAGTGTGTTTATTGTCCAAGACTCGCACCCATATGTTAGTATAGGGGTTATATAGCACTGCAGAACTCTCTTTCTCACCTCTAATGACAAGGTCATATTACACAGTATATTTTTCATTTTTCTGAATGTTGTTTTTGTCTGTCCTATTCTGCTTCTTATTTCTGTTGAACTTCTTCCATCTGCTGTAATCGTTGTACCTAAATATTTTAATTGGTGGACCTCTTTTAATACTATATCATTCACTTTTATCTTGCAAGGTGTTTCTTTGAAATAACCATTACTTCTGTTTTCTTGATATTTAGGAAGAGGCCTTTCTCTTTACTACTTTCTGTGACTACTACATTAATTAAATCTTGAAGGTCTTACTCACTTTTTGCAATCAGAACATTGTCATCCGCATATCTCAAATTATTTATGTTATGTCCTTCCACTGATATTCCTGGGATATCTACTATTGCACGCAATATGTTTTCACTGTATAAAGAAAATAGGTCTGATGAAAGCATGCATCCCGGTCTGACTTCTTGATTCGTATGGGTATATGTATATATATATATACATGGACATTCTTTTGTTGTCGTTTTTTATTTAATCCAGCTTGCATTCTTTATACAGAATACTACTCATCCTCACCCATTCCCCATTCTTTTCGACTTTGTTTATTGGTAGCCCCCTACTCTGTTATCGTCCAAGTGATATTTTCTACATACACATTACTTGATTTGTGTGTGTGGTCTGTATTTGGCATTTTTCAATTTTTTACGCACGTTCAGCTTTCACTTGATCTGATTTAATACATGATGTTTTTCTCCTTGGGACCTCCATTTTTTTATCTATTGCTATTTTCTCTAGCAATAATGCACAAGATTTTGGTGCACACATAAATAATCATCTAGTAAACAGACATGGTATGTATATAGCGTCAATGAATTGGGAAATTGTTTTAGAAACAATCTCTGTGCGATCGTTGTTCAATAATTTGATAATTCTCTCTCTCTCTCTCTCTCTCTTTGTGCGTGGGTGTGAATGTGTTTTATTGTTTTGTTATGTTTCGTCACAATCTCATTATAGTATTAACAATTAAAGAAACAGCCACAATTAAAAAAGCTGCTACAATTACATAAACCACGTTTCTCAACTTGAATTATGTACACACTCATTGACTGGTTGCTTCCACTTTTCCGGCTGAATCTGAGTATAATCTTGGTTGCATTCCTTTGTCAGACAACCTGAGTACACCCTTAGTTGTGTTTTTGTTGTTGTCCCTTTTACAGCGAATACTGAATAGAGCTTTAATTACTATCTCCATGCAACTCCCCCCTCCCTCACACAAACGGCAAACATGCAGTACTAATAGTATTTTAAAAAACAAATACTTAAAGACACAGCAACAATTAAATAAACCAAGTCTCTCACCTTGAATTGTATAGACTGACAATTGAATTATTTTCGTTAGAGATATCGCTTATATTAACCAGTTTGGGCATCGAGAAGTAGAATTGTTCAAATGAATAGAGTCTTTCTGTTGGTGGTGTAGAAAAGAATTCCGGGTAAAGCATACCGCATCTGGTGTTTAGAAAAAATACAATATCAATCTGCTAATTGTGAAAAAGAAATGACAAAGCAACACTCAATAAAATGGTCACAATACATCAAAATACATGGGTATTGGGAAAAAGTCATTCCATTAAACGATAAACAATAATGGATATACACAAATACATATATTTATAGATTAGTGGTTCTCAGTTGAGGAGGGGATGGTTTGCTTCTCAAGGGGAATGGGTCTGCAGACTTAAATTTTTTTAATATTGAAAAATATTCGAAATTAATCATCTGTTGTAAAGAGATAGAAGAACCACATGAACAAGATAAAAGCAAAGACATGTTCTCTGCTGCAATAACTATATAGAACAAAGTTTTCAAATCATCATTACGTGTCAGAACACATAAAAAAGATAATAGTTTAACAGATGAAAAGGACATTCTCCATGAATGGAAAGAATACTGTCAAGAAATGTCCTGGCAAACTACACATATTAAAATTGAAGACATCAACATACTTAGTAACAAAGATTAAAGACCAGAGCCAACACAGGAAGAGGTTAGAAACTCAATACACAATTTTAAACAAGGCAATGCTCAGAATGCGATGAGATAACAACAGAAATTATGCAAGTAGGCGAAGAAATAAGTTTCCTTATATACCAAAGCCTAGGTTGCAAGATCTCGAAAAAATGGTATATGGCCAAAGGACTAGTAAATATCAGTTTATATCTTTATATATATTCAGTTTTTATCATTAAATATCAGACTACACCAAGGAATTCAATTGTGTACGATATCACCAGTTATGGAAAATTATGGTCGACATGGGATATCCAATACATCTCACATATTTAATTGCAATGCTGTACCACGAACAAGATACAGCAGTAAAAGTGGACAGAACAATAGCAGAATGGTTTAATGCACAGTACAGAAAGGAGTTAGACAAGGATGCACACTATCATCGTGCATGCTCAACATATACACTGAAAACATTAGGCGAAACGTAAAACATGACTTCCAACCTCTTATCATCGGCGGTCAGCAGATCCCAGAAATCAGATGTGCTGACGACACAGTTCTCTTAAAAACAAACGAGGATGATCTAACGCAAATGTAACTATCAACAAAAAAAACCCCACTAAAGTCCACAACTTGTTCTTTAATATGAAGAAAACAAACATTAAATTATGACAACAGTAAAAGTGAAAGTACAATACAAGATAACAATTTATAACAAAAAAGACAACAATTTATAACAATAAAAGATAACAATTTATGATAATTTCTAACTAGAGGACCTAACAAATTTCCTGTATTTCGTCACGGTCGAAATCAAGAGAAGAATTTCACAGGTGACATTGAAACATGCAAAATGAAAAATCTTTGGCAAAGTATATAATGTCAACATAGCCAAACTATCTATAAACAAAATATTCGTATTTTCAGTGGTAATATACGGTTAGTTAGTCCTCGGATCATCATCACTGCAAACTGGACACGTCCATAGTTGCTCCGATCTTTCCTTGAGTGTATCCGCCACTACATCTGCTGACAGTGCATGTCCTATGTTGGTTGAGTATCATTCTTCTGCGCCTTACAAAATGTTCACTTCTAGCAACACAGTATTTAAATCCCTGATCTATAATCCTAGCCATTGAAAAGGAATCATCATCCACATTAGTATCACTCTCGCATGATATATCTCTTAGGGAGTTCAAAACGTTAGCGCGATCCATTGCCTAATCGCCCTGTGCTAAAATCGCGAATGACTCTACTATTTCATTGACTCGAACATTCACATGTCCCGGCACGAAAATAAATGTAACCACTTTCAGCCTCGCCTTTCTCAAGGCCTCAATCCCTTTTTCGTGAACGAGACCCACTTGTACCTTCCTAATCATACTCATAGAGTCACTTAAGATGCAGACCTGCGTTACCTTCTGTATGCATACCCACTTAAATACCCTGGCGACAGCCATAGTCTCCATGGTCATACTACTCGTAGTGACAGAAAATGCACAACTCTCTTGCCTGAAAGTTTTACCTGCGCACTGAGCTGTGAAGTCCCAAGCACTGCGAGCATGTCTAATCACAGATCCATCAATGTATATAATAACATCCTCCTCTTTGGTATTCTCACTGACCAAAGCCTGCACTTCTTTCTCGACAGCTGTGAGACACCATTCTCTGCATTCCCTGTTAAGTGATATTACTACTCTCAAACAAGTTTCGAAATCTGTGGGTAGATTTATCCATTCCACACCTGCTGCCACATCCTGTAATCTGCACACGCTTTTTATGACATACTCAGCTCGTTCCATCCAAAACCTCCCTCTCCTGAGTCTGCTGCTTTTCACTTTCTATATTTCGGAATGCACCGGGTGTTCCTTATCTGCATATATTTGAAGGTGCGCCCGTGCACGGCAATACAGTATTGCCAATACTGTAATCTGTGCTCAACAGTTGGACAGTCAAGTAGGTATCTCATAGCTCTTGTCAATGTGCTTCTTGTGCACCCTAGTATGATACGCATTGCTGCATTCTGGATTCTATCCAGTCTTTCAATCTGAGTTTGGCTAAGTGTCAGAATTGTCAGTGCATATTCCACCACAGCCAAAACCAAACCCTGGCACAAAAGACATAACAACCTCTGCTCACACTGCGCAGCAGCCATAACCTTCATTACTGCTAAGCCTGTGCCTGCCCTCACGATAACGTGGTCAAGATGTTCCCTAAACCCAGACTTCTGTCAAAAACACACCCAGATATCTCATTGTGCTGGTTCTTTCTAAACTTTCCCCGGACAACGAAACTTGCGGCATGGGTGTCTTTACCATATTATTGTTCACGGAAAACTACGTTACGAATGCCTTAGAAGAATTAACCACTACTCCCGTATCTCGACACCAATTTTTCAGTCTGTCCAGCTCCTTCTGTAGTTCCACGACGCACTCTTCTCGATTTCTGCCCTGTCTATACAGCAGGATATCATCGGCATATGACATCGTTCTGCCATCACCTGTGATTTAATTGCCAGAAAAATGTACTGTGTATAAATTGAAAAGTACAGGAGATAGAGGCGATCCCTGTGGCAGACCGGGGCTAATAACCGTTGGTGCCGATATCCAGTTACCACCCCCAAGAACTACTATCCTGTGCATCAGGGCGGCACCAACCCACTACACGACAAAAGGATTTACTGCAAGGTTTAACAGCTGGTCCATCAAGATATCCAAAGACACCCTACTGTAAGCATCCTCAGATCTATTGCGACCGCAAATGTTTCCATGCGCGAATCGAATCCCTCAAAAACATTCTGAGCAAATATGGCTGCATTCTGCAATGTCCTCTTTCCTGGGCGATACCCTCTTAACAATGTTGGTAAGCACTTATTTCTGTCTAGATAACACGTTACCTTCCAGGCCACAATTTTTTCCGAAAGAATGCCTATCGTATTCTGCATTGTTATTATTCTGTAGCATTGTATCCTGTTGTGGTCCTTCCCAGGTTTGGGTAGTGGAACTAAATAGTTGTGCAACCAGTCTTCTTTTACTGTGTCCTTTAGAAGGCTATTATTGAACGTGTTCGCCAACTCTCCCAACTCCTTATCCATTCTCCGACTAATGCCATCTGGTCCTGGTGCTGTGTGTTTTGTACTTTTCAGCGCCTTCCTGATTTCTTCAACTGTGAATTTCACATGTGATTTCATGCTCAAGTTCTTACACGTGTCTGTAATCGTTTTTCTGATTTCTTGATATCCTTCCACATTTCTCTGATCAATTTGTGAAGTGTAGTGTGCCAACAACGCCGCACCTTTTGTCTCGTCCGTATTCTGCCAGACGTGTTATTGCTTTTGAAATCGCCGAAAAGTTTGACTTTATATAAGTCAGATTTTGTGATAGTCTGGTAGAAAATAAGCTTTGCACTGCTTGTATTGATGTTGCGTCGTCTTTGTCTATGGCATTAAATATTTTAATTAGTGTTGAATAGTTGTCACAGTAATACTTTACAGCGTCCAGCCATGTACCCCAACGTGTAAGGATAGGTTGTGGAGGAAGTGGTAGTTGAGGAGCTTCTTTTGAGGAGAAATTGTTTCCTACAATTTACTTTCGAAACAAAACCCAGAAAATTATTTTGAAGTATTGAGCGGATGTTACGCCCTTTTTGATTCTCAGATGCCGACTGATGTACCTTTTGCATTGAAGTCACCGCAAAAGAGGATATGCATTTCCTGTTCAATTATCTACCATACGATTTTAAACTCTGAAGATCAACGCTCTTGTTGCAGGCATACACATTTACAATCTCTAAAGGTTGCTCGACCCTCTGGACCCTCACTGCCTGTAACTGAATACTATCGTTATCCCACTTGGATATACCGACCTCGAATACACTAATACTCTCGCGTACTAAGATTGCTTGTCCAAGGTGTCGCTAGTAGTAGAAAAATTGAAAACCGGCAATCCTGATGTTACCATTTTCACTTGTGTTTCTTGCAACGCAACGAATTCATCGCAATAGGTCAGCCTGTCTTACTCTGGTCTACGCATGTGTACACTGGCCACATTCCATAACAGAATACGCACGTTTTTAATTCCTAGCCTAGCTTTAATTCGTTCGTCTAGCACCCGATCGGGGACCTTTCCTTTTTTGAGCCACCTCGTTTAGGCCGCTTGATATTGGTCTCCATTTATCCAAACTGCGCAATGACAATTACACTCACGAAGACTTCAGTTCAGATGTACGCACTCCATTAGCACCGGCGAAGATCTTAATGAGTGGACCTCCCGGTCAGAGAATAACAGCACATCATCACACAATCTGCTAACTGAAAACAATTGTTCAAGTGAAACTGTAGGTGACACACAAAACACTTGGTTTGTTATCCGCCATTTTGACAAGAGGATATAAAATTAAAATATACGGTTGTGAGGCATGATTACATAAAACAAAAGCAAAATGAATCGCTCCTTTCGAAATTAGAGGCTACAGAAGAATTTATTACTTATACTATGGACAGCTAAAAAAGACAAAGCAAGAAGTGTTAGGATCAATAAACGTCGAAGACAACATCATAACAAGAATGCTAAGTTTTTTTTTAAATTTATCATATAAAGAGACATATCAACATGGAAAGATTAACAGCTGAAGGCAGAGTTAGCAGCAGCAGGAGAAGAGGGCGCCATAGACGACTATTGTGCAGTGATTGGTATATACATGAATGCTTAAACATTTCTAGCTGCGTCAGGTCAACTCGCCAAGAATCACGGATTGTTCAGAGAATGCATAAGGAAGACAACGCTCTGGAAAGAATATGTCACATGATGATGATTCGAAATTACCCAAAGATAAAAAGAACAGCTTTCGAAAATGATGAGAAGCTGATAAAATATTCGAGATTTATTTTAAGAGTTGCTGTAAATAATCAATGAACCTGACAACCAATCGGTGCGATGGGAATTTATTGTAGCAATCAATTACAGTCAGACTCAACGTGTTCGTCAGTTAGCTACCAAACGTATTGTAAGCGAGTTCATTCATCCCAACATTCGGCTTCTGAACAATTAAGTAAGACAAACATTGGAAGAGAAAGGTCAAGCTGAACATGCTGTAATGTGTAAAAGCTGCATTGTGTAAAAATTATCATCCTTCTTGTTGCTGGTGGCGGTTATCAACTAATGTTTTAGAAACAATTTTAGATCGCTCTGTAAAAAAAAAAAATAACCATAGACGGTGTAATTAAATATAATTGAGGCCTGGCCCCAGCGAATATACTTAAATAAAAGAATAAAAGTTTTTCGCCACTTTTCATGTGCAATTACATAGTTTCCATAAGGTTTGGCTAAATTCATGGACTTCTGGGGGAGGGAGGGGGAACAAGATTAGGGCTCATTTTGTCAAGATACCCACAGCACCGTAGACGACGTCCAAGATCCCCCAGATCTAGTGGAAACACGTCATCTGTGGTAATGCTGGTGACCAAGTGTTTTCAGAATGTTCACTAAAAAATATAATTTTATCATATTTAACAGCATTGGAAAATTACTGAATCCGGTTTTTTCTTTAACTCCGTGATGCTGAATCTGTACGATCACATTTGAAATTGTCAATTCAAAACGTTCTCCATGATTGTTCAAATGAATTTCTTTCACTCAGGGCTGATTCGAGAGCTAGAGATATGTTCGATGAGAAACCAATCGGAGAATTTTGGCCCGTGATGTGCGCTTCCATGTGTGTCAACATTGTGTGGTAAGCTTTATATCTCTGGTAAAAGTGAACACGAAGCGACGAAGTAGATTGTGTGTTAGAAATGACCAGCATTATGCCCGTTCAAGCATTTCTCCACGTATCAGACAATTGGCAAAGAACAAACAGTACCATGTCTTTCTGATTGTAATTTTCATTTAACCTGTTCTAGGTTTGATCCTTTCAAGACATTGCTTGTGAGCAAAAATATATCCCAATGGCTGATACATTTCGAACAGCACTTGATCTGAGCAAACCTTTCTACTTAAAACAAAATAAACCAAAGTTAATCTTCTACCGCATGTTATTTTAAAACCAGTTTTATATTTTATTATAATAACAATTACATACATTTCTATACGTACCGGAAAGTCTTGTGAACCAAGTTCACGTTCTGTGAGCTAAGGGTATATAAATGTGTCATCTAGCACACGGTAATGATGTTCATCGGAAACAGTGTGTGCGGAATGGTAACCTGTACTCATACCTCATTCAGACATACAGCCATGCAGCACTTACAAATAAAAATGCTAGATGCCCACAAAATCGTTAAACAAGTAAACATATAAATAATAATAGCAGGTAGTGAGATAAAGTACATAGAGGATTTTACCGATAAGCTGTTGCCATTCTAGCGATGTCTGCAGTTGATGTATCAAACGATTTGTTGGAAGGCAGACTCCGCCAGTAAGATTTTGGATCTGCTGCTACTGCAACGCATTCAGGTTTGTCCTTGACATTCTTCAATCATGTAGAATACATATAAATGATATAAATACTACATTACTCTTATATATGATATATCAAAATTCTTCTTTAATTAATTTTCCATGTGGAACTCACGCCTGAAATTTGCATCATCAAAGATTTCTGTACAGCGCCTTCTCTTCTTCCTTTGTACCCACAAAGCACCAATCAGATATAAATACTGTAATAATGTTACTGTATATTCTGACTATCAAAAAGTAAAACTAGGTAAAAATAAATGGCAATAAACAAAGGAACAAGCATTTTTTCTACGTTGCTGACCAATAGGAGCCTTGTTCATGTAAGAATAAAAACGAGACACGGAAACACACATTTATTTAACTTTGTAAAATTGCACATGCATGTCTCACCAACCATCTCTCTGCATCGGAAATGACAAGATTGTGGGGAAAAGTGCGATCATGTAAGTTTAGTACACGTGCGCACAAAAACACTTACGCAGTATTGTGAGGCAAAAACAGAACTAGACCGAGGCAAGAGAAATGTCAGTTGAAAGTCATGAGTGTCAATTCAGACGAAGTGAAAGCCTCACATCAAGGGTAATAACTACAAACACATGCCACACAAACACAGTTTGGTTATTTACACAAATTAGTTTGTGATTTTTGGAAGTTTAAAGACAAATGATCTACAGTTTATTCCCACCAACACTGTGTTACCATTGCCAAACCTAATTGTTCCAATTCTCAACGGACCACCAGCAATCTGGTGTTAAAATTGTGCCAAGATATTAGATTTGACCGCTTGATTAAATGTTCTGTCACATTTCTTAATGCTGGACGTTGCTGTTGTATATTTCTTTGAGAAAACTATTACTTCCATATTCTTCTTGTTTAGACTGAGACCGTTGTTTTCATTTCTCATACCGTCATGTGTACCAGGATGTGTAGTTCCTGTGTCACTATTAAAAATGTATATAGTTTAATGTTGATAGTACAACTGAACTATAGGAATAATTACGATATTTACGATTATTTCAGGCAAAGGAGGAAACATCCTTTCCAGTGATAGATTAGCGGAAGATGTGTGTAATAGCCAGTATCGGCTACCTTATTCACTTTCTAACTGACATCATCATCGACATATGGCTCATTCCATGGATAGAAATGGTGCTCATATCTAAACTAGTTGTTTTAAGTTTGGAATCCTGAACCTCGGAGATAAGAATCGTAACACGAGGATTGCCACATAGATCTCCACTGTCGCCTGTACTTTATGACGAATACATTTACAAACTTGCACAGATGCATGCGGCTAGGCCAGGTAGAGTCACACTTATGCAGATTAACTCTTGATATACAATCTTGACATCAATGAGGGTGTGCAGAGTAAACTAGAACACCATTCTCTCTGGTGCACGAGCTACAATGCAGTCATCAACTCTTCCAAGAGTTATGAAATACTTAGAAATCATGATAGATAGAAGTCTTTCTTCTGCGAAGCATGTCTACAATATCATTCAGAAAGTTAAGAATGGTTTCAATGTAATTACAGTCATGGCAGAGATACAACAGCGGACACTCTTTGCTGCTCATGTAGACAGTGGTACTATATGTTATGGACTATAGTCTAAGATTACTCAAGCTGTCACAAATACATATTGATAGGCTGGAGATAGTCCAGGATTATGTCAGTTCTTCGATACACCAGAGATAACCAATCACGAGGTTTCTCCTATACCTACCTACCATCAAAGTAAGATATCCAGTAATGCAGGTTAAAAATAATACTTTACAGAAGCCAGCGATAACTATAACCCTTTATACCAACCTCTTGATAACACGAAAGGAAGGCGCATCAAACAATCAGGTCTTGGATAACAGGAGCAGAAGGTACCCTACTCATTAGTGTGCAAGCCAGAAGTGGTAGAAAGAGGAGGTGGGTGTATGAAAGTAAATAAAGAGAGTAAGTCGTTGACGAATTTTGCAATGCAGCTAGGAAGAGAATGCCACGAAGTGGCTTCAAATAAGACAGATGGAATAATCCTTTACATGCACTATTTTCTATCGTAAACTATAGTGAGTTAAGTCTCTTCATGAATGCTAATGTTACTTATGAATGCGCATGCGCGGGAAATAATATTACTTGCCTTTCATTGTGATACAAGTGTTTGTTTTCTGATTGATTCAATTCTTCTTCTTCTTCTTTCGTTCACTTGAAACATGTCTATATCTGTAATTCTGTCTCCTTAATAAAACTCACTGTCTTTTGTAGTTCATACAGTGTCCCATAGAGTTTTGATTCCAGTGTTGTTTCCTCTGGCCAATATGTCTGCCTCAGCGTTTCATGCTCAGAACACTCTTGAAGTATATGTTTGGCACTCTGTGCTGCCTGTCCACATGTACACATGGCTGTGTTGCCAATCTTGAACTTTGTATACATGTGACTGCGGAGTCGGTTGTGTCCTGTTCTGAGACGTAGAATTATAACTTGTTCTGGTCTGTTCATAATATGATAGTCATCTTGTGTTGGTGTTTGTGGCTTTCTTATTGACTTGATCATCTGTTTTTTCTGATGGTAGGTGATTGGTATATCTGGTTGGTCTTCGGCAGCACCTTCCTTAGCCAGTTGGTCTGCTTTTTCATTTCCTGGTATTCCACAGTGAGAGGGTATCCACTGCATGGTTACCCTATACTGGTAAGACAATTCGCTAAGTAGTTTTTTCAAGTCTGTTAGTTTTTCAGACTGGAGAGCCTGAAGCACTGACCTTGCATCTGTCAGGAATACCACAGGCTGTAGGTCAGAATTGGAGTTCAGCAGTTTTTTAGCTGCCACACTAATTGCCTGGATTTCTGCATCATAATTATTGCAGAATTTTCCTGTCGGTGTTCTGATTGTATCTCTAGGCTTGTGTGGATATTCTATATATACACCTGCACCTCCATTCCTCACGGCATTCTGTGCTGACCCATCTGTGTATACTCTGACCCATATATCTTGTGGATATTCCTCATCCAGGAAACTAAGGGTGACTGTCCTTCGCTGCACACTGTTCTGTTCGTCCACGCTTAGTATTCCTTTCACATGGGTCTGAATATATATTGGCATTCCATGTCTTTCACTCCACGGGGTTTGTTCTGGTACAGGCCTTAAGGGGCTGTCAACTTCAGGTAGGTCTGTAAGTTGTCTGCGGAGTCGTTTAGCTTGATGGATAAAGCTGCTTCTTTTCAGTCGTCCCATTGCTAGATTTTGGAATCTTTCCTTCATTGGATGACTTGGCATACACTGAAACTTTTCTGCCTGAATTAGTACTTTTGTATCTCTGCGTTCGCCAAGTGTTTGCATTCTTCCCATTTTCTGCATTTCTGCTATGGGTGTTGATTTCATTGCTCCCAACATTATTCTAAGTGCCTGGTTTTGCACTTTATCTAGATCTTGCAATGTGGTGTTTGATGCAGGACACCACGCAGCTGAACCATATTCCAGGTGTGGTCTTATGCCTTGCTGGTAAACTTTACTGAGTATATTCCCACTGGCTCCCCATGTGGTTCCACTTAGTTTTCTCAGGATAGCTAACTTCCTCCTGGCTTTTGTTGTTGCTTTGTTTATGTGCTGCTTCCATGTCAGTTTATCATCAAAAGTAACTCCGAGGTATGTGGGTTGTTTGTCTTCTTTCAAGAGCTCTCCATCTATTTTGATATGACCGGCTTTTTGTTTTGGTGAGAGGGTAAAAAGTGTAGTGCTGCACTTATCTGTGTTAATGCTGACGCACCATCTATTAGCCCATAAGGTTAGGGCATCGATAGCTCTTTGTATTTGTTTAGTGGCCACTGTCGCATGTTCTTCTGTGCACCAGATCACCAGGTCGTCAGCATACATTGCCACTTTGATCCCGTGTGGTAGTTCAGCAACTAGGTCATTGATGTAAACCAAGAAAAGTGTGGGTGACAGGACTCCTCCCTGGGGGACTCCATGACGCAGTAGAACTTTCTTGCTCTTGCGACCATCTAATTGTACCCTGGCTCTTCTATTATGCAGGTATGCTTTTACCCATTTGTACATTCTTGAGCTAACCCTGCAATTTCGCAATTTCTTTAGGAGCCCTTCTTTCCAGACCTTATCAAATGCTTTTCTGAGGTCTATCCATGCTGCTAGTACCAGTTTCTTTTCTTGGAAGGCATCCTCAATCTCTTGGGAGAGGTAGGTTGCCTGATCTTCAGTAGAGTAGCACTGTCTGAAACCTGCTTGCTGTGATACCAGAAGGTTTTCACTTTCAAGGTACCACTGCATCCTAAGATTGATAATGCGTTCCATTGTTTTGCATAGACAGCTTGTGAGGCTGATGGGCCTGTAGTTAGAGACTGTGTTGCCATCTTTTCCTGATTTGAGGAGTGGTATCATTATTGCTTCTCTCCACGCCTGTGGTACATTACCCGTGGACCAGCTTGTGTTAAAGATCTGCAGTAGCTTTGCTCTTGCTGCAATTCCCAGGTTTCTAATCATTTCATTGGACACTCCATCAGCTCCAGGGGACTTTTTCATTTTCAATTTGGATATTGCATGCTCCAGTTCTCTCATTGTGATTGGTGCCTCCATGACTTCAGGTATAGGTTCGCCTTGTCCAATGTTTTGCTGGTTCTCTCGAACCTCCTGTTGTTTGTCTGGGCTGACTTTGATGTTATTGTCTTCTGCAAAGGAATCTGCAAAGTAATCAGCTGCATGTTTACCTGTTAAAATGTTTCTATCTTTATAAAGTGTGATCCTGGTATTTCTCCCTGTACCTTCATCATTTAGTTGTTTTACAAGTTTCCATAATTTCCTAGTATCTCTTTCTAGGTTCATCGACTCTGTTTTTTCTTTCCAGCTACTCCGTCTGGCTTGTAACTTGGCTCTTTGAAATTTAGCCCTTGTTTGCTGATATTTGTTGTGATGTTCTTGGCTAGGTCTGTTCTCAGCCTGCTGTCTAGATGTTTCCATCTCATTTTGCAGCTTTTCCAGTTCATCATTCCAGTAGGGTTTGTAGTTTTTGCGTGCCCCCCTGGGTATGGTTTTACTAGCAGCATGTAGTATACATCTATTAAATTCACTCACTGCTCTATTGATGTCTTTGTCCAAGTTCATGTCCTTAGCTAGAACACTGGTTAAATGCTGGTACATTTTCCAGTCTGCCCTCTTATAGTTCCACCTAGTGAGCGTGCTGCTGTCCTTGGTAAATTCATTGTGGATTTCCAGAAATACTGGTCTGTGGTCACTACCCCCAAGTTGCTTTCCAACGACACGTGTGATGTTCCATTCCAGGCCTGGTGAGTGGAATGCCAGATCTGGTGTAGAGGTGGTGTGCCATGCTCTCGAGTAGAAGGTTGGTGAGTCAGCTGGCTGGTTAATAAGGATGAGATTATTTTCATCCTGCCAGCTCTCAAGTTCCTCACCTCTCTTGTCGATATGATCGTAGCCCCAGCTCTGAGAGTGGCTGTTGAAGTCACCACACACCATAAGTCTCTCTTTATCTGGAATTGTGTCTAGTGCCAATGGTTTATCATTTGGGCAGTAGTAGTTCAGGAGATGGAATTCTGCACTGTCTGTTTTTAGGTGGAGCATCTGGTATTCTGCCCCTTCCATATATACTTCCAGCTGACATGCGCTGATATTGTTTTTAACAAGTGTCAGAATTCCACCCTTTCGCCTGTCCTTTCGGTCAGATCGGTAGCACTGGTAGCCTCTGATTTTGAAGGCTATATCGCTGCTGAGGTGTGTTTCTTGGATACAGCATATATTAACTTGTTCTTCACTGAGAACATTTTCAAGTTCCAATTTTTTGCTGTATCCATCTCTTTTACTGTTGATACCCTCAGCATTCCAGTGCATTATTTTTATTGGTCGTTTGTTTGTTTGGCCAGTAGCTCTATTCCCTTGCCTCCTGGCTCCTCGAGGCAATTGAGAAGGACTTTCAGTAACTGAGGTTGGGCCCTTTCGAGGTATAGGGCCCGGCACCGTCCCTGCCTGAACGTCCGCCACAGGGCAGGCACCATAACTTTTTATAGATATTGACATGTTTCCATTGTGTTTTGTGCGTGGCATCCTGATTATCTGTGCGCCTTTTGGCTGGATGCCTCCGTCTTCAGCACTCTGCTTACTTGGGAAGGACTATGGTCCTGCTCGAATGGGACTTCCCGACCAGTCTTAGTTTCCAGCCCCTGATGGCTGAACTAAGCCCCATCACCACTGCAAGGTGCTGGCCTTGATGGGGATTGATTCAATGATTATGCTTCGAAACATTCAGTCGGGTTATCTACGCCGTCAGTTACTCATATATTAGACAACAAGTCTTCTATTTATGAAAGTCACATCGATGCACAAGAAAACTCATATTATATATATATATATATATATATATATATATATATATATATATATATATATATATATATGTATTTTTTTCACCTTAGCAACGAGGGGTATTACTGCTAATTTCGTTTAATTCCAGAGAGTGCTTAACTTTGTAATGGTCTTGTCTTGTTCCATCCATGTGTGCCGCTAGGCGTCATTGGGAGCCGAAGACTTTCTTTAGTTGTCGTTCCGCTGTCATAGAAAAGTCTTGGAGTTATAGTATTTCTCTGATGTAATCTATTTCTAAGGGTACCAAGCAATACTAACATATGGATGCGAGTCCTGGATAATAAGCAAACTGGAAAGTGGGACATTAAAGGCAATAGAGATGGAGTCTACAGAAGAATTCTGAGAAATCCGGGGACTTCCAGGAAAAGTAATGTGGAGGTGTTGAATGCGTCAAATGCAAAACGGAGCTTAATCAATAATATAATAGACAATCTTAATTATTTTACCACGTCATGAGACAAGGAACTTTGGAAAACATAATCTCAACAGGCAAGATTGAAGGCAACAGAGGCAGAAGGCGACAACGTGAGGAAATAGTAGATAGTTTAAAAACCTGGCACGTCATGGACACAACAACGATCTTGATACATAAACTGGAGACAGAGAGCTGTGGAGAGCCATTATTTCATACTCCAGCCGGCATAGCACCTGATTAATAAATGAACAAGCAATAATTCTGAAAGATAAACATAGATTGTTTTCGAACTCTTAAAAGCACCGCACATAGGGAAGAGCTAAACGCTATAAAAATATGTGCCATTAAAAGAAATGAAGAAGAAAACTTAATTTTTATGTGTAAAATACTAAACCTGCAATTATGGATAAAAATACATAGCCAAAACTTTACGAATCCCAGGAACATAAAGTAAACAATAATAACTTACGTGTATAAATGCCGTTATGTTTATTTCAAGATTGATTGTTCCATTTTCTACTAACCAGATTGAGTTAGAAGTAGCTAGTGTTACATTATTGTCACTCACAGGAATCTGCCCCTTGTATATATTGTTGTTAACTGTCATAAAGTTCATGTTTTCCGACAGTTTGAGTCTGTAAGTAAAATGTAAAACATTCCCTGTATATTTATACTGGTAATCAATAAAAGGTAAAATGTCATACTGCTAGTAAAACTGTATGAAAATAGTACTCACCTGGGAAACAGGTAATGAAGTTTTACTGAACGATGATTAATACACTATCACTGTCGGATGTTCACATGAAGTAATACACACAACAAAGCACATGATATAATCATACAAATAACAATACACCTGGCATAATCGACGTTTCGAGACAAAAGGCCTTTATCAAGATACGCACATAACATCAAAAGACGACGAGTAGAAAGGATCACACCACACACACGTGTTTGAGTGAAATACGGATGTGGGATGTTGGAAGGATAGAAAAAGGAAGTACAGTAGAAATCCGATTATCCCAATTAATTATGTATCAGGTCGATTCGGACAATCGAAAATTCGGATAATTGGATGTATCTCAGGAATGAAGCAAACAGTTTACATATATAATAATAATAATACATTGAAATGAACGGAATTTTATTGATAAAAGTACAGTAATATGTAAGCAACTATGTATTGCAAATGAACTACATAGTAACAGCACGTGCGCACTGCCCCGGGACCTCTCTACAGCGTCGGCTAATGCCTTCACTCTAAAATTATTTCACTAAATTTGATTTGGATAATTGGAGATTCTGTTAATTAGGATTCGGATAATCGGATTTCTACTGTACATAAAAATGTAAATATAGGTGAAAACGAAACTAACAAAAAGAGGACGTAAATGACGTAACACAATTATTAATAGTTGGAAACTTTCAAGCCATTTGGACTCAATTCTGACCACTCGTTTGTCCAGTTTTCAGTCGGAGTTGTCTTTGTCTTTATTCATTTTGTTCTTCATTTGCGTCATCCTTTTTTTTTTCCTTTCGTTTCCACCTATATTTACTTTTTTTATGCATTTCCTGTTTCTAGCCTTCCAACTTCCCACATTGATATTTCCCTCGGACACGTGTGTGATGTAATCATATCTAAGCTCCGTCTTTTGATGTTATGTGCGTATCTTGATAAAGGCCTTTTGGTTCGCAATATCAATTATGTCTTGTGTATTGATATTTATATGATTATATCATATGTTTTGTTGTGTGTTTTTTTCCACGTGAGCATCCGTAACTGATAATGTGTTAGTCGTCGTCCAGTAAATCTACATTATATGTTTCCCATGTGAGTACTTTTTTATGTATAATGTATGGTGTTGGTTTCCTGACCAATCCAAACAAAGGAAAATATATCACAGACATAGAATACATTTCATAAGGGATATTAGTGATACAACTGATAGAGTAGGAAAGAACAACTACACTAATCCAAATATACGCACCTTGCAAAGTCAACAACAATATAGACGAAATTACTGCATTTTGTATAAAGCCTGTCAGATGTTCTAATGAAGATTAACAACATATATGAGCTATACATCATGGGTGATTTCAATGGGAGAATAGGGAAGAAAAGAACTTGGCATGAACACTGTTTAGGCAATTTCGGTGGATATAACAACAGAACGAAATAATAACGGAGACGAACTAGTCAATACATGCCTAGAACATGGACTTATAATAACAAATTCTTTTTACCAGCACAGACGAAGCCACATACAAACATGGTATAAATGGGACAACTTACAACAATCATCCCACATTTATTTCATTCTCGTTCGACAAAGACAAAAAAGACACATCACTGATGCAAGAGCTTTCCCAAACATAGACATAGATATAGATCACAGACCTGTTATACTCACTGAGAAAAGAGAACAAACAAGAACAACACACACAAAAGAAACAAGACCTGGGCATCTCCCTAGCGTAGTGGTTAAGCTGTTCGTCGTGTGATAAAGAGGCCATGGGTTCGAATCCGACTCGTGTCGTCTTGTGTATAAGGTGGATATTTTCGGAGATCCCTGTGGAGTATCACTTGAAGCTACGGAGTTACGTGCTATGAGTGGTACTCTCGGCAGGCAGCGTGCTGCTTCGTTGAAAGTGACGGAGTACATATGGGAAACAGTACAGTGAAGTCAATCCTCTACGTCTTTTGAACCCTTTTTAGAAACAAGACAATGGCAGGAAAAGTTATATACTTGAAAGCTCTAGAAGGCACCAAAAACAAGTGATGAACTGTGTAAGTAAATGACTCAAATTTTTAAGAGCCTACGAAAAGAAAATGGTAACTTCCAAAAAGAATGAGATATTTTCAAAAATGCAATTATAAAGCAACTACAAAACATATGTGTCACAAGACATCCCAAGAAAGACAAGAAAACATCATGGTGGAGTGTAGAGATACAAAAAAGTTATACAACAGAAAAAATAATGTTTCCAGAAATGGCTGAAATCCAAACATCGTGACGACTATCTACAATATCGACTAGCTAGAAAAATACCAAATTTGTAATAAAAGAAGCAAAAGTTAATTCATGGAACAAGCATGTAGAACAGTTAACTGAACAAATGTAAAACAAACTAAGAGAATTCTCCAAAAGTATTAAATCTATTCGAGTGAGAGAAGAGAGCTATAATCCCATAACAATTATCAATAATAAAAATGGCAGACCTTTAGTGAACAGCATAAATAGGAAAGCAAGATGGAAAGAATACTTCCAGTAATTATACAACCCAACAGTATCAACAGACCCATCAACGGTCAAAAAGATCTAGAGACCACAGAACCAGATATATTAAATTAATAAATAGAAAAAGTCTTAAAACATATCCCAAGTAATAAATCACCAGGAGAAGACGGTATACCAGGCGTAGCAATAAAAGCGTGTAGAAACACAAGGGCCCAGTGGTTAGCCACATTATTCACAATAGCCTGGTCAGAAAGAAAAGTACCAGACGACTGAAAAAATGTGTAGTATTATACCACTCTTGAAAAACAAAGATTGAGCGAGAGAGTATGAATCATATAGAGGCATCTCCTTATTAAATCATACAGGCAAAATGAACACAAAAATGATAGACCAGAGAATGCAATATATTGCAAAACCACAGGTGAGTCCTTCTTAATTTGGCTTCAGAAGAGGGGCAAGTTGTACAGACGCACTATTCACACTGAGACAACTGAGTGAAAAAGCAATCGAATACAATCAAGATTTAAACACAGTATTTGTAGACCAGGAAAAGGCATTCGACAGAGTAGATAGAAACATTCTATGAGGAACCTTAGCAATTTATAACATCAGAGGACAACTGTTAGATAATATAAAAACGATATATCAAAAATGCTGAACTTCAGTAAGAGCAACAGATGGAATGTCTGAACATTTCTAAACAAGATCTGGAGTAAGACAATGCTGCGTACTTTCACCCCTACGTTTCAAAATATAAATGGACAGAATAATAAAAGAAGTTCACATCAACAAAGAGAAAAACATTGCAAATAAACCTGATGTGGAAATTAATAACGAAATCAATGAACTATTATTTGCTGATAATCAAAGTCTAATATACAGAGATGAGAAAATTTGGAAAACCACATCAATGCATTACTGTTAGTATGTCAGAGTGTCATGTGACGTATTCCTTCCAGAACGTTGTCTTCCCAATGAACTCTATGAACCTCTCTCTGTCTTGGGCGATGTGGCTTGCATTTTCTAGCGATGTATTCATATTATCTTTAATGTCGTCAGTCCATCGTCTTCTTGGTCTGCCCCTTCTCCTCTTCCCAGGTACTCTTCCCTCCATTATTTGTCTTTCTAAACAGTTATGTCTCTTTATATGACCAAACAGGTGTAGTTTTCTTTTTGTTATTGTGTTTAGTAACCAACACTCTGGAATCTTCAATGTGTTTATAATATCTCAGTTTCTGATTTTATCCTTCCATGATATTCTAAGTATCTTTCTGTAGCATTTCAGCTCGAAGGCGTTGATCTTCTTTGCCGCTGTTTTACTTAGAGTCCATGTTTCACAGCCGTATGTTGCAACCGGAAAAATAAAAGTTCGTAACATCAGCACTTTCGTTTCTATTTTGTTGTTTTTCCATATGTTTTTCAGCCGTGTTATTTTGCAATATGCCATTGCTAATCTCTTCCTTATTTCTGCCATGCAGTCTCCTGCACCGTTGATGTTTGCTCCTAAGTATTCAAATGTATCCACATATTCTATCTCGGTATTGTCTATTCTGATTTTTGGTTGTTGTGTTGTTATATCTGTTGACATGATTTTTGTTTTCTGCATGTTTAAATACAAATTCAGAGTACAACATGAAAGTGAATGTACACAAACACAGAATTTATGAAAATTAGGAAGTATGCAACACCAATGGATAAATAACGATAGACAGTACCAAAGTGAAACGATTGAATACCAAAGCCAAATGATTTAAATATCTAGGCCAGGGGTGGGCAAACTACGGTCGGCGGGCCACATGCGGCCCGCCATTGGATATTTTGCGGACCTCAAACGCATTTTTAAATAAACGGACAATCATCAAAAATGATTTTTTCCCCATTAATATTACACAGAAATCCATTGGAATTTTAATTCGACTCTCTGATATATTATATATATATAATATTTTTTTTCCATTTTGACATCATTTATATATATATATATATATATATATATATATATATATATATATATATATATATATATATATATATATATATATATATATATATATATATATATATATATATTTTGCCAAATATACATATTATATTCGGCCCTCCAATAGCTTTACAATTTTCAATGCGGCCCTCTGCACAAAAAGTTTGTCCACCCCTGATATAGGCAGTATATTTTCCGAAAATGGAAGACTAGACAGAGAAATAGAAAGAAGGTGCAAGAAAGAATACACATAGCAATGCAAAATTAGATAAAAAGGTTACGAGGACTACCTCATGATGCCTATGAATAAATTTAGATGAAAAGGTATATAACAAGAAATAAAACAAAACAGGACAGGAACACACCGTAACCTACCAACTTTCGTCATTACTTCTTTACTCAAAGATCAAGATGGAAAAAAATAGACAATATCTACCATTTTTATAGCATTACTCTGCTACCATTGAAGTATCAGAGAAAAGCTGCAATGGTTACCAAACTAGATAATATAAGAAATGAAGAAATTAAGAAAAGAGTTGGTAAAATATCATGTATTGAACATATTGAGAGACAGCAAGTAAAATGGTTTGGTCACCTTATGAGAATGTAGCCAAACCAAATACCAATAAGAGCATATAATAAAAATATATCCGGAGTAAGGCCAAAGGTCGATAGAAAACATCACGATAGCCTTGAACAATCATGGACTAAATGCAACCTCGGCGACACATCTAGCCCTGGAACGACAGCTTAAACTTCTGCCCCTGCGATAAACGACAAGTGTGAATGCGATCAACAATTATTCACCTGGGGAAAGACAATAGACAATAGTATAATCTATAAGATCTAATGTTGGACTCGTATTTTTCATTTACTATTGGCATATCTAAGGATGGAGTGGTCATCCAAGATCGTCTAGAATATAGGAACTACTGGCTAAAATGAACCTAGCATTTTAAAATGATTGGTTTCCCGCCGAAGACGGATGCGTCGGGTCATTGGCGCAAATAAAACGGCGAAACAACGCATTTCCATTTTCTAGACTACATCCTGCTGGAAACATAGTAGGACCATGGTCCTTCTGCAAGGGAGATTAAGCGGGAGTTTGAGATTAAACGGTGAAGAAGAAGAAGAACAATGACTGGTTTTACTATCTGATTTTCATTGGCTGTCGTACAAGTATAATCATTAGTTAGTTGCACAGTGTGAATTTTTAGATTGGGGACGCCGCGACCTTTTTAGCAGAAATGTAGCTCTTCTGTTTTTGAATGTTTTTTTTTGTGTGTGCAAACGTGATGAGATTGTACACTTCTATTTTATGTAGCAGATATCCCATGGACAGAATATCTTTAAACAGAGAATATCTTTAAACAGAGAATATCTTTAAACAGAGAATATCTTTAAACAGAGAATATCTTTAAACATATAGGCTAGGACTCACGCTCAATGAGAAAATATTAAACAACCTGAGATGTGTAGATGATACTAGTGTTCTTTTAGCAGAAAGTGAACATGAACTACAAAGACTAATAGATCAAATCAATATATGGAAATATTGAATGATAGATGCGCTTGATGTATTCGTCAATAATAAATGGGATTGATAATATCATAATTGATATCTTTAAGTATAGACGATAGTGTTGAGACAATATGTAGCAGATGCCATTGTTGATATCCAATATGACAGATGACATTGTCGATATCCAATATGACAGATGACATTGTCGATATCCAATATGACAGATGACATTGTTCATATCGTGTGTGACAGAT
Organism: Meghimatium bilineatum; assembly: GCA_034231615.1. Taxonomy (NCBI): domain Eukaryota; kingdom Metazoa; phylum Mollusca; class Gastropoda; order Stylommatophora; family Philomycidae; genus Meghimatium; species Meghimatium bilineatum. The sequence goes on from CM067316.1 coordinate 53,528,884, forward strand.
GACATTGTTGATATCCTACAAGATATGACATTGTCGATATCGTGTATGACAGATGTCATTGTTGATATCCAATATGACAGATGGCATTGTCGATATACAATATGACAGATGACATTGTCGATATTCAATATGGCAGATGACATTGTTGATAATGTGTGTGACAGATGGCATTGTTGATATCCTACAAGACATGACATTGTCGATATCGTGTATGACAGATGACATTGTTGATATCCAATATGACTGATGACATTGTTGATATCCAATATGACAGATGGCATTGTCGATATCCAATATGACAGATGACATTGTTGATATTCAATATGACAGATGGCATTGTTGATATCCTACAAGACATGACATTGTCGATATAGCGTCTGACAGATGACGTTGATATCCAATATGACAGATGACATTGTTGATAAAATATATGTCATATGCCAGATGACATTGTTGGTATACTATATGACATATGACATTGTTGATATACTATATGACAGATGACATTGTTGATATACTATATGACAGATGACATTGTTGATATCGTATTTGACAGATGCCATTGTTGATATCGTGTGCGACATATGACATTGTTAATATTCCATATGACAGACGATATTGTTGATATCCTATATGACAAATGCAATTGTCAATATTATATATGACATATGACATCGATATCGTATATTACAGATGACATTGTCAATATCCTTTATTGCAGTTCACAGTGTTGATATTTTATATGACATCTGACATTGTTGATATCCTATATGACAGGTGACATTGTTTATCTCTGTAAGTATAGATGACATTGTTACTACCATAAATAACAGATGACACGGCTGATATCCTGAATGACAGATAACTTTGTCCGTACCTGAATGGCAAATGACATATACATAACCTGTACTATAGATGATATTGTTGAAATAATAAATGACAAATGTCACTGCTGATATTCTGAAGGAAAGATGTCATTGGTAATACCATAAATGACAGATAGCACGTTGATAAAAGTGACACTAAAGATGACATTCAATCAATCAAATGTCATCCCAAATGGCGTAGGCGATCATTTTTCTCCACTACTTTCTGTCTCTTGTGTTGTCAATAAGCTGGATTGGTGAATTTCTACCGTGCCGCAATACAAGTCCATCTAGTAACTTTTCTCTTTGTCGTCCCCTATCTCTTCTCCCCTTGATCTTTCCAGTGGTTATTAAGTGTTCAAGCTGTGTTCTTCTCAGAACGTGCCCTAATAGAAACATTGACTATCTGCTCCTGATGTTTGATATCGACCTTTTCACGCCAGCATCAATGAGAACCTCTACATTAGTTTTCTTGGCTGTCCATGGTATTTTCATCATTCTTCTCAGAAACCACATCTCTGTAGCCTCTAATTCGCTTTGAATGTTTTTGTTTACAGTCCATGTTTCAAATCCAGAAAAAAAAATTGGCTCGACATAACATCTCAGCACTCGAATTCGGGTCTGCATTGATAGTATTCCATTGCACAACATGGTTCTCAATTTCTTGGAATGCTGATTTTGCTTGTGCTGTTCGGCTCTTTATCTCATTTGAGCATCTACCTTCTGATGTTAACAGGGTGCCAAGGCATCTTGTTGGTGTATGTCTGTTCGAGATAACAATTATTTCTGTTTTCTTCTTGATCGGTTGGAGAGAGTCCAGAATTAGGGCAATTCTGCGGTATACCAGAGATAACCAATCGCGAGGTTTCTACTATACCTACCTAGCATCAAAATAAGACATCCGGTAATGCAAATTAAAAAGAATACTTTAATACTCTTCGAGACAACCATTATTTCTGTTTTCTTCTTGTTTAAACTGAGGCCTTTGTTTTCAGTTTCTTTCACTACTTTATTTAACAGGGCTTGTAGTTCCGGTTCGCTTCCTGCGATCAATATTGTAACGTCAGCATATCTCAAGTTATTTATATTGCATCTACCACTGTTATTCCTGGCATATCTTTTATATTTTGCATAATGTATTCTGTATACAGGGAGAACTAAGAAATAACAAAGCCGCTGGCGTTGACGAAATAACAAGTGAGATGCTTAAAGCTTCTGATGATAACACATTACAAAACTTTCTGTCTCTTATGAATGATGTCTGGTGCAATGAAAATCCACCTCAACAATGGAAAGACGGTATCATCATCAAACTCCCCAAGAAAGGCGACACCTCAGACTGCAACAACTGGCGGAGTATCACCCTATTATCAGTCATAGGCAAGGTCTTCCTAAGCATCATCTTGGAAAGATTAAAGAATGCTGTTGATAAACTACTCAGAGAAGAACAAGCAGGCTTTAGATCAGTTCGCTCCTGCACAGACAACATATTTTCTCTTCGCATCATCATTGAAGAATCACTCGAATTTCAATCCCCGCTCATAATCAACTTTGTTGACTTTGAAAAACCATTTGATAGTCTTCATCGGCCTATGTTATGGAATATTCTACAGCAATACGGTTTTCCTACTAAAATAATCAATGTTATAAAGGCATTTTACACCAACTCACATTGCTGTGTTCAAACAAACACTGAGAAGTCAGAATGGTTCCTAGTTGTTACGGGCGTTAAACGGGGATGCATCATGTCCCCATTACTTTTCTGCGTCGCTATTGATTGGGTCATGAGAAAGAGCACTGAAAATGAGCTGACAGGAATAAAATGGATTAATAATACCGTTCTCGAAGATCTTGACTACGCAGATGACCTGGCCCTTATGAGCGCAAACCACACAGATGCTCAATCTAAGCTTGACAATCTCCAACACTACTCAAATCAGATAGGGTTGAAAATCAACACATCAAAAACTCATATACTAGATTTTACGAGATCCAACTACAACATAGAAATTCAAAATGTTCCATTATTAAAAGTCAACAATTTTACATATTTAGGCACCAATCTAGCATTGGATGGAGACTCATCAAAATAAATTTTACACCGTATTGCCCTTGCAGCGGGTGCTTTCAATAAACAACGCAACATCTAGACGTCAAACACACTAAGAAACACCACAAAACTCAAGTTGTTTAACTCCAACATCATCCCTATTTTATCATATGGGTGCGAAAGTTGGAAAGCCACAGATAAAAGACTCGACTCCTTTGAAAACAAATGCCTAGGTACTATTCTGAATGTTAAGTGGATTGACTTTAAATCTAACACTACTATAAGAGAAGAAAGCAAACAAACCTATATATCTTCCTTCATTAGACAAAGGCGTTGGACTTACATTGGCCATGTTCTCAGAATGAACATCCTAAGAATTCCCCAGCAGTCACTATATTTGGTGCCACCCGGAGTAAGAAGAAGAGGGAGACCTAGAGAAACTCTACGAAGAACCATTAATAGAGAAGGCATGTCAATGAACCTAAACAACACGCAAGAATTGAAAGACCTGGCAACACAAAGACAGAAATGGAAGGCTATGGTTTCTGCCATATGCGCCGCCTATGGCTCTGGAGGAACATAACCTAACATAACATACAGGGAGAAAAGATCCGGTGACAAAAGTGATTAATCTTCCAGTGTAGGGTAACAACACTAAACAGGAAGTAGGTGCCAGGGGTAACACTGAGCAAAATGTCAATATATACAAAAATAGGTAGGTGTATTACCAAAATAAAGTGTAAAACAAATTAACAACGAGATACAGGGACATGCGACGTTTCGACTATAAAGCCTTCATCAGGACAAACAAATGACCACAATAAAACAAATCTTACATGGAGACAAATAGGGTTATAATGAGGACAATAGCAGATAGGTAATTGGGAAGAAAAGATGTGAAAGCATGACAGGTGAGAAAAACTTATGGGGGGAAGTTAGTAGTAAGAAGGGAGGAGAAAATATACTGAAGAAAGTGAGATGGACAAAGGAAAAGATATGGTAGCAAGTTCTTCTTCTGCTTCTTCTTCTTCTTTCGTTCACTTGAAACATATCTATATCTGTAATTCTGTCTCCTTAATAAAACACACTGTCTTTTGTAGTTCATACAGTGTCCCATAGAGTTTTGATTCCAGTGTTGTTTCCTCTGGCTAATATGTCTGCCTCAGCGTTTCATGCTCAGAACACTCTTGAAGTATATGTTTGGCACTCTGTGCTCCCTGTCCACATGTACACATGGCTGTGTTGCCAATCTTGAACTTTGTATACATGTGACTGCGGAGTCGGTTGTGTCCTGTTATGAGACGTAGAATTATAACTTGTTCTGGTCTGTTCATAATATGATAGTCATCATGTGTGGGTGTTTGTGGCTTTCTTATTGACTTGATCATCTGTTTTTTCTGATGGTAGGTGATTGGTATATCCGGTTGGTCTTCGGCAGCACCTTCCTTAGCCAGTTGGTCTGCTTTTTCATTTCCTGGTATTCCACAGTGAGAAGGTATGCACTGCATGGTTACCCTATACTGGTAAGACAATTCTCTAAGTAGTTTTTTCAAGTCTGTTAGTTTTCCAGACTGGAGAGCCTGAAGCACTGACCTTGCATCTGTCAGGAATACCACAGGCTGTAGGTCAGAGTTGGAGTTCCGCAGTTTTTTAGCTGCCACACTAATTGCCTGGATTTCTGCATCATAATTATTGCAGAATTTTGCTGTCGGTGTTCTGATTGTATCTCTAGGCTTGTGTGGATATTCTATATATACACCTGAATCTCCATTTCTCACGGCATTCTGTGCTGACCCATCTGTGTATACTCTGACCCATATATCTTGTGGATATTCCTCATCCAGAAAACTGAGGGTGACTGTCCTTCGCTGCACACTGTTCTGTTCGTCCTCGCTTAGTATTCCTTTCACATGGGTCTGAATGTATATTGGCATTCCATGTCTTTCACTCCACGGGGTTTGTTCTGGTACAGGCCTTAAGGGGCTGTCAACTTCAGGTAGGTCTGTAAGTTGTCTGCGGAGTCGTTTAGCTTGATGGATAAAGCTGCTTCTTTTCAGTCGTCCCATTGCTAGATTTTGGAATATTTCCTTCATTGGATGACTTGGCATACACTGAAACTTTTCTGCCTGAATTATTACTTTTGTGTCTCTGCGTTCGCCAAGTGTTTGCATTCTTCCCATTTTCTGCATCTCTGCTATGGGTGTTGATTTCATTGCTCCCAACATTATTCTAAGTGCCTGGTTTTGCACTTTATCTAGATCTTGTAATGTGGTGTTTGATGCAGGACACCACGCAGCTGAACCATATTCCAGGTGTGGTCTTATGCCTTGCTGGTAAACTTTACTGAGTATATTCCCACTGGCTCCCCATGTGGTTCCACTTAGTTTTCTCAGGATAGCTAACTTCCTCCTGGCTTTTGTTGTTGCTATGTTTATGTGCTGCTTCCATGTCAGTTTATCATCAAAAGTAACTCCGAGGTATGTGGGTTGTTTGTCTTCTTTCAAGAGCTCTCCATCTATCTTGATATGACCGGCTTTTTGTTTTGGTGAGAGGGTAAAGAGTGTAGTGCTGCACTTATCTGTGTTAATGCTGACGCACCATCTATTAGCCCATAAGGTAAGGGCATCGATAGCTCTTAGTATTTGTTTAGTGGCCACTGTCGCATGTTCTTCCGTGCACCATATCACCAGGTCGTCAGCATACATTGCCACTTTGATCCCATGTGGTAGTTCAACAACTAGGTCATTGATGTAAACCAAGAAAAGTGTGGGTGACAGGACTCCTCCTTGGGGGACTCCATGACGCAGTAGAACTTTCTTGCTCTTGCGACCATCTAATTGTACCCTGGTTCTTCTATTATGCAGGTATGCTTTTACCCATGTGTACATTCTTGAGCTAACCCTGCAATTTCGCAATTTCTTTAGGAGCCCTTCTTTCCAGACCTTATCACATGCTTTCCTGAGGTCTATCCATGCTGCTAGTACGTTTCGTATCTTGGAAGGCATCCTCAATCTCTTGGGAGAGGTAGGTTGCCTGATCTTCAGTAGAGTAGCACTGTCTGAAACCTGCTTGCTGTGATACCAGAAGGTTTTCACTTTCAAGGTTCCACTGCATCCTAAGATTGATAATGCGTTCCATTGTTTTGCATAGACAGCTTGTGAGGCTAATGGGCCTGTAGTTGGAGACTGTGTTGCCATCTTTTCCTGATTTGAGGAGTGGTATCATTATTGCTTCTCTCCACGCCTGTGGTACATTACCCGTGGACCAGCTTGTGTTAAAGATCTGCAGTAGCTTTGCTCTTGCTGCAATTCCCAGGTTTCTAATCATTTCGTTGGACACTCCATCAGCTCCATGGGACTTTTTCATTTTCAATTTTGATATTGCATGCTCCAGTTCTCTCATTGTGATTGGTGCCTCCATGACTTCAGGTATAGGTTCGCCTTGTCCAATGTTTTGCTGGTTCTCTCGAACCTCCTGTTGTTTGTCTGGGCTGACTTTGATATTATTGTCTTCTGCAAATGAATCTGCAAAGTAATCAGCTGCATGTTTACCTGTTAAAATGTTTCTATCTTTATAAAGTGTGATCCTGGTATTTCTCCCTGTACCTTCATCATTTAGTTGTTTTACACGTTTTCATAATTTCCTAGTATCTCTTTCTAGGTTCAGCGACTCTGTTTTTTCTTTCCAGCTACTCCTTCTGGCTTGTAAATTGGCTCTTTGAAATTTAGCCCTTGTTTGCTGATATTTGTTGTGATGTTCTTGGCTAGGTCTGTTCTCAGCCTGCTGTCTAGATGTTTCCATCTCATTTTGCAGCTTTTCCAGTTCATCATTCCAGTAGGGTTTTTAGTTTTTGCGTGCCCCCCTGGGTATGGTTTTACTAGCAGCATGTAGTATACATCTATTAAATTCACTCACTGATCTATTGATGTCTTTGTCCAAGTTCATGTCCTTAGCTAGAACACTGGTTAAATGCTGGTACATTTTCCAGTCTGCCCTCTTATAGTTCCACCTAGTGAGCGTGCTGCAGTCCTTGGTAAATTCATTGTGGATTTCCAGAAATGCTGGTCTGTGGTCACTACCCCCAAACTGCTTTCCAACGACACGTGTGATGTTCCATTCCAGGCCTGGTGAGTGGAATGCCAGATCTGGTGTAGAGGTGGTGTGCCATGCTCTCGAGTAGAAGGTTGGTGAGTCTGCTGGCTGGTTAATAAGGATGAGATTATTTTCATCCTGCCAGCTCTCAAGTTCCTCACCTCTCTTGTCGATATGATCGTAGCCCCAGCTCTGAGAGTGGCTGTTGAAGTCACCACACACCATAAGTCTCTCTTTATCTGGAATTGTGTCTAGTGCCAATGGTTTATCATTTGGGCAGTAGTAGTTCAGGAGATGGAATTCTGCACTGTCTGTTTTTAGGTGGAGCATCTGGTATTCTGCCCCTTCCATATATACTTCCAGCTGACATGCGCTGATATTGTTTTTAACATGGTAGCAAGTAAATTAAAAGTACATTAAAAATACTTGCCTCAAAAGTTGCAACAGAGAATGAATGCTACAGACAAGCAATCATAATGTAAGAGAAGGGGGAAATGGTGCGAGGGAACGGAGAGGAGAGAGAAAGAGGCCAAAAAAGACAGGAACAGAAGAGAAAGAGCAAACAGCAAGAAGAGAATGTGAGCAGATAATAGTGATATATGAGAAAAAAATAGTGCAATAACTTAACTAATCCAGCCAGATTTCCATCAAGGTCATTATAGCACGTATTAGTACAGGTTAGAAAAATACAGACATACCACAGTAATATACGGTACCGAAGTGAAAAGAAAACACACCGGCGATATGGAGAACAATGGAAAAGACAATATCCTGGTTGTAAAACTGGGACACAGCGAACACCAACAGATGAGAGTACATGAGCGTAAATCGAACAACTAAGAGGGAGGGAGGTGGTTGTGAACCATGACTACACCCAAATAGCCATAGATAAAGATGACAGAGTATAAGAAAAATGCAGAGGTAGAAAATAAAAGAGGGAAAAGAAAAGGAAGAAAAAGAAAAGGAGAAAGAAAGAGACAAAGAAAAAAGAGAAAAAAAACAAGAAAGTACGTGATGGATCGACGAAATCCTCGAGACGGAGATACGTCACCTAAGAAAGTAAAGTGTGGGTGGGAGGGAGCCCATAGGGCACAGCTGGGGTACAGCAGGGAAGGGTAAGGGACTATCACGGGGAAGCACGTCGTGAGAGGGTATCGGGCTGATATAGCCAGACATATAAAGATGGTGCCGGAGAGAAGGGCACCAGAGAAGGTAGGGACTGAGGAGACAGGAAAAGAAGACCATAGTGGGAGGAGGCAGACCTGGAGATACAGTCAATGCATGTGAGGAAATGGAGGGTTGTAGTGTCGTAGGTGACGAAGTAAGGGTCATCTGTCCACAATGTCGTAGTATGAGGAGGTCGGTGTAGCAGAGGGTTATTTTTTAGACTTTGTAGCGCCAACAAGCTTCCTGCCTCACACGACTTGGATGGCTCGGATGCAGTGGTTCCCCCATATATATTTATGGAGCCAGCGTGCAGTACGGGCAAGGCCCCCAAACGGGTTGCAAAGTACGGTTGATCTCACACAGATGCGAACCTCGTTTCATCTGACACTTCCCTCCCCACGGTGCATGCCCCAAACCAAGGGATCGTGTATCGTGGCCAGAGGCTCTGTCCTTTGATCGTTGTTCCCATAGATGAGCTAGTGTACAGTGCGACCAATACCCACATAGGGGTTGCGACGTGCGGCTAACTCATCCCTGTTTTATCTTTGGTTTATGCGACCGGTCTCATTTCCCAACACCTGGCCTACAAGGTACTTGTCGTTGCGGTTGTGACCTTAGTCCATATTGCGTCACAATTTATTGGGACCTCTGCTACACCGACCTCCTCTTACTACGACATTGTGGACAAATGACCCTTACTTCGTCACCTACGACGCTATGACCCTCCACTTCCACACATGCATTGGCTGTAGCTCCGGGTCTGCCTTCTCCCGCTATGATCTTCTTTTTCTGTCTCCTTAGTCCCTACCTTCTCTGGTGCCCTTCTCTCCGGCATCCTCTTCCTATGTCTCGCTACATCAGCCAGATACCATCTCACGACGTGCTTTCCCGTGATAGTCCCTTGCCCTTCCCTGCTGTACGCCACCTGTGTCCTATGGGCTCCCTCCCACCCGCACTTTACTTTCTTGAATGACGTATCTCTGTCTCGGGGCTTTCGTCGATCCATCACGTACTTTCTTGTTTTTTCTCTCTTTTTTTTGTCTCTTTCTTTCTCCTTTTCTTTTTCTTCCTTTTCTTTTCCCTTTTATTTTCTACCACTGCATTTTTCGTATACTCTATCATCTTTATCTATGGCTCTTTGGGTGTAGTCGTGGTTCACAACCACTCTCTCCCTCTTAGTTGTTCGATTTACGCCCATGTACTCTCATCTGTTGGTGTTCGCTGTGTCGCATTTTCCCAACCAGGCTATTGTCTTTTCCATTGTTCTTCTTATCGCGGTTGTGTTTTCTTTTCACTTCGGCGCCTCGGGTACCGTCTATTACTGTGGCATGTCTGTATTTTTCTAACCCGTACAAATACATGCAATCATGACCCTTGATAAAAATCTGGCTTTCACTCTCCATTTTTTACTTTGTTGCCATTATGTGTGTGCTCTTTCATATGGAAGGAACTAAGACTAGTTGCTGCATCAGTTAAGTTATTATACTATTTTATTCTCATATATCACAATTATCTGCTCATATTCTCTTCCTGCTATTTGCTCGTTCATTTCAGTTCCTGCCTCTTTTGGCCTCTTTCTCTCTCCACTTTCTCTCTCTCCCACCTGGGTCAAAAGGGTCTTGCACCATTTTGCTCTTCTCTTACATTATGATTGCTGGTCTGTAGCATTCATTATCTGTTGCCACTTTTGAGGTAAGTATTTTAATGTACTTTTAATTTACTTGTTACCATATCTTTTCCTTTGTCCATCTCATTTTCTTCAGTCCACTTTCTCCTCCCTTCTTACTACTAAGTTCTCCCCATACCTTTTTCTTACCTGTCATGCTTCCACATCTTTTCTTCCTCCATTACCTATCTGCTATTGTCCTCCTCATTATAACCCTATTTGTCTCCATGTAAGATTTATTTTATTGTGGTCATTTGTTTGTCCTGATGAAACCTTTATAGTCGAATCGTCGTCCGTCCCTGTATCTCGTTGTTAAGTTGTTTTATGTTTTATTTTGGTAACACACCTACCTATTTGTTTATATTTTGACATTACAAAACCCTACCTGAGTCCACTTTATATCTTTTGAAATTTACCTATAGTGTTGTTAACTCTCATAGCAGCCGTTTATTATCAATACATATTTCTTACTATTCTTAGATATTTCCCACCAACGTTAAGATTTTCTAGGAGTCTTATAATTTCTGTATGCTTGACCTTGTCAAGTGCTTTGCTGTAATCTATGAAGCAGAGATAAAAGTCTTGTTGTACTTCTATGGCCCTCTCTATTAACGTTCTTCCTTTGTATAAGGCATTTTTTGTGCGTTTTCCATCTACGAATCCACATTGAGCTTCTGCTATCTCTTTTTTTAATTTTCCTCTTATACGCCTTGTAATTATACGCCTCATAATTATACGCAGTAGAATCTTGAATATTGACATTTGTGATATCATAAATTAAAAGTAACATTGTTATACTAAATAACAGTTGACATTATTGGTATTCTGAATGGCAGATAACATTGTTGGTATCTGAAAGGTAGATACCATTGTTGGTATCTGAAAGGTAGACAGCATTGTTCTTCTTTTTCTTTCTGTCCTTATGTACCTTTCGGTGTTGAGGGGAGAGTGAGTGTACGGTCTTTTGCCCTTCTATTTGCCTCTTCAGCTGTTATATTTCCGAATGTCTCTAATACACTATCTATCCACCTTTTACGAGGACGTCCAAAAAGTTGACTGTTTTCGTATCGTTTGTTAAGTGTTTTTTGGATAATACTTTGCTCTTTCTGTCTGGTTATGTGGCCGTACCATTTAACTTGTTATTTCTGGATGTATTCTATTGTTGACTTGATCCATAATTGTTTCCTTAGTGTTTCATTCCTGATTTTATCTCTCAGGCTAACTCCAATCATATGTCTCACAAATTTCATTTCAGTGGTGTTAATCTTATGTATTGTTCTAGTATCTAATATCCAAGTTTGACACTGATAACACAATGTTGGTAAGAAAATGGTGTTGAAAAGCACTTTCTTTGTTTCTAGTGTAATATCTTTGTTTCTTAGTAAAGGTTTTGCGTTCGCTCCATTGTAACCAGCACGGATACCCGAACACTTATTTCACGAGGTTTTTTTGTTTCTCAATAGTCATTATCAAATGACATATTCTTTCCAGAACGTTGTCTTCGTCGTGGATACTCTGAACGCTTCTCTGTTTCAAGCAAGTAGGCATACATTGACCAGAGATATGTGCATATTCTTTGATGTTGCTGGCCCATCATCTTCTTGGTCTTCCCCTACATCTCTTTCCTGACACTGTGCCCTCTAGAATCAGCATTTCGATACCATCATGTCGCTTTAAGGGGCCAAAATACTATAGCTTCCTTATTATGATGGTATTTAGAAACAACACTTCATTTAGTTTAAGTAATTTAAAAACTTCAATGTTCTTGTTTTTCTATGTCCATGATATTCGTAGGATCTTTCTGTAGCACTTTATTTCAAATAAATTTATTCTTTTTGATATTGTCTTATTTAAAGTCCATGTCTGGCATCCATATATTGCCACTAGGAAAACACATGATCTTAAAGTGCTATTTTAGTGTCATTATTACCACATTGCCAAAACTCTCTCATGTGTATTAATTTTAGTTTTAATTGCGAGTCTTCTTTTAATCTTAACGGAACCTTCTCCAGATTTGTTTATATTTACTCCACGGTATTTGAATTTGTTTACATATTTTAGTTCTATATTGTCTATTTTGATTATCGGTTTGATCTTTGTTGTTATATCTATATCATATAAAATATATCAATTACAAATAAACAGAACAAGAAGAGATCATGTGAGGCATAAAGAGATGACAACTGTTGGAACAACATCTGTGTTCAAATATATTGAAAAACTGGCTGAAATAGTTCAGTACTTAAAAAAAGTTAACCCATATTGACCAGCGACAAGAAAATACAACACCTAAATGGAAACAGCAAGATACAGAGGACGAAGACCAAGAAGAATGTGGATTGAAGGAGTTACCAACATTCTGATACGTCACAATATTTCTGCATATCGAGCGACGAAGCACGTCATAGATCGAAAACCGATCAGAATTCAACCCTGTGACGCCTTAAAGGAAAAACCGAGACAAGACAATAGAATAGATACATATCTTGAGAGCCGTCATTATAATTTTGGATATCCTACAAGAATGTCCCCAGTATACAGACCTGAGAAACAAGACATGGCCCACCCCAATCAGTGTTGAAGAGAAACTGTATGGCACAGTGGACACTCTAAAACAGACAGCAGCCTATATCATAGAATCCGGAGTCGCAACCTGACTGAGTAATGATCTATATCATAGAATCCGGAGTCCCAACCTGACTGAGTAGTGATCTATATCATAGAATCTGGAGTCCCAACCTGACTGAGTAATGATCTATATCATAGAATCCGGAGTCCCAACCTGACTGAGTAATGATCTATATCATAGAATCTGGATTCCCAACCTGACTGAGTAATGATCTATATCATAGAATCTGGATTCCCAACCTGACTGAGTAGTGATCTATATCATAGAATCTGGAGTCACAACCTGAGTGAGTAATGATCTATATCATAGCATCCGGAGTCCCAACCTGACTGAGTAATGATCGCCGAAGAAGAAGAAAAGTATCTATAATTTTACTGTTAGCCACTGAATATCCAGGTCTAACACAATATTCCCCATTGTATATCAATGTTCAGCATACAGAAATTCGGCAAGTGATAACCTTTTGTCTATCAGACCAATCATTATGCATGAATACACTCTTACTCAGTGCAGGATTTACGTATAAGCTACATAAGCTATAGCTTAGGGCCCCCACTTTCCTTAGCAATTATCATATATATTTAAATATATAACAACATTGTTTGTCTCAATGCCGCACATCCGGAAAGCTTAGCATCTTATCAAGTCTAAATCCGGTGCTGCTCTTAGTAGATGACATGCCAATATAGTTAGGTTTTCCTCTTGTGGACATCCCACAGAACTTCATCATTTACATTTCCCTTTGTAGTGCAAAAGAGAATCCAACATTGCACATCACGCAAAGGGAACCAGATGAGCCTCAGCTTTGACTATGGGTTTAGCTGTGGTGTCCAGGTGGCACAAGGGGTGCGGTGAAAAGCAGCTCTGTGAAGGTCATGCCAATTTACTGTGAGATGCAAGAATCAGGCACACATGTTAGACCTGCATTATTGTATAGCCCCCTCGGATAGCGGGGAATACATAGCTCGCTGTCCTACCCATCAAAGTAACACTGGTCCAGAACTTGGTTGCTATGGACAACTTTGACAGAAAAGTGTAGCTGAAACGTATGACATCCGATCTGCATGATTTGGAAAGGTAGAAAGGCCACAGAACCCTTAGAATTTACTCCCTTGAGTAGAAGACTTCTCCAAGATTTACACACCAGCAGGAGTTAGTCTTCTGGGTATGAGATAACGTTTCGGAAAAGACACCCCATTTCATATAGGAAGTAAGAGCTAATCGCTCATAATTTCTAGGGGTGAAAGCAAAAATATCAGTGATGCGATTGGTTATTGGTTTTGAACCAACAACATTGTACTAAAGGCAAACCCATAGATACTCCCCCAGGTGATGTAAAAGTGCATGGTTTCTGTTGATGACTGGTCAAACACATTTCTCATTCAGATCTGCAGGTACCCAGTCCTGTTTGTGTAATAAATCTTTTCCAGATTCAATGTGTACGGTTAGGATCACTATATCTTAGCAACATCTACCCATAACGGGACATTGACATTAGCCAGCACTACAAAGTTTCTGCATTTTCTTGCTGACCAAGACGAAATGCACAGATGTCTTGCGTCCTTGTGTGCCGACAGTGCTACTGTGTGTGGTGACGTAAAGGACTCAAGGGTATTGTTTTGTCTCTTTGCAGACAATTATCATTCCAGTGACAGCCTCCACGGACACGAGCCTAAACGTTTTGGCGATGACTACAGCAAGAGCAGCTGTATTCCTTTTCCAGGGTGTATCAAGAGGAGATACTTTTAGGATCTTGGTTATCTGCTAACCCCGGCGTGCACGAAAGCAATGATAGACCGCTTGCACCCCATACTACCTTACTGTAACGTATAATAGTTTTCAAGGGCGTACCTAACTCTATTGTCAGTAGAGCACGACCATATTGTAGTGAGATACGTGTCATGAGCAATAAGATGAACAGGCCCATTGAAATGTATAGCAACAAGAGTTAATGATTTATGGTTAATGGCATGTAAACATTGTCAGAAACGATCACTTAGTCTATGAGATGATTGATTGTAAAAGTTGTCAGAAACGATCACTTAGTCTATGAGATGATTGATTGTAAAAGGATTATGATAAAACCTTTGAAATGAGGAAGTTGTTCTTTCGCAGACGTTCATATCTTGAGAATGTCCTTTCATTGGCTGTGGCTAGTGTCTTAAATTATCTCGCCAATTCTGCCTTGAAAAAAACTCATTGTACTTTTCTGATAAAGCTAAATTTGTCATAATGTTCCATTCTTATAACTCTACTGCCCGTTAAATCTTATCTCCAACATTATTCCCTTCTCTGGTCTAATCCTCAAAATGATGCTGCTTACTATAGTTTCTTCTGATTGCCTATAGGACTATGCGTGGTAAAAATCGTACGTACATTTTGTCCACTATCACTCCAGGGCTAAATTTTTGGGTCATATTTGTATGGTTCGTCATGGACACCAGCGTTGTAACACCTGTGATATGTAGTATGAATCCACTTAGTGTCATTTCCTAAGATCACGTTTACAATCCACTATGAATTTACAAGTGACTTCAGTAACATTATTTGTGTTATCGTGTGTACACTGTCGCATGAAATATATAGAAGAAACTGGCAAGCGACTAAGTAACCTTTTCTGTAAATATCGTCATGTCACGGGTTGTTTTGGAATACATTTAAATAGTGCTGGCCATCTTAATGTCCTTGACATCCTGGTCAGATCACTGCAGTAATATCTTGCTCTACTGGTGCCATGAAAATGGGTTGGCCTATATATTGAAATTTGGCACATTTCAACAATTTAATTTTACTACAAATCAGTCATTCCTTTAGATTGATAAGTGGCCTTTAGGAGTGTTGTAGTACCTGTAGTTTTGTCATTCAATTTGTTTTCATTCCTAGTTGTTTTATTTTGTTCTCATTCTTCACTTTTTAATTCACCTTCTTTACAATACTTCCGATATGTGTGTACATGCGCTATTATTACCGTAAATATGTCTGTTGCTAAATGTATACACTCTAGCCCACTTGTCCTATTATTTTTATTTTTACCCTTTGTCAACTATTCGTCCGGTATTTCTCTTGACCTTATGGTTAAAACGTTGTTTTATACTGTTACCTGAAATTTTTGGCACACGTTAGTCAGTCTGTTTGTTCACTGTACTATTTAACTACCTTTACCATGTATTGTGTTAAGCAATACTGCTATACAGTTGTTGTGTTGCAGTTTTGCTTATTATCGATTAAATACCTGATAAAACTCCATACGATTAAACTGCTACATATCACTGAAATCACCAAAAAATTTCGCTTGCTGTTTGTGAATACTGATTCCATTTCTCGCTAATTTAGAAAGTATATTATAAACTAACCAAGAAAGATAGTTTGATGCACTAATTAGTCAATAACACGTTAACCTGTACTACAATATATCTGAAAATAGTACTACAATATATCTTGAACTAGTACTACAATATATCTGAAAATAGTACTACAATATATCTTGAACTAGTACTATACTATATCTGAAAATAGTACTATACTATATCTGAAAATAGTACTACAATATATCTGAAAATAGTACTACAATATATCTTGAACTAGTACTACAATATATCTTGAACTAGTACTACAATATATATGGAACTAGTACTATACTATATCTGAAAATAGTACTATACTATATCTGAAAATAGTACTACAATATATCTGAAAATAGTACTACAATACATCTTGAACTAGTACTACAATATATCTTGAACTAGTACTACAATATATATGGAACTAGTACTATACTATATCTGAAAATAGTACTATACTATATCTGAAAATAGTACTACAATATATCTGAAAATAGTACTACAATATATCTTGAACTAGTACTATACTATATCTGAAAATAGTACTATACTATATCTGAAAATAGTACTACAATATATCTTGAACTAGTACTACAATATATCTTGAACTAGTACTACAATATATCTTGAACTAGTACTACAATATATCTTGAACTAGTACTACAATATATCTTGAACTAGTACTACAATATATCTTGAACTAGTACTATACTATATCTTGAACTAGTACTACAATATATCTTGAACTAGTACTATACTATATCTTGAACTAGTACTACAATATATATGGAACTAGTACTATAATATATCTTAAAATAGTACTATACTATATCTGAAAATAGTACTACAATATATCTGAAAATAGTACTACAATATATCTTGAACTAGTACTACAATATATCTTGAACTAGTACTACAATATATCTTGAACTAGTACTACAATATATCTTGAACTAGTACTATACTATATCTTGAACTAGTACTACAATATATATGGAACTAGTACTACAAGAACGGAACTCATGAGCTTGTGTGAGCATAAAGTGCGTCCAATAATAAATCACCAACGAATTGTTTTTCACGAGGATAGCGTGACACCGCTACCTTTCTTGCTTGTCACTAGCGAATATGAATTAGAATCAGTGTTGCCAGTTTGCTTCTCACTAGCTAATAAGTGTTGGAATCAGTGTTGTCAGTTTGATTTTCTAACACTACCCTAGTTTAATGGCAAAAACAAAGGACTAACATTTTTGTGAAGGTACTAAAAAATATCAGTAACATTGCCCATATGGCTTCACAAGGCAAACAAGAAATTGTAAATGTGCAACATGCCATGCATGTCGCAATAATTGATTTAGGGGTGGGGGTTTGGTTTTCAATTAATATATCATCAAAGTGATTCATAAGCAATGCTGAATTTGGATGTATAGGGCTGAAGTACGCAGATATCGCAACCAAGTTGTAAACAATGGCACACCGCAGTTATGATTCTACTTCTTATAGTCCGTGCCATGTGGCGTTATTTAAAATTTCTTTCCACGGAAATCTGTGTCGTGTGATATCATTTCCGATACCGATGTTCTCCCATGCTACAATGTCAGATTGTCAAGCAGCCTCTCTCTTGGCCTGCCCCTCTTGCTCTTTAACTTTTCTGCTCTCAAGATGAATTCACTCTTTCCTCTTCTCATCATGTGCTAAAAAAATGTGGATTGTATCTGTCTGATGCGAGTGAATAACATTCTTTTTAAATGAACTTCTTTCAAGATAATCTTAAACAAAAGTTTCTATCTGCACATGGTTTTCTTAGTGTTCTCTTTTAAATAACATCTCTACTGCTTCGATATAAATTTTCAATTTTCTGCTGGATGTCCATGGTTTGCTTCCATGAATTAGAATTGGATTTTTTAAAATAAATTTCTCTGTCTCATCTCAATTAATTAACAAAGATATATTAAATATGGGCAAGTTCTGTGGCAGAGTGGAACAGATCACGTCTCTGATCGAATTCCGAATTCGATCCCGCTACAGGCAATTGTGCATCTGGATCGTTCATGGTAAAATATTCTCTAGAAAATAACTAAAGCTAAAGAATGCTGGGTTGATTGCTAAGCCCTACCCCTATAGCATACGCTACCCAATTGTTGCATATTACATAGGAGGTTCTTTATTTTATGAAATGTTGCCTTTGCCTGAGATATTCTTCATTTGATCACTTTAACACATCTTCAATCTGCTGTCATTAAATAAAGGTATCAAAATATTTGAGTATTTTGACAGGATAAAATTCTGCGCGAATTTTCTGGAGTTTGAGAACGAATGCGGAAGAAGAAAAAAAAACATTTCTTTATAATTGAAAAATATTTCAGGAGAAGAAAATATAGTTGATATTGTTATCAATATAAGAATTAATGTTATTCTACAGCGGCAAAATTCAAATCGCAAAATGTTTCCTTACTTTTTGTAGCTGTTGATGTTTACATCATGACGATGTTTCTCAAATGCATACTGGGTCTGGTTTACTAAAGAACACTATTTAATCCGTCACCTGTCTATATCATTTTCTAAACATTAAAAATGTCTTGTGTATAGTCCTTTGTATATACTTGTATATACCGCATAACCCTTAGTGATAGTCTGTCTGTTGTGTTCAAGTTAAACTTCAAAAACTTTGTTCTACTTAAGTATTATTGTTGTACGAAGCGTGTTGTATACATGAATCAAATGAAGAGTTATCAATCGACACAGAACAGGAACAGTCAGTTACCCAGGAGAACATGCTGAATATGAGACTGGAGCACGTATTGATGTATCCGGAGTGTCTCCTGATGATCTGCAGATTAGCTAAATTCTTGGTAGAATTGGTTTCCGAGTCTCGTAAAGGTTTACCGTAGCTAGACATGGCACAACATTTGCAAATGGTGGCGCAAATACCGTTGAGGTACTCCAACGTAAAGTCGTCTTTAATAGTAGCTATATAGAATATTATAATTCTGTTGTTCGTAGTGCCCTGTTGCAACACCTCCGCTACTTCGGCTGGATACTCAGACGCGCAAAGTTTACAGTGGTCTTCCTCAGTTTGCCTACAGACGTGAGAGCTCAGGAATATCGTACTCTACGTTCGACTCAATTCTGAAGTCTCTGGGCATTCTGGAACCATCAACTTTCAACGTAGATGAAAGTAGACGAAGCATCTATATTTATGTCACACATACTCGGATAATACTATTCTATATAGCTACTATTAAAGACGACTTTACGTTGGAGTACCTCAACGGTATTTGCGCCGCCATTTGCAAATGTTGCGCCATGTCTAGCTACGGTAAACCTTTGCGAGACTTGAAAACCGATTCCACCAAGAATTTAGCTAACCTGCAGATCATCAGGAGACACTCCGGACACATCAATACGTGCTCCAGTCTCATATTCAGCATGTTCTTCTGGGTAACTGACTGTTCCTGTTCTGTGTCGATTGACAACTCTTCATTTGATTCATGTATACAACACGCTTCGTACAACAATAATACTTACGTAGAACAAAGTTTTTGAAGTTTAACTTGAACACAACAGACAGACTATCACTAAGGGTTATGCGGTATATACAAGTATATACAAAGGACTATACACAAGACATTTTAACGTTTAGAAAATTATATAGACAGGTGACGGATTAAATAGTGTTCCTTAGTAAACTAGACCCAGTATGCATTTGAGAAACATCGTCATGATGGCAACATCCAACTATCGTATGAAACAGCTACAGAAAGTAAGGAAACTTTTTGCGATTTGAATTTTGCCGCTGTAGAATAACATTAATTCTTATATTGATAACAATATCAACTATATCTTCTTCACCTGAAATATTTTTCAATTATAAAGAAATGTTTTGATTTCTTCTTCCGAGAATCATCGATACAAAAATCAAACCAAAGTAATATATTCACTAATCGATAATTAGTGAATATATTATCGATAACACGGTCTGCTTCATCTCATTGATAGTCTCCTCGAATATCCTACAGTCGTGACCACCTTCTACAGATATAGACTAGGAGTGAGGTTGCCGATTAGTGCAACTTTAACCTGAATGTGCCGGAATCCAAATATATCACCAGCTACTATTTCAATCAATTATGTAGAGGATTCTACGCCAGATTTTGCGTTCCTAGTTATCTCCTTACACCGTATAGAGAGGTACTCGTACATCAGCACACGTCTGATGCTGTTGTCACCATAGCTAGGCCACGGGTTGATATTATGTATTAAATTCAATATTTTCTCTGGAAGATTTCATTTATTTATCTATATATGCTTATATGATATCAATATTGATTAACGATCGTGAGCTCCTTGCCTATCAACATATTATGTGTACCGAGCTCTTTACCTTTAAGGTGCTTAAAACTAGACCAAAAACATTGTAATCCTCTGTTACACCTGATGTCAAGCGCCAATAATCCTTTTTCGCATTTCGTTTTTGATTATAAAGTTGAAAGCATCCATAATACAACATATATATATATATATATATATATATATATATATATAAATTGATGCCTTTGAGATGTGGGTATATAGAAGAATAGGGAGAACATCATGGAAAGAGAATAAAACAAATAAAGAGGTGCTAAAGACACTTATAATGAAGAAAGAACTACTAAGAGAAATAAAGATCAGGCAAATAAAATACTTTGAACACATTAAAAGAAATGACACTTTATTGAAGACCTTACTTGAGGGTAAAGTCAAAGGGAAGCGAGCAAGAGGTAGGCAGATATACAAGTGGGAGAGTAGCATCACACGATGGACAGGTTACAGTCTAGCAGAGGGCACCACCAAGACAAGAGACAGGAGATGTTGGAGATACGTTGCAGCCAAACTTCGTTGCGGAGACGGCACTTAATGATTTTATATATATATATATATATATATATATATATATATATATTTAGTCGCTGGCTACGCTGAGTCTTACAGCTAGAATAATGATGTTCGTCCGTCGTGATCGACGATGACCAAAAACTCAACCATAATGATAATAACAATAAATAATAAAAATAATAAAAGTTAATAGTGCGTTTTTAAATGACTAGCAAGTCCAATGCGCGCACAAAATGTTCTTTTACAGAATTGGCAACAATAGAAGGTATCTGTGTGAGGTTGAGATGTTTTTTCTTTTCTACGTGTCCGCTTCTGTCTTGCAGTTTCTTGTCTGAATTCGTCCGCCGCTAGTGCTCCCGTTCTAATGCTGTAACGCCATGCCGTTCTATCCTGAGCGAGGGATAAATCAACCAGTGTAGGGTAACAACCCTAAACAGGAAGTAGGTGGTTGGGGTAACACTGGGCAAAATGTCAAGATATACAAAAATATGTAGGTGTGTTAACAAAGTACAACATAAAACAACTTAACAACGAGATACAGAGACAGACGACGTTTCAACTATAAAGCCTTCATCAGGACACACAAATGACCACAATAAAACAAATCTTACATGGAGACAAATAAGGTTATAATGAGGACAATAGCAGATAGGTAATGAGGGAAGAAAAGATGTGGAAGCGAGGCTCTCCCAAGCGCCTACGTCAATGTTAAGATGTTTCAAGGATGACTTGAGCGTGTCTTTGAATCGCTTTTTCTGTCCACCCGCTTTTCGAAATCCTGCCTTGAGTTCTCCATAATATATTTGTTTTGGCAACGCAAGTTCTCCATACGCACAAGATGGCCTGCCCAGCGTGCTTGCGCCTTCATAAGTATTGTGTGGATGCTTATTGAGGTTGATTTTTCCAAGACCTCGTAGTCTGGTACTTTGTCCCACCAATGGATGTTTAGTAATTTACGTAGGCAGGTAAGATGGAAATGATTTAATTTTCTTGCATGTCTAGCATACACTGTCCACGTTTCGCAGGTATATAGTAGGGTTGGTATAACAGCAGCATGATATACTTGTAGTTTGGTGGTTGTTCTTATACCTCTTCTGTCCCATACATTGTTGCGTAATCTGCCAAATACAGCACTAGCTTTTGCCAGTCTATTGTTAATTTCCATATCAATTTTGACATCTCGAGAGAGAGTGCTTCCAAGGTAAGTAAAATTGTCGACTACCTGCAGTTTTTCCTGATTGACGAGGATGGAAGTAGCGTATGTTGGCTATTTGATGTTGCTTGGTGCATGACTTCTGTTTTTTGTCGTGTTAATAGTGAGACCAAAGTTGTTGCAGGCCTGTGAGAAGCGGTCTATGGTGCTCTGCATGTTTACGACAGAGTCAGCATACAATGCACAGTCGTCAGCATAAAGTAATTCTCTAACAGTACTAGATTTAGTTTTTGTGTTTGCTTTTAGACGACGTAAATTGAAAAGACCACCATCCGTTCTGTAATTGATCATTATGCCTGCTGTTACATTACTATGGTGTGTTTCCGTTAACATGGCCGTAAATAACAGGCTGAAAAGAGTAGGGGCCAGCACACATCCCTGCTTTACACCATTTGTGACAGGGAATGCAGGAGATACTCCTCCGTCGCAGATAACACTAGCCATCATACCGTCATGAAATTGTCGTATCACAGTGACAAGTTTTGGGGGGCATCCGAACTTTGTAAGCACCTTTAACAGTCCTTCTCTGTTAACGGTATCGAATGCTTTAGTTAAGTCCACAAATGTTGCTAAGAGTTCACAATGTTGCTTTTGTGACTTTTCATGAATTTGTCGTGCAGAGAATATCATATCAACTGTACCACGACCTGCACGAAAACCATACTGACTCTCTGGGAGTAGCTCGTTTAATAGTGAATTATTTAATCTGTTGAGTATGACACGAGCAAGAATTTTACCAGCTATAGACAACAGTGATATTCCCTATGATAATCGCAAGACTGTTTGGTACCTTTGCCTTTATATAGGTGCACTATAGAAGCAACTTTTAGATCTTGAGGCAATGTACCTGAGTTCCAGAAAATACCAAAAATATCAGTTAGTTTTTTAATCAGCAGTGGTCCGCCATTTTTATAAATTTCAGCAGGTAAGGCATCCAAACCTGGAGCTTTATCATTTGACATCTGCTTAATCGCTATCATAACCTCTTGACTGCTTGGAGGTATATCGAGTTCTTCTCTTATCCTAAGTTGTGGTATTCTGTTTACAATCAATACAAGGTAACTGCGTGAAACGTAACAACAATTAGACTTACGTAAAACACAGGTTTATATATCGTCTCAATGGGACACCATAGACTATATCTAACACTAGTGGGTAATGATGGGCAATGATGAGCACACAAGAAATCATAAAAATTACAATACACAAATCATATTCAACGTTTCAACCAAAAGGTCTTTATCAAGACACAAACAAAACATTAAAAGACGACGAATAGAAAAATTATCACAACGTCCAACGGAAATATGGAAATGATATGCCGGAAGGTCAGAAAGTACATAAAAACGTAAATATATGTGGAAACGAAACGAACAAAAAGATGAGTAAATGACGGAACAAAAAGAATAAGTTAAGGAGAAGTTTTAAATGTGAATATTTGTCTCATTTTATGAATGCATCATCTCAAGCATGTCACTACAGATATTCAAATAGCCGGTATTGTATTACTGTCTTTGCCACTCACTTTATCTATTTCGAGAGTTTTTTTAACGTCACTTTATTTTGTCAAATAAAATATGGATGATGCGTTCTCAAAGATAAAATACGTAAGAAGAATGCATGTTCTTGTAACAGGTGAGATGCATCGAACTTGAACGTTTGTGTTTATCAATACCTCAAGGCGCCATTGTGTTGATAGGCTCGAGAGGGGAGGAAAGAGTAGTAGCACTATTTACCTTACATGCATGTTATAAGAGGCGGCTATGCAGGATATGGAGTGAAGTTGGCTGTCACATCGCATATTGGATCAAAGTGACAAAACAATGCTGAAGTCGGATGTGTCATGCCGTAAGTAGCAAATATCACATAAGTGTTGTATATCATGACACAACTCATTCCGTTCTGCGGACTACATCCTACTAATGAACAGGAGTTTGAGAACGAACGCAGAAGAAGAATAAGAATATCTCAGGTGTCAATATTCACTCATCTCCGGCATGCTATCTGGCCTATCAGGTAATGGCACCCTAATGGTTGCATTGCATTTCTCTCTATAGAATAATGAACCCAAACAAGATTTGTGGTGATCTCAGTGCCACTACACAACAGCAGTATACAAATCTAAATCAGAAGTGTTTTGAGTGAGCATATTGGCATATCTCGGTACTCATTGAGCACACAGAAAAGGGGAAATATAAAAGTGTTATCTATTGGCTGCCTCCGACAAGTCACAGAAATTACGTGCAAGATATAGCGCGGGACATAACTGGCAGTAGCCATATTGATGTCTACACCATACAGAAAGAATCCGACAAAAAAAACTTTCGTTTAAAAATCCACTGACAAGCGAATGTCGCATGTTGTTGACCAATGCCTGACTAGGATGATAGATATCGAGGCCAGACTAAGGATAATGCTATCCAACAGGCACACACGTTGTAACATCTGTGGGATGGATAGCCATTGGCACAACCTGTGTTCCAGCCGCAGAAAACAAAACGAAAGACAAAAAACAACAGATCCAGCTATACACACGAAGAAAGATACACAGCAACCAACGTCAAAAAAAAACAGTAGATATACATGCAGCTAGCACAGCAGACGCAAAGCAGCATGATACTCTTGCACAGATACATCCGACAATAGTCCTGACGCTCTTTCAAAAAGCCATTTCAGAAAAATGAGACTCGGTGCAGACTTCGTTGAAGTCAAGTCTAAACGGAAAGAAGCAGGAGTCCAGACTAAGCGACTCTGCCGTTACAGAAACCAAGAGAGAAATATATGATCCCTATAATAATAATTGCCAGTTGGGTGCCTTTCGCATGAAAATCTGGTCCTTTTTCAAGTCATCTGGTTCCAAAATATTTGAAATAGTGTGTGCACACTAGTTTCGTGTTTCTTTCTATAAATATGTGGTGTTTTCTCTATAAAAATGTGATGTTTTAGTGCTTATTTTTATGGTGCTTTTTGCTCCGTCAAATACATTTAAACTTTTTTTTAGGAACACAAAAATGTCAAACGGTGAATAACTAGAGAAAATAAGCAATCATCGTGTTTATACTTTACCAGGCAAAATTTTCTTCATTTTAAAGCCATTCAACTATTACCAAAATAATGTACTTACAATAAAATTAAAATAAAGTGTGTAAATGTTACTGCCATCGCATCATGGTAGATGGGATTGTGTTCCAACATCTTCGTTATGACTGCACAGTCATTTAATTTACCTGTTACTCTTACCTCTAGTTTTATAATGAAGAATAATAATGTTGAAGAGTTAAGAGCAATGTGGCTCAATGATTCAAGATTTAAACAGTGGATAATAAGAGAAGAAAGAGACACACTAAATATTATCATAAACACTGCACATTTTCAGTAGCAGGTTTTGAAAGATTTTGAGAGGCAGGCTAACACAACAACACACAAGGCTTTCACACTCGGGAATGACGTAAAAGCAATAAACTAGGCATGTGTTTGTAATTGAACATTCTTACCCACATATTAGTGATAATTTAACTTAACTATGTAAGGTGTGGAGTCAGCTCATTCCAAAAAAATACACCACCAATCTCTTGAATGGATACCTGCAGGGACAAGAGCATGGGGTAGACCAAAAGAAACAATCAGAAGAACAATACTTAGAGAAAATAAAACAACCAATATTCATACTATTCAAGAACTGCACAGAATAGCTTTGAACAGACAGAATTGGAGAGTTCTGGCCTCTGCGCTATGCGCTAACTTCAGCGCAAAAGGAAAATGAATGAATGTAAGGTATAATTTGGTGACAGTAATGCATGCAAGAATCTAAAACCTAGAAGATCTGGGTGTAGCTCAATAATTTGAGATGTGATTGCCCCATATAAAATACCCTTTAGTACCTGATATTAGAGGCAACAAATTCTGCATATGAATTGACAAAACAAACGACGTTTCTGCAGTGATAGTACTTGGTATGGCTGTGGGATATTTTTCCAAGAAACAAAGTTTGGTGTTCTATTTTATTAACTTAGTTAACTGTAGCGTTGAAAGCAATATGTGAAAGAATACTTGAAAAATAATGGACTTCGGTTGCAAAGATTAGTTGTACTATTCAGTGATATTGCATCTGCCATGGCAGGTGTTCTTCAAAAAGATTGAATATAGAATGCTTATAACAGTTTATTTCAGCCATAATCATCATCATCATTTTATAACCTGTATATAAAGGTGCATCGATGTAGCCAGAAAATCTATTCGCTTTACATTTCTCCCCAGTGTTAGCTAAGCCCTCGCATTTCCAGTATCGGTTTGTTTCAAACACATCAAAGTGGTATCTCTGGACAAATCAAACTTCTTCTTCTACGTTCGTTCTTAAACTCCTGCATATTATCAGGATGTAGTCCGGAGAACGGAATGCGCTGTATCATGGTTTACAGCATTGCGGCGATATCTGCGCCTTTCGTCCTGACACATCCGACTTCAGCATGACTTTGGGTCACTAACCCTATATGGGATGGGACAGCGAACTCCATCCCATAACCTCCTTAGTCGCCTTTTACGACATGCGTGGAAGGTAAATAATGTTGCTATTCTTTACTCCCCTATCGGGCACCGGCACACACGGGCGAACAAATCAAACAATTCAAGACAACGGTTACGAAAACTTTGATTTACAATCCGTGAACAACAAGAAATTTGTCAACACTGAAACAGATCAATAAATCTAAGCAACTCGTGGACCAATCAAAAACATGGAATTCCTCATACAGTATTACCGTGCATACGGACATATGGGTACTCAAGAATGAGCGCCTGACATGTGTCCTGTATGTAAGAGTTCAGTATACACAGTATATGTTCTTACCACATATAATTTAAGCTATCTATGTCTTTATTGCTTTTTTTCTTCACATGGCTGCATAATTTAGACGCCAAAATCATCCACACACCAGCTATATCATAAAACTATCAACATTAGAGTCATTAAGAATAAACTAGACGTGCACATAGTAGCTCTAATACATAAACATAAAACAGATTTCTGTTGTTTTTTTAAACATGAAAGACGTATCAACAACGAGAGACTTGCACACCAAATCATAACATGACTTGATCTTAGACACGCACCGAGAGACTTGCACACCAAATCACAACATAACTTTGTCTTAGACACGCATGCTTAAATTTACGAACATCTTACAAAGAAGCAGCTATACTGCAATCATCGCATCATTGGAATATCATAAGTATATACAGAGACAGGCAGGAAATGCAGATTTACAATTGCCCAAGTACACCACAAACATAACAATATTGATTCACATTCACTAGATAATGTATATCCCTCAGCAGACGCACTAAATAAGATTTCTATTTAGCATACTTCCCATCAATATAATGTCTGGCTCAACGCTTGATCCCATAGACCGCTGGATCAGCAACCAACCAATCATTTATCACCAACATGCCTTTTAAATTTAAGCCAACGCTTCAAATGATATCACATTAAATCAAATACAAAACTATAACGTTTTCACGTGGATTAACTGAGAACAAAACTAGACTGTTTAATCACTCAAGCACTAAGTCGAGTAGTTGATAGTTATTAACAAGGCTGTTCAAATGAGTGTGACACGAATCACACAGACCAAACACACATCGATGGAATGTAAGATAAAGGTAGATTTTACATACAAGACGCACGCAGTAAAATACAGCATTTAATTGAGAAACAAAATGTACAGATCACAAAACAGTGTCACAATGTTAAATGGAATTCTCACAAATAGACGACCACAACATTGAAATGAGCAATCCTTCACTCTAAAGAAGAATTAAATATATCGAAACATATCACAAAATTACAAGTCTATGCTACATGTACACCCACTTCGAACCTAGGGGACTATTGGAAATTGTGAAATGATATAGTTAAAGAGGTAATACAATTACAAAATTTAACGAGATAATAAATGCGTGAATTAGAAGACATTCGTTTTATTGACAGAAATGTCTCATCTCATGTGATATATTCGTTCCAAAATCGTGATATTCCTTATTGATTCTCTGAGCATTCAGCAATTCTGTGCGAGATGATCTGCCGCAGCTAGAATGTTTAAGCAATCTGATATAACACTGCACAATCGTTGTTTTGGGCGCCCTCTTCTCCTGTTGCCGTTAACACTGCCCTCAATTAAAAATATTGTCCTTGCTGTTATGTATCTGTATACGACAATAAGAAAAAACAACATTTTTCTTGTTAGGTTGTTGTTAAGGAACCAGCCCTCTTCGAGGTTTATTGATCTTGACACTTCTTGATTTTTCTGTTTTGCTGTCCATGCTGACTTTGGGTACGAAAACATTCCGGTAACGTATAAATCAATGTTTTAATCATAAAGGTCTTTATCAAGAGTAATATATCACAAATAATTAACAAACAATTAAACGAATAGTACTAAAATAAATGGAGTAGACTACATACATTTACCAACAGCCACATCCAAGGTAACAATAGGGTACATACACACATATACATATCTGAAGTATTATTGTATAGATGCGCAATAAAAGGTGGGAACTGGGACCGAAATAAAACAACTAGCATTGAAAACAAATGAAGATCCTGAATATGAGATCGGAACATCTATGTGCTTGTCCGTAGTGCCATAATGATGATCTAACCATCAACCAAGTAACTAGCTACAAACGTTTAATAATCATTAAGCACTTCATTAAGAAATAAATTCAAATTGTATTTACTTAGGACGCGTATAATTGGCTTGTCATCTACTGCAAATACGGATCAGATCGTGACTATCTGTTTCTCACTTAATAGAATTTGAGCGTTTCATATTCCTGTGTGGCAACATCGGTGAGCGCAATTAAAGGGTATTGTAACACAAATTGAAACTCTTCCTTGAATGGAAAGTACTTATGTAAAATATTCTGAGTGTTTATTTGTTACTTATGCCATGAGAATTAAACTAAAATGTGTTAATTAAAATGTCTAAATCTATACCAGTGCCACTACGTATTTATACTTCTTATTTTAGAAACGATAGCATCCGACAGAAAACCAAAACAATACCAGTATTGGAACACATTAAAATAGAACATATCAAGTGGTTTTCACAGACTACCAACAGACAGCATGCCACAGATGACCATGCCACAGATGACCATGTCACAGCTGACCATGTCACAGCTGACCATGCCACAGATGACAATGCCACAGATGACCATGCCACAGATGACCATGTCACAGATGACCATGCCACAGATGACCATGCCACATAGATATAACGGCTATAAAGCCAGAGGCTGATCATGTAAAAGATGGACTACATAAATCGAAGAAGCCACAGGAACAAGCTTACAAACAGCACATAAGTAGACTGTGTCCACAGAACTCTTCTACCTCTGCAAAGATTTTGCTTTGGTGAGAGAGTAAAGAGTGTAGTGCTGCACTTATCTGTGTTAATGCTGACGCACCATCTATTTGCCCATAAGGTTAGGGCATCGATAGCTCTTTGTATTTGTTTAGTGGCCACTGTTGCATGTTCTTCCGTGCACCAGATCACCAGGTCGTCAGCATCCATTGCCACTTTGATCCCGTGTGGTAGTTCAGCAACCAGGTCATTGATGTAAACCACGAAAAGTGTGGGTGACAGGACTCCTCCTTGGGGGACTCCATGACGCAGTAGAACTTTCTTGCTCTTGCGACCATCTAATTGTACCCTGGCTCTTCTATTATGCAGGTATGCTTTTACCCATTTGTACATTCGTGAGCTAACCCTGCAATTTCGCAATTTCTTTAGGAGCCCTTCTTTCCAGACCTTATCAAATGCTTTCCTGAGGTCTATCCAAACTGCTAGTACCAGTTTCTTTTCTTGGAAGGCATCCTCAATCTCTAGGGAGAGGTAGGTTGCCTGATCTTCAGTAGAGTAGCACTGTCTGAAGCCTGCTTGCTGTGATACCAGAAGGTTTTCACTTTCAAGGTACCACTGCATCCTAAGATTGATAATGCGCTCCATTGTTTTACATAGACAGCTTGTGAGGCTGATGAGCCGGTAGTTGGAGACTGTGTTGCCATCTTTTCCTGATTTGAGGAGTGGTATCATTATTGCTTCTCTCCACGCCTGTGGTACATTACCTGTGGACCAGCTTGTGTTAAAGATCTGCAGTAGCTTTGCTCTTGCTGCAATTCCCAGGTTTCTAATCATTTCATTGGACACTCCATCAGCTCCAGGGGACATTTTCATTTTTAATTTGGATATTGCATGCTCCAGTTCTCTCATTGTTATTGGTGCCTCCATGACTTCAGGTATAGGTTCGCCTTGTCCAATGTTTTGCTGGTTCTCTCGAACCTCCTGTTGTTTGTCTGGGCTGACTTTGACGTTATTGTCTTCTGCAAAGGAATCTGCAAAGTAATCAGCTGCATGTTTACCTGTTAAAATGTTTCTATCTTTATAAAGTGTGATCCTGGTATTTCTCCCTGTACCTTCATCATTTAGTTGTTTTACAAGTTTCCATAATTTCCTAGTATCTCTTTCTAGGTTCAGCGACTCTTATTTTTTCTTTCCAGCTGCTCCGTCTGGCTTGTAACTTGGCTCTTTGAAATTTAGCCTTTGTTTGCTGATATTTGTTGTGATGTTCTTGGCTAGGTCTGTTCTCAGCCTGCTGTCTAGATGTTTCCATCTCATTTTGCAGCTTTTCCAGTTCATCATTCCAGTAGGGTTTGTAGTTTTTGCGTGCCCCCCTGGGTATGGTTTTACTAGCCGCATGTAGTATACATCTATTAAATTCACTCACTGCTCTATTGATGTCTTTGTCCAAGTTCATGTCCTTAGCTAGAACACTGGTTAAATGCTGGTACATTTTCCAGTCTGCCCTCTTATAGTTCCACCTAGTGAGCGTGCTGCTGTCCTTGGTAAATTCATTGTGGATTTCCAGAAATACTGGTCTGTGGTCACTACCTCCAAGCTGCTTTCCAACGACACGTGTGATGTTACATTCCAAGCCTGGTGAGTGGAATGCCAGGTCTGGTGTAGAGGTGGTGTGCCATGCTCTCGAGAAGAAGGTTGGTGAGTCTGCTGGCTGGTTAATAAGGATGAGATTATTTTCATCCTGCCAGCTCTCATGTTCCTCACCTCTCTTGTCGATATGATCGTAGCCCCAGCTCTGAGAGTGGCTGTTGAAGTCACCACACACTATAAGTCTCTCTTTGTCTGGAATTGTGTCTAGTGCCAATGGTTTATCATTTGTGCAGTAGTAGTTCAGCAGATGGAATTCTGCACTGTCTGTTTTTAGGTGGAGCATCTGGTATTCTGCCCCTTCCATATATACTTCCAGCTGACATGCGCTGATATTGTTTTTAACAAGTGTCAGAATTCCACCCTTTCGCCTGTCCTTTCTGTCAGACCGGTAGCACTGGTAGCCTCTAATTTTGAAGGCTATGTCGCTGCTGAGGTGTGTTTCTTGGATACAGCATATATTAACTTGTTATTCACTGAGGACATTTTCAAGTTCCAATTTTTTGCTGTATTCATCTCTTTTACTGTTGACACCCTCAGCATTCCAGTGCATTATTTTTATTGGTCGTTTGTTTGTTTGGCCAGTAGCTCTATTCCCTTGCCTCCTGGCTCCTCGGGGCAATTGAGAAGGACTTCCAGTAACTGAGGTTGGGCCCTTTCGAGGTATAGGGCCCGGCACCGTCCCTGCCTGAACGTCCGCCACAGGGCAGGCACCATAACTATTTATAGATGTAGACATGTTTCCATTGTGTTTTGTGCGTGGCATCCTGATTATCTGTGCGCCTTTTGGCTGGATGCCTCCGTCTTCAGTACTCTGCTTACTTGGGCAGGACTATGGTCCTGCTCGAGTGGGACTGCCAACCAGTCTTAGTTTCCAGCCCCTGATGGCTGGACTAAGCCCCATCACATCTGCACGGTGCTGGTCTCGATGGGGGACCTTAACTATGTTTAACTATTTAAAACTCGGACATAACACGTGTTCTAAACTTGGTTGGACCTCGGTCCCTTCATTCTCATGTTGTAGACCCCATCCTACTAGATTGCATTCATCAATAGTTGATCACCGATATTGTCTATTATCTCCGTAATTACTGACAACACTCGGTAATTATTTCACAGGTTTCATATTTCGCATGAGTGTATTATTTCATAATCACGTTAAATATTTATGAATAATTATTATCCAGAATGAACAGATTTATTGCAACAGCAACAGTCGCTATGAATGTATTTGTTCAGTTAGCAATACTTGTTTGTTGATAGCCATAAAAGTAGATAGGTTCTATCTATCTATCTATCTATCTATCTATCTATCTATCTATCTATCTATCTATCTATCTATCTATCTATCTATCTATCTATCTATCTATCTATCTATCTATCTATCTATCTATCTATCTATCTATCTATCTATCTATCTATCTATCTATCTATCTATCTATCTATCTATCTATCTATCTATCTATCTATCTATCTATCTATCTATCTATCTATCTATCTATCTATCTATCTATCTATCTATCTATCTATCTATCTATCTATCTATCTATCTATCTATCTATCTATCTATCTATCTATCTATCTATCTATCTATCTATCTATCTATCTATCTATCTATCTATCTATCTATCTATCTATCTATCTATCTATCTATCTATCTATCTATCTATCTATCTATCTATCTATCTATCTATCTATCTATCTATCTATCTATCTATCTATCTATCTATCTATCTATCTATCTATCTATCTATCTATCTATCTATCTATCTATCTATCTATCTATCTATCTATCTATCTATCTATCTATCTATCTATCTATCTATCTATCTATCTATCTATCTATCTATCTATCTATCTATCTATCTATCTATCTATCTATCTATCTATCTATCTATCTATCTATCTATCTATCTATCTATCTATCTATCTATCTATCTATCTATCTATCTATCTATCTATCTATCTATCTATCTACCTACCTACCTACCTACCTACCTACCTACCTACCTACCTACCTACCTACCTACCTACCTACCTACCTACCTACCTACCTACCTACCTACCTACCTACCTACCTACCTACCTACCTACCTACCTACCTACCTACCTACCTACCTACCTACCTACCTACCTACCTACCTACCTACCTACCTACCTACCTACCTATCTATCTATCTATCTATCTATCTAGCTACCTACCTACCTACCTACCTACCTATCTTCTGTCTGTCTATGTCTGCACTGCAGCAATCACACAGCAGCACATCGTCGGTAGAGGTAGAACAATGTCTTATGCGGATGATATCCTGGTATACAGACAGGACGAGATAGAACAGAAACTGTCGGTTCAATGCAGAAAGAGCTAGACCGTACCGTTTCCTGGTGTGATGGTTCAGAGGCACAGGTCAACCAAGAGAAAGCTGCGGTGACATGGTCCTCTCTTAACAATCACATCGTTACGTCCGCGACACCCACGGTGGAGATGAGAGAGTCCGATGTTATCAGAAGATCATCCTTACAATACCTGGGCGTGCGATTTAATCGTAGTATGTGTTTCCATGAACACTTTGATCGTGTTATCGCTAAGGCCCGCAGAGGACTTTCAGCTTTGAGAAAAATAGCAGCAACTGACATTAAACAACCACAGCTCGTAATCTTATACGAGGCACTTGTCCCCCTGTCATTGAATATGCAGGCGCTACTATCACCGCCAGTCACACACATATTGAGAGGTTGGAGAGGATTCAAAACGAAGCCATGCGGATCATTCTTGGATGCACAAGGGACACACGCTGTGTGGCTATGAGGTTTCTCTTTGATTTTCTGAGCATATTTCATTTGTGGCGTGCCAGTGCATACTTTAGAGTTAGTTCTGACATAGACCATCCACTACACAGCGAGCTCCCTCTTGTGAAGGGAAGCAGGCTCAAGAGAGGCAAATTGTGGATGGGTCGGTCCGAGGATACCGTTAAACATATCTGCGCCCTAGAAGACATATCTCTTGGCGAGGAATGGATACCTATACCTGCGTTTTTTCAAAAGGCAGTCATGGAAATCACTACAAACAACAGAGAGTGCAGGAAACACAGCCAGGTAAGCGTAGATGCTGAAATAAAGGCACAAATATGCAAGAATGTCGATTATTCAGATGTTGTGATTTACACTGACGGGTCGGTCATCCGTCGCCAGCCATGCGCATGGGCCTTTACTGTCAGATCAAGAAGGAAAACAGTACACGAAGCCAGTGGTGTATTTACCACAAAAACGAGCAGTCTAACTATGGAAGTATTCGCCGTAACGCAGGCACTTTACTGGCTGGAATCGCAAACCTATTCCCCTGCATGCATACTAAGTGATTTACTGCATATGATTCAGAAAGTCAAAACAGGGTCAAAGGGAAAGGGCGGAGTCATTGGAGATACCTAAAAATGCAGGCATCACTACGAAAACTCACGCTTATTTTTGTCCCCGGACATGCGGGCCTGGTAGGAAACGAACAGGCCGACAAATTAGTTAGTCTCGCACCACAACAGACGATCAGCCTATGGACCGAGCAGAGATACTCACTGCTCTTCGTGAGTCCTCACGATCAGAGGATTTTGAGATGAATAAGCAATAGTCAATATCAAGAATGCAAGAATTGGGAGTGAGGATTGGCGTGGCCCGAAGAGAACCCCTGACAAAGGTTTCAAAAAGAGCAGTGAACCAACAAAGAACCGGAACAATCAGCCGGTATACGCTGAGAGATTTACTAAAGCGGAGATCGGAACAGATATGGGCGTGTCCGGTGTGCGAAGAAGATAATCAACATACCTAATGCCTAATCTTGGATAGCTGTAAGGAAATTATTTCTAGGTTAATGCTGATAGGCCTACAGTATATATTTAACTCATACACTTTTATATGAATATTAAATTATTGTATCCACATCATTTGTATGCACATTTTATTGATTTTATTATTAATTTATGCACATACGGGTTGCGTCTGTAGCTGTCACCAATGGCCAACTAGACAAACCACACATGCTGCAACAGGAAACCTTAGTAGATGACATACCGTTATATTGAATGTATCTTGTTATAGAAGCTTCATGGCACGTCATCTATTCAAATATGCTTCTCATTCTTGTATTTTGTTGTTGCAATGTTTTTCATATTTTGTTATTTGTATATATGTATGCACTCTCTGTGGTTGGAAGATATATACTACGCAGCACTGGGTAGGAAACTGACAGAACTGTTTTTTCCTTTGGCTGAAGCCAATCATAGAGGCACAGTGACGCAGGACGTGACAATCCTTTCGACTTGAACATTTGGTTGCATGTCTGGAGCAATAGAGAAGTTCGGCATAACCAGTAATCAATTGATGGCGGGAAATCAGCACAGGTAACTCTATATTGAACGCGGAGGCTTGGAACACTGCATGCACAGCTTGTGACTCACATTTGGATCTTACGGAAATGTAGAAGTCACAAAACACTGTAAATTTTAATCCCTCTTAGTAAGATGTTTCTAAAAGACATGGATACTACTGTTCAGAGATAGTCTTACTGGTATAAGTTTTAGGAGAAACCAATTCAACACAAACATGAAGTAGGAGCCAATCTTTTATTATTTATAGCTATTGAAAAAAAATCAGCACAATAATCTTATTTAGTTGAAAACTGTTCTAGTACTAACAGAAAACACAAAATCTTCAACTCCTGCATAATTCCAACATTAACATATCGATGCGAAAGTTGGAAAAAAACATCAAAACTAGAGTAAAGACTAACCACCATTCAAAATAAATGTCTTAAAAGGCTACTGAACATACGTTGGTCAGACTTCAAATCAAACACGGTTGTCAGACAAGAATCAAAACAAGAATATGTATCCACCTATATTATAAAGCGTCGCTGGAATTACAGCGGACACGCACTACGAATGGATACTGAAAGACTCCCCTGTCAAGCTTTGATGTGGTCACCAAAAGCGAGAGAAAACGAGGAAGACCAAAAGAAACTTTACATAGAACTATTACAAGGAAACGCTTCACCATCGGTATCAGAAACAATGAAGACCCAAAGCAAATTGCAATGAAAGGAGAGACATGGAAATTCATGACATCCGCCCTATGTGTCGTCTTTGACCCTAGAGGAATAACTAACTAACATATGATTCTTTATTGTTTGATACTGCAGGTTCATCTAAAGTATATATATATATATATATATCATTTCCTGCTGCTTATGTGAATGTCCGGCTCTGTGGCGAAGTGGTACAGAGCGCGTTTGTGACGGCAAAGGTACCGAGTTCGATCCTCACCACAGGCAATTGTGAATCCGGACCGTTCAGAAAGCAATGGCAACCTACTGAATTGCCTAGAAAATCACCACAGCCAACAAATGCTGGGTTGATAGCTACGTCCTGGATAGGATATGCTACCAATTTATGTGAATAACCTATTTTTTTAGTTGTAAGTCTAAAACTGTAACCTGTTCACAGAGCTAATTAAATATATAAGGATGGCACACATGTTGGAGAAAAACATTGCAAACATTCAAGATTTATGCAAGACATGTGGAGAGAAATTACTTTTAAAACAACCCCAGAAACATCACTACAAGAAACCAGTGCTTTGTACGAACAATGTTAATGATATTTTGCTTATTTTCGGTTTGAATGTGAATAATGATATGTCTAATAAATATGTCCCCAATTATGTGCATGAAATGTTTAAAAATAACAATCATGTACCTAGTGTATGATTATCGCAAATATTTTCTATTTCAATACTCAAATTTCTGCAGATTAGCAGGATGTATCATGACTAACAGAATGCATCTTGTCATACACAAATGTTCATGACTTCTTTGATGACATGTTTTACTGTCCTGTATGTTTAGACAATTCTTCTTGCATGATAACGATAATAGTAATGATTATTACATTGATAATAAAATCCTGAGAGAGTGTGAGTTCATCAATCACGTTTCATTTGTGTAGCAGTGAAATTGTATTCTCAACATCATACCTATGTGCTCTGAGATTCCTTATTTTTTAGTCAACATTCTTGAAGCATTTGGTCACCAACATTACCACAAATGACGTGTTTTCCACTAGATCTGGGGGTTCTTGGCCGCGTCTACGGCGATGTGGGTGTTTTGACCAAATGTGAATTGATCCTATTTTCCCCCACCCTCCGCCATAAATCTAGGAATGTAGCCAAAACGTATGGAAACTATGCAACTGCACATGAAAATGGGAGAAGTACCTTTTTTTATGTCGCTGGAGTCTGGCCTCAATTATATTGAATTATACAGTCTACTATTTGTTGTGTGTTTTTTGTGTGTATAGGACAATCTAAAATTATATCTAAAATATTAGTGGTAACACTGTTAGTAAACGCTGCCAGCAACAAAAAGGGATGATAAGTTTTTACACATTCCAACATTTTTAGCTTGAGCTTTCTCTTCCAATGTGTGTCCTACTTAATTGTTCAGAAGCCGAAGGTTGGAATGAATGGACTTCCTTACAATACGTTTAGTAGCTACCTCATGGACACGTTCAATCTGATTATAATTGGTTGCTACAATAAATGTCCATCGCACCGATTGGTTGTCAGGTTCATTCATTATTACAGTCAATGTTGTTCTAACATTGACTGTAAATAAGTTTCGAATATTTTATCAGTGTCACATCATTTTCGAAAGTTGTTCTTTTTAT
Organism: Meghimatium bilineatum; assembly: GCA_034231615.1. Classification (NCBI taxonomy): domain Eukaryota; kingdom Metazoa; phylum Mollusca; class Gastropoda; order Stylommatophora; family Philomycidae; genus Meghimatium; species Meghimatium bilineatum. The sequence goes on from CM067316.1 coordinate 53,566,513, forward strand.
CTTTGGGTAATTTCGAATCATCATCATGTGCATATTCTTTCCAGAGCGTAGTCTTCCTTATCTTATTCTTCTTCGTTCGTTCTCAAACTCCTGCAAATTAGTAGGATGTAGTCCGGAGAACGGAATGCATTGTGTCATGGTTTACATCATTGCTGCGATATCTGCGCCTTTCGGCATGACACATCCGACTTCGAAAGATAAACAGTGTTGCTATTCTTTGCTCCCCTTTCGGACGCGGGCAACACACGGGCGGTCTTCCTTATGAATTCTCTGAACACTCCGCGATTCTGGCGAGTTGACCAGTCTCATATATAGACATGTACCACTGCACCATCGTCGTCATTGGTTCCCTCTTCTACTGTTGTCGTAAACTGCCTCCAGCTATTCATCTTCCAATTCTTTTATGTCTCTTTAATGACCAACCCCCCGCCCCCAAACACAGCTTTCTTGTTATGATGTTGTTGACGTTTATTGATCTTACCACTTTTTGATTTGTCTGTTTAGCTATCCGTGGTATAAGGAAAATTCTTCTGTAGCCTTTCAGTTCGAAAGCAGCGATTATATTTGCTATTGTTTTATTTAATGTCCATGCTTCACAACCATATATCGCCACTGAAAATACGAATGTTTTTATCATATATAGTTTTTCTATGCTGGAAGTACAATTTCAGATATTTTTTGTCACAAATTTCATTGTCCCCATTGCAACTCTTCTCTTGATTTCAGTAGTGTAGTCTCCTGAGATGTTTATGTTTGTGCCCAAATACAGGAAATTTGTTACGTTCTCTAGTTCGAACTTATCATTATCTTTGGTGCTACTTTCACTATATCTGTTTCAATATTTTTATTTACATCATATTCAAGAACACGTTTTGCATTTCACTGTGTGTTTTGATGATAGTAACATTTACGTTAGACCATCTCTGTTTGTTGTTAAGAGAACTGTGTCGTCAGCACATCTGATTTCTGGGATCTGCAGACCGCCGATGGTAAGAGGTTGGAAGTCATGTTTTACGTTTCTCATTTATTTTTTCAGCGTAGATGTTGAACAGGTATGGTGATAGTGTGCATCCTTGTCTACCTCCTTTCTCTACTGAACATTCAACCATTTTGATATTTTTCCGTTCCCTTTTACTACTGCATCTTGTTCGTGGTACAGAATTGCGATTAAATATGTGAGATGGATATCCCATGTCTATCATAATTTTTTATAATTGGTGATGCCATACACAATCGAATGCCTTGGTGTTGTCGATGTTACATGCGTGTAGGTCTATGTTGAATTCCCTGCATTTTTCTATAATGATTTTCATGTTGAAGGTATGATCTCTGGTGCTTCTGCTAGATCTAAAGCCTGCCTGTGCCTCAAGAACTTCTGTTTTTATCTTATTTTGCATTCTCTTCTTTATGTTATGTAATATTATTTTACTAGCTTGACTTATCAAAGCGATAGTTCTGTAGTTAGTGCATAATTGTAGGTTGCCATTCTATGGTAAAACATATAAACTGATAATTCCCAGTCCTTTGGTCATATACAAGTTTTCCAGATCTTGCAACATAAGCTATGGTATATAAGAACACTTTCTTCTCTGCCTGGATCATTTCTGTTGTTATCTCATCGCATCCTTGGGATTTGCCTTGTTTAAAACTGTATTTTGAGTTCCTGACCTTCTCCTAGACTGGTTCTTGATCTTCGTTGCTAAGTATGTTGATGTCTTCTGTGCTAATATGTGCAGATTCAGTATACATTTTTTGACAGTACGCTTTCCACCTATGGAGAATATTAACAGAGAAGGACTGTGGAAGGTGCGTACAAACATCTCCTGCGTTCCCTATCACAAATGTTGTAAAGCAGGAATGTGTGCTGGCCCCTACTCTGTTTAGCCTGTTATTTACAGCCATGCTACGGATGCACATCGTAGTAATAAAACAACTCGTATAATTATCAATTACAGAACAGATGCTGGTCTTTTCAATTTACGTCGTCTAAAATCACACACGAAAATCTAGCAATCTAGCACTGATAGGGAATGATTTTATGCTGACTCTATCATAAACATGCAGAGCACCAAATACCGTTTCTCGCAAGCCAGCAACAACTTTGGTCTCACTATTAACACCACAAACAAAAAACAGAGGCATGTACCAATAAACATCAAATAGTCAACATACTGCTACTTCTATCATCGTCAATCAGGAAAAACTGTAGGTAGTCGACAATTTTACTTACCTTGGAAGCACTATCTCTCTCTCGGGATGTCAACATCGATGTGGAAATTAACAATAGACTGGGGAAAGGCAGTGCTGTATTTGGCAGATTACGCAACAATGTATGGGACAAAAGAGGTATAAAAACAACCACCAAACTTCAAGTATATCATGCTGCTGTTATACCAACCCTACTATACGCTTGTGAAACGTGGACAGTATATGCTAGACATGCAAGAAAAGTAAATCATTTCTATCTTACCTGCCTAAGTAAATTACTAAACATCCATTGGTGGGATAAAGTACCAGACTACGAGTTCTCTTGAAAAAATCAACATCAATAAGCATCTACACATTACTTATAAAGGCGCAAGCACGCTGGACAGGTCATCTTGTTCGTATGGAGGACTCGCATCTGCCAAAACAAATATATATTATGGAGCACTCAAGACATGAATTCGAAAAGCTGGTTGACAGAAAAAGCGCTTCAAAGACACGCTCAAGTCACCACTGAAACATCTTAACATTGACGAAATTGAGGCATTTGAGAGAGCCTTGATCAGGATAGAACAGCATATCGTTACAACCTTAGGTCTGGAGCACTAGCGGCGGAAGAGACCAGGCACGATACTGCAAGACAGAAGCGGGCACGTAGAAAAGAAAAAATAAACTCAACGTTCCATATACACCCTCTACAGTTGTCAATTATGTAGAATAATTTTTGTGCTCGCATTGGACTTGTTAGTCATTTTAAAACGCACTATTAACTTTATTATTGTTTATTACTTATTGTTATTATTATGGTTGAGTTTTTGGTCATCGTCGATTTCGACGGACGAACATCATGGAGAATATCCTTTTACTCCGTTAAAGTATTATCTTTGTTTTCTGTTTTGACACGTAATTATGATTTGAAAACTTTGTTCTGTATAGTTCATGCAGAAGAGAACATGTCTTTTATCTTGTTATTGTGGTTCTTCTATTTCTTTACAAGAGTTGGTTAATTTCGATTTTTTTTTTCAATATAAAAAAACACTAATCTATAAGTATATGTATTTTATAAATCCATCATTCAATCTCATTTATCGTAAATGGAATGACTTTTTTCACACACATAGACTTGTATTTTGAAATATTGTGACAATTTATTTTACATTAATTATTTTAGATTAGATTGATTATTTTAGATTAGATTGATTATTTTAGATTAGATTGGTTATTTTAGATTAGATTGATTATTTTAGATTACATTGATTAATTTAGATTAGATTGGTAATGCATTGTTTACACCAGATGCTGTATGCTTTACCCGGAATTCTTTTCTACACCACCAAAAGAAAGACTCTATTCACTTGAACAATTCTACTTCTCGGTGCCCAAGCTGGTTAATATAAGCGATATCTCTAACAAAGAACATTCAATTATCAGTCTATATAATTCAAAGTGAGAGACTTGATTTATTTTTGTTTTTGTGTCGTTAAGTATTTATTATTTAAAATACAATCAATACTGCACGTTTGTTGTTAGGGGAATTGCAAAAAGGTTATACTTCCAGCACTATTCAGTATTCGCTAAAAGGGAAAAAACCAATACTCAGAATAAGTCTGAAAAAGGGATGCAAGCAAGATTATATTCAGGTTAAGCTGGAAAAGGGGAAGCAATCATTCGTTAGTGTATACAATTCAAGTTCTGGAACATAAATTTATGTAAATATAGCAGATTTTGTAATTGTAGTTGTTTCTTGAATTATAAATACTATACTGAAATTGTAATACTACTTAATAATCACACTATCAATTATTGCACACAAAAAAAAGTAATAATAATAAAAGAAATACGGACATTTTTCCACCTTACTTTAATTTATCGAACTATGATTGCACAGAGATTGTTTCTCAAAAAATTACCCAATTCAATGAAGTGATATACATACCCTGTAGGCCTATGTTTAGTAGATGATTATTTAGGTGCGCACAAAAGGCTTCCACATTGTTGATGGACAAAAATAACAATAGATCAAGTAAAAGGAGATCCCAATGTAACAATAAAATCATATGTTAAATCAGATCAAGTGAAAGATTAACGTGTGTAAAGGATGAAAGATACCAGCACAGACCACACACACAAACCAAGTAATGTGTATGTAGGAAATATCACTTGGAGGAAAACAGAGTAGGTGGCTACCAATAAACAAAGTCCAGAAGAATGTAGGAGTGGATCAGTAGTTGAATGTATAAGGAATTCACTCTGGATTGTAGAAAAACAACCCAAAATTTTTTTATGTATGTAGTTACATATATTTACACAATAACACATACACATCCAATAAACATATTTAAATATAACTACAATATACATACCTACACATACATACATGTATATACATACATACATACACATTTACAAACAATAAAAACATATACATATCTACCCACACATATGTATATATGCAAACTGATACACATATACATATATCCACACAAATATATGTATAATCACAAGTCAATACATATATATATGAAAGGTACCACACAGATATGCACAAGCACGTAAATACATTCACACATACACATATGAGAGAATATAAGAACAAGCGTACAACATTACACAGAAGGCAGATACTCGCATTAACATAAACAATCACCGCATGTAGTGGAACTTCCTTCAAACATAGAAGATTGCCAGCCGTATATGTGAGAATTTCTTTCAGACACAGAAGATTGTCAGCCGTATATGTGAGAATTTCTTTCAGACACAGAAGATTGGCAGCTGTATATGAGGAAACTTCCTTCAAGCACAGAAGATTGTTAGCCGTATGCAATGATTATTTTTCTGTTGGTTAAATTACAATGGCCCCCACTTATGGCACCTTATACTCTTTTTAGCAGTTAAAAAGGAGTTATGAGGTATATGATGTGTAAACACGAAAACATACAAATTACTATACACAACGTTTCGAACCATAAGGTCTTTCTCAAGAAAATATAAAAGAAACGGTGACAAAAAAATGAAAACTGTAAAAACAATGTTACCACAATGTCGTGTTAAATGTCCACATTTGTACATGATCAGGGTCCACATGAATCTTGGCGTGGATGACATGAGCATTATGATGCTGAAGATATATTTGGAGTAGTCATTATTAACCAGCAAAGAATATTTGAGGATATCAAAGATAGAGTTGTTTTTATTTGCACATGGGACATGACTATTGCAATACGTGAGTACGACTATCATCCTAGCGCGCACATGAATATTATTGATAATATTGTTGGTTTTATGTGTCAGAGAAAATAGCAAATTTTTTATATTGGTTATTGATGAGTACATAACAGAGTAGATACTTTTTAGATACATCTTCTTCTTCTGTGACCATTCTCACAAACTCCTGGTGAATAGCAGGTTATAGTTTGCAGAATGATATAGTGTATAGCTTGGCTGTAATAGCTGCTACTTTCAATCTGACACATTAGCCTTCAGCATAGCTTATGGGCACTTTCATCCTCTATGGGATATGACAGTCGATCCCACCACAAATCTCCTTCGTCGCTTCTTACAACATGCATGACAGGTAACAATATTGGTAGTATTTACTCCCCTTTAATGTCCCGGCAACACAGGTGATAAGCTTCCTTGTCTTGTCCTATCCATTTGTGCCGCTAGGCATCATGGGTAGCTAAAGTCTTCTTTCATTTGCTAACTATGATACTGGTACCATAGTGCAGCCTTGGTGTTCTAGTATTTATTTGACGTCATCTATCCATCTTCACCTGAGTCTTTCCCTGTTTCTCTTGTCAGATGATCTTTTATTGAAGGATATCGATGGAATTCGAGGCTTTTGATGGAATGGGATCTCGTTCTATTCTGATTAGCTGGCCGAACCATTTGATATTTTGTGTGTCTATGTATTATTTACACGATATTGTTTTCACCAGATTTCTTATAGTGTCATTGTTTATTCTGTCTCTTTATGTTACCCTCAGTGCTGTTCTCATGCACTTCATTTCGCATACAGCGAGTTTATGTTCTTGTTTCTCTGTCAGGATCGAGGTCTAGCATTGGTAGCACAGTGTCGGCATGACACTGTTTATTAACGTTCTCTTGGAGATCATGTTGATGTTCTGGTGTTTCAGCTGTGGTGCTAATTGATATAAAATTGCGTTTGTTTTCTTACATATAACCTCTATTTCACTATCTAGTCTCCCGTCTTCCGAGATCACTGCCTGGGTAAATACATTTCTGTACTTGGTTAAGTTTTGTGCCGTCTATGTATATTTCTAGTTGGGATTGATTTCTGCATATCTTCAGTGTTTCTGATTGTGATTTGTTGATTCTCATATTGTTGATTTCGCAATGCGTATTTAATGTGTACATGTGTTTTTAGACAAGACAAGACTGATTTCACTCTCATAGTGCTCGTTCATCAGTCTACCTTACTTTAACCAGAACATCCTTTCTTTCTTGATTCATTTTTCACAGCCGTATGGTCCCCCGTAAGCAAACTTGAAATATTTGAATATAATACTCATACTTATTACTATATAACATGTCAGGGTCGCAGGGTCGTAGGGGTACCACATTTGATTTAGCAGCACAAAAATCCCTTCAAATAACGATATCCTCAGACATACAGAGACGTGACGAAAAACCACGCCCGGGTAACTCCTTAACAAACTAGGCTTTTCTTTACTCCCCCTCTCCTCCTTCAACCCTCGACTGTTACTCATATTTTGCCAATACTCCAGTGTAGCATATCTATATGCCAAATTTTTCTCGGTGGCGCTCAAATCCTCTCCGAAACGTGGCTTATCGGCAAGCAGAAAACCACAACTGTTGTTCTACGCCATTTTGGCCAGATTGTCTGAATTTATTTGGCTGTCAAATATAAAGATCCAAGTCTAGAGATCATCATTGCTATAGGACAAATCCATAGATGCTTCAATTTGTCCTCCTGAGTATACAGGACATATCCATAGACGCTTCAATTTGTCCTCCTGAGTATACATGAAATATCCATAGATGATTCAATTTGTCCTCCTGAGTATACAGGACATATCCATAGACGCTTCAATTTGTCCTCCTGAGTATACAGGACATATCCATAGACGCTTCAATTTGTCCTCCTGAGTATACATGAAATATCCATAGATGATTCAATTTGTCCTCCTGAGTATACAGGACATATCCATAGACGCTTCACTTTGTCCGCCCCCCCCCCCCTTTAGTATATCCACAATTACATATAACCTGACAGTTCCAGTTTCATACTGGTTGATCAACATTATGTGATGTTGTATTGTGAAGAGTATGATATTGTATTGTGAAGAGTGTGATATTGTATTGTGAAGAGTGTGATATTGTATTGTGAAGAGTTTGATATTGTATTGTGAAGAGTGTGATATTGTATTGTGAAGAGTATGATATTGTATTGTGAAGAGTGTGATATTGTATTTTGAAGAGTGTGATATTGTATTGTGAAGAGTTTGATATTGTATTGTGAAGAGTGTGATATTGTATTGTGAAGAGTGTGATATTGTATTGTGAAGAGTGTGATATTGTATTGTGAAGAGTATGATATTGTATTGTGAAGAGTTTGATATTGTATTGTGAAGAGTGTGATATTGTATTGTGAAGAGTGTGATATTGTATTGTGAAATTGTATTGTGAAGAGTTTGATATTGTATTGTGAAGAGTGTGATATTGTATTGTGAAGAGTGTGATATTGTATTGTGAAGAGTGTGATATTGTATTGTGAAGAGTATGATATTGTATTGTGAAGAGTTTGATATTGTATTGTGAAGAGTATGATATTGTATTGTGAAGAGTGTGATATTGTATTTTGAAGAGTGTGATATTGTATTGTGAAGAGTTTGATATTGTATTGTGAAGAGTGTGATATTGTATTGTGAAGAGTGTGATATTGTATTGTGAAGAGTGTGATATTGTATTGTGAAGAGTATGATATTGTATTGTGAAGAGTTTGATATTGTATTGTGAAGAGTATGATATTGTATTGTGAAGAGTGTGATATTGTATTGTGAAGAGTGTGATAGTGTATTGTGAAGAGTATGATATTGTATTGTGAAGAGTTTGATATTGTATTGTGAAGAGTATGATATTGTATTGTGAAGAGTGTGATATTGTATTGTGAAGAGTGTGATTATGTATTGTGAAGAGTGTGATGTTGTATTGTGAAGAGTGTGATATTGTATTGTGAAGAGTGTGATATTGTATTGTGAAGAGTGTGATATTGTATTGTGAAGAGTGTGATGTTGTATTGTGAAGAGTGTGAAATTGTATTGTGAAGAGTGTGATATTGTATTGTGAAGAGTGTGATATTGTATTGTGAAGAGTGTGATGTTGTATTGTGAAGAGTGTGATATTGTATTGTGAAGAGTGTGAGATTGTATTGTGAAGAGTGTGATATTGTATTGTGAAGAGTGTGATATTGTATTGGGAAGAGTGTGATATTGTATTGTGAAGAGTGTGCTATTGTATTGTGAAGAGTGTGATATTGTATTGTGAAGAGTATGATATTGTATTGTGAAGAGTGTGATATTGTATTGTGAAGAGTGTGATATTGTATTGTGAAGAGTGTGATGTTGTATTGTGAAGAGTGTGATATTGTATTGTGAAGAGTGTGATATTGTATTGTGAAGAGTGTGATATTGTATTGTGAAGAGTGTGATATTGTATTGTGAAGAGTATGATATTGTATTGTGAAGAGTGTGATATTGTATTGTGAAGAGTGTGATATTGTATTGTGAAGAGTGTGATATTGTATTGTGAAGAGTGTGATATTGTATTGTGAAGAGTGTGATATTGTATTGTGAAGAGTGTGATATTGTATTGTGAAGAGTATGATATTGTATTGTGAAGAGTGTGATATTGTATTGTGAAGAGTGTGATATTGTATTGTGAAGAGTGTGATATTGTATTGTGAAGAGTATGATATTGTATTGTGAAGAGTGTGATATTGTATTGTGAAGAGTGTGATATTGTATTGTGAAGAGTGTGATATTGTATTGTGAAGAGTATGATATTGCATTGTGAAGAGTGTGATATTGTATTGTGAAGAGTGTGATATTGTATTGTGAAGAGTGTGATATTGTATTGTGAAGAGTGTGATATTGTATTGTGAAGAGTGTGATATTGTATTGTGAAGAGTATGATATTGCATTGTGAAGAGTGTGATATTGTATTGTGAAGAGTGTGATATTGTATTGTGAAGAGTGTGATATTGTATTGTGAAGAGTGTGATATTGTATTGTGAAGAGTTTGATATTGTATTGTAAAGAGTTTGATATTGTTTTGTGAAGAGTGTTATATTGCATTGTGAAGAGTGTGATATTGTATTGTGAAGAGTTAGATATTGTATTGTGAAGAGTGTGATATTGTATTGTGAAGAGTGTGATATTGTATTGTGAAGAGTGTGATATTGTATTGTGAAGAGTGTGATATTGTATTGTGAAGAGTGTGATATTGTATTGTGAAGAGTTTGATATTGTATTGTGAAGAGTGTGATATTGTATTGTGAAGAGTGTGATATTGTATTGTGAAGAGTGTGATGTTGTATTGTGAAGAGTGTGATATTGTATTGTGAAGAGTGTGATATTGTATTGTGAAGAGTGTGATATTGTATTGTGAAGAGTGTGATGTTGTATTGTGAAGAGTGTGATATTGTATTGTGAAGAGTGTGATATTGTATTGTGAAGAGTGTGATATTGTATTGTGAAGAGTGTGAGATTGTATTGTGAAGAGTTTGATATTGTATTGTGAAGAGTGTGATATTGTATTGTGAAGAGTGTGAGATTGTATTGTGAAGAGTTTGATATTGTATTGTGAAGAGTGTGGAATTGTAATTTATTAAATTTACGTACATGCATTTATTCATGCATATGCAGGCATAGATACAGTCATATAAATCTAAATCAGGGTACCACGAAGTGGTACCACTACTAGCTGTGGTGATAAACTTCATGGAGGGAGGTGCGAGTGGTAGAACTACTGGGTGTGGTGATAAACTTCATGGAGGGAGGTGCAAATGGTACCACCACTGGGTGTGGTGATAATCATCATTGAGGGAGGTGCAAGTTTAGGGGGGGGGCTGTAGGGATAGGGACGAACACGTTGATGGGATCACTGAAAATAACATATTACAAATTATAAATATTGAAAGTATTTACAAACGTTTTAGGTACACTAAGAAAGGGGGTGCAATCCTGTTTATATTAATTGACGTTTTGAATCCTGAATCAACTACCTTTATTCAATAACTATTAATTGGCAAGTACAATAATTGATTTTCATTTGCTTGAACTATTCTTCCATAAATATGTTCGACCATGTGCGAAGAAAGAAATACAGTCACATAAAATTCCCCCTATCTACGGCCCTAGATGGGGCAGGACATTAGTCTATTGACTCCTCGCAGAAGAGGGAGTGACCGAAAATAACATGAGAAACACTGATTCTAATAAATACATCACATTTATAATTGAAACACGGACTGAGAGACAAACACTCACAACATTAGTAGCACAACACTAAATACACACATTACACTGGCATCGGCTGAATGACAGTTACATCAAAGAACTAATTTCTGTGAGTTAATTCTTTGAAGGATGGATTACCATCACTGTTCATGACACTGTATGTCAGTGGTATAACGCTATGTAGCGTGTAATACAATATGTTTGAGGGAATGTTTACAAAATATTTACTTTGGTTCACACTTTAAAAAAAAACTCATTGATGATTACTAGTGCAGAACCGGGACATTTAGATGTCCCAGAGTTATTAGTGAAAATTAGTACTGTCCCACATAAACCGGGTGTCTAGGACTCATAAACTACATGTTTGCAAGTATTATTCTCAGTTCAACTCTTGAGTCACATTAGACACACAAGCTAATTCAATGTCATCCTTTCCATCCCCTATGTAGAAACTTGGGCTTGACCAGGGATCTCTTAATACAAGGATATACTACTAGATTTGCCATGTCCATGTAACTATCATTGACATCACTGTCTATTTTCGACTTAGTGATTGTGGGGAGAACTATGTGATTGTGGGGAGAACTCTGTGATTGTGGGGAGAACGCTGTGATTGTGGGGAGAACTCTGTGATTGTGGGGAGAACTCTTTGATTGTAGGGAGAACTCTGTGATTGTGGGGAGAACTCTGTGATTGTGGGGAGAACTCTGTGATTGTGGGGAGAACTCTGTGATTGTGGGGAGAACTATGTGATTGTGGGGAGAACTCTGTGCTTGTGGGGAGAACTCTGTGATTGTGGGAGAACTCTGTGATTGTGGGGAGAACTCTGTAATTGTGGCGAGAACTCTGTGATTGCAAGACTAAATACGTATACCCCTTCTGTCGCCACATTAAGTACTGCGTTGATTTTGTAATTTATCCCAAGGGCAATTGGTTGTAATCCAACAATTTCCTTATAGTACAGAAAAACATGTCCTGGAACAATGCACAGTTGAAGTAGTAACCAGTTCTGAAATAAGTTATCAGCTGCTCAAAGCTTGTATCCAATTTTTGCTATTCCGTGACTTCACATAACCTAGATCGGCGGGCCACAGGCCAGCGGAGGGAAAGAAGCTCCTTACATGACAGTCTACACTGCCGTTCGGTCAAGCCTATTGACAGAGGTAGTATACCCCGCTACCATGAGTTCTTATATATATATATATATATATATGACTACTATACTACCAATCGGCCCTGCCCGTCGGTAGGTTTACAATACTCCGCTACAATTAGTTAATATCTATTACTAAAGGTTATGGGCTGTTTTAACGGGGTTATATATATATATATATACATACACATATATGCGGATATATTGAAACTACCGTACTAGACCAACCACATCCCCAATTAAAGATGTGATCTCGTCAAGACATTCAACCTATGTACTCAAGTCACAGAGAACGAAGAAATCGAGACAAAAACCATTACAATAACAACGAATATCCGGTACAATGGATTGAAGTATCCTCAGTAACACAAACACAGAACATATATATTCGCACTACAAGGACCTAAAGGACTTATTGTAAACATAAATAACAGAGATAAAACAATGTTGTGAACATAAATAACAGAAAGACAGAACAACGTTGCTTCAATTAAAAGCGTATACAAATAATTCAAGTAGGAAGCATGAAGATAAAGAAAATAATTCTTAAAGCTGACGGGAGTTCAACTAGGTCCGTTCTGGCGGTACCGAATAAATATATATGACAGTATTATACTAAGGATCGGTAACGCTTGGTGGTGGAGTTACTATACCCAACTACAGTGATTATATATATATATCATGGTTGTAGGTACTTATGCAGTAAGGAGCTGCGTTGTGCAATGAGTAAGGGGAGGAGGTGTGTTGTGCCATAAGTTAGGGAGGAGGTGTGTTGTGCCATAAGTAAGTAAGGAGGTGTGTTGTGCTATTAGTACGGCTTGAAGATGTGTTGGGTGCCTTGATTAAGGAGATAGAGATCTTTAGTGAGCACTTTTTAGTTAACACTTTTTAGTTAACACTTTTTAGTTAACACGTTTTAGTGAGCACTTTTAGTGAGCACATTTTAATTAGCACTTTTTAATTAGCACTTGTTATTCAGCACTTTTAGTTAGTACTTTTTATTGAGCACTTTTTACCTCACAATATATGTGAGGTAGAGAGTTTACAGAGATACAGAACAATAGAGGTGAGGTAGAGTTCTTTAGAGATACAGAACAATAGATGTGAGGTAGAGAGTTCTTCAAAGATATAGAACAATAGATGTGAGGTAGAGAGTTCTTTAGAGATACAGTACAATAGATGTGAGGTAGAGAGTTCTTCAAAGATATAGAACAATAGATGTGAGGTAGAGAGTTCTTTAGAGATACAGTACAATAGATGTGAGGTAGAGAGTTCTTCAAAGATATAGTACAATAGATGTGAGGTAGAGAGTTCTTCGTGGCTAAGAACAATAGAGGTGAGGTAGAGAGTTCTTTAGAACTACAGAACGATTGAGGTAAGGCAGACAATTCTCTAGAGCTACAGAACAATGGAGGTGAGGTAGAGTTCTTCATGGCTACAGAACAATGGAGGGGAGGTAGAGTTCTTCATGGCTACAGAACAATGGAGGGGAGGTAGAGTTCTTCATGGCTACAGAACAATGGAGGTGAGGTGGAGTTCTTCATGGCTACATATTAATAAAGGTGAGGAAAAGAGTTCTTTAGAGCTACAGAACAGTTATTCCAACACATTGGTGCTAGTCTTGAACAATTCACAAACAGAATAGTAGAACATTAGAGTCAACAGACATGTTTATATAGAAAAAATGTGGAGAGCATCATGGACAACTAGACAGACTAAAAAGGAGGTAATGAAATAGACAAATTAAGGACGGGTTGCTTAATATTATCCGAAAGAGGATCCCGTGTGTAAACAGTGTGTTTAGTTATGAGTACAAAGAATAAGGTACTGTATTTTTTTCCAAACATGTTGTAGGAGGCGACTAAAGAAGTTGGCAGACAGGCTCACAACATTTTGCCTGTGAAAAAGTAATCATTGTCACATCTTATCTCAATTTCCTACTTCTGTCTTCTATGAAATAATCCCCATGAAAGTCTTCTATGAAATAATCCCCAATGAAAGACGTCTATGAAATAATCCCCATGAAAGTCTTCTATGAAATAATCCCCATGAAAGACGTCTATGAAATAATCCCCATGAATGTTTTCTATGAAATAATCCCCATAAAGTCTTCTATGAAATAATCCCCATGAAAGTGTTCTATGAAATATGAAAGAGATACAAACAAGTGAATATTGCACGAAGACTGTTGTGATGACATTGCACGAAGACTGTTGTGATGAGATTACACGAAGACTGTTGTGATGAGATTACACGAAGACTGTTGTGATGAGATTACACGAAGACTGTTGTGATGAGATTGCACGAAGACTGTTGTGATGAGATTGCACGAATACTGTTGTGATGAGATTGCACGAAGGCTGTTGTGATGAGATTGCACGAAGACTGTTGTGATGAGATTGCACGAAGACTGTTGTGATGAGATTGCACGAAGACTGTTGTGATGAGATTGCACGAAGACTGTTGTGATGAGATTTCACGAAGGCTGTTGTGGTGAGATTGCCGGCTCAGAAATGTGTGCTGTGCTTCCTGCATGACGTGGTAACCCTCAAATACTGGCGTTATGGTATCTCTCCCTTCAGAGATTAAACATACACCCATACGGTTCCCTGACAAATTCCCCCCCCCCTTTGTGACGTTGAATCAGGGTGTCATCTCAGTTACGGAACTGAGAAGAATCTGTGCTTGTGTCAAAAAGGCTATGGGCTGTTGAGAGATACGTACTCATTACTAAAGTGATTATGTAATAATCGTCTACGTACGAAAGAGATAATTTATTTGATTGGTACACTCTATAGAAAAAGGTGGTCTGGAGAACATAATTACAACAAGTAAGATAAAAAAGAAAAGCTAGAGATCAACAACGACAACGTGAGAAATTGTTAGTCTGGCATTGCGGCAGGCAATAGTCAACACGGATCCTGATAAATGTCGTTGGAATTAGTGTTTCACGATGATCGTTTACACCAGTGATATATGTGATAAATAGTAAAGGGGATAGAACATTTTATTTTGTGTATAAAAATGTCCTATTCGTACATTCAGATAATTCTGACAATGCAAATATGCTACAACAAAATTTTGAAAGCAAAACAATCAAAAACTTCAGCAGAACAATCAACAATCAATATCATTGTTGATTCATAAACACTTACTGCTCAATGATTACTGCTCAATACTAGCCGTATTTCCAAGGAACTCTTGAATTCAATAGTAATTTTCATTCATTGCCCAAATTGTTCAGTTCAATCTCAAATACATGGCTGTAAATTATTGCGAACCTGCAATTAATTAAATTGAGCTAATGTCAAACGACGGTTACTGATTCAGCGTTGCGTGAAATCATGCCCTTAATGTGAAACGATAAAAATAACAAATAGTTGACCTGACTCATGAATGAATTCGTTATTTGTCGTGTTTTAGCATCACTGTACCCTGTCAGATCCACAGATGCTGTCTCTCCCAGCAGATGTAGAAAATATGCACACTTACGGTTCCTGTAATTCGATGGTTCTATACACTTAATTATTCACCGTTTGTGAAAATGTCTATATAGTACCACATATACGGTTCCTGTAGTTCTCCAACGTTTGTAGAGCTGTCTAGCTAGTACCACACTTAGGGTTCCTATAGTTCTCCAACGTTTGTGGAGCTGTCTAGCTAGTACCACACTTAGGGTTCCTGTAGTTCGATGATTCTACACGCTTAATTCTCCAACGTTTGTGGAGATGTCTAGCTAGTACCACATTTACGGTTCCTGTAGTTCGATGATTCTACACGCTTAATTCTCCAACGTTTGTGGAGATGTCTAGCTAGTACCACACTTTGGGTTCCTGTAGTTCGATGATTCTACACGCTTAATTCTCCAACGTTTGTGAAGATGTCTAGCTAGTACCACATTTGGTATCTTCCTCTTCTTCGTTCCTTCCTCTTTTACCCCTTACGGGTGTCGAGGGAGATACAATGTTCGTGTTCTCGCTTTTCTGGCAGCTTCAGATAATGTTATTTGGTGTTCGTGTAATGTGTCTTTGATGTTGTCGATCCAGCGTACACTAGGTCTATCCTTGTCTCTTCTTTCTGCTTCTCCTCTCTTCATATATGCTTTCTAAACGAATGAATCACACGGCATTCTTTCCAGATGACCACACCATTGTATCTGCTGGTTGTGTATGTATTGTAGAATTGATATGGCACCCACTACATTTGGTATCAATCTCCCATAATTGCTATTTATAAAAATGCGTAAAATACAATGTTCGTCTCCTACATGTGATCATGAATCATCTGCAATACGTCTTACTTTAAACCAGCCGGTATATAGATGCTAGTTAGTCTCTGTCTTACTACCGCATAGGTATGTGTGTCAATAAAATATATGTGTTACACATGACCTTGCAATTAGATATAGTTAACTTCATATCGGTAACTTTCATTTTGGATACTTCGAAGCATGGAATGAGAGTGTTACAAAGCCATCACCGGAAAAATCTATAGTATACGTCTCCGTTGTTACCTTTGTTCTACTTTCGAGGTATTACCTAACCTATGCAGTGTTAGATATTTTCCCGCCCGTGTGTTGTCGGGACCCGAAATGGGAGCAAAGAATAGCAACACTGTTTACCTTTCACGCATATCGTAAAAGGCGACTAAGGAGGTTATGGGATAGAGTAGGCTGTCCCATCCCATATAGGGTCAGTGACCCAAAGTCATGCTGAAGTCGGATGTGTCAGGCCGAAAGGCGCAGATATAGCAGCAATGATGTAAACTATGACACAACGCATTCCGTTCTCAGGACTACATCCTGCTAATCTGCAAGAGTTTGAGAACGAACGCAGAAGAAGAATAAGAAAAAGTTCCGTAAGGTTATACATTTTGGAGATGGCGGGTTAAAAGAATTAGACTTAGTTTATAATTTTTTTATAGTTTTTTTTCTTTCTTTTTTTTGGGGAGGGGTGGGGGCGAAGTATTAGAATGAGTGTTTAGAATTAATAATTAATTGTCTAAGAATTCTTGTCTAAGGCGTGAATCGATAGGACTGGTTTTATCTATTCTATCTATACGCTAAACCGTTTGTTGCCTTTCAGCGTCAGGAGTAGAAGAGTTTTCTGGAGATAGCCTTCGTATGTGCTGAGTATATTGTGGAGTTTGTCGCCTCTTTATATTTCGGTGGTCCATAGTTTTCGTGGTCGGCCTCTAGGTCTCCCTTCACTGTATCTGTTTAGTATATTATGGTGTCTGATGGTAGTCTGCTGATGTGTGCAAACCATTTTATCTGTTGTCTCTTAATATATTTCAAAATTGGAATGGTACCGGTTCTTTGTCTAATGTCCTCATTTCTCACTCTGTCTCTTAGCGACATTCCTAGGATTCTGCGCAAGTATGCTATTTCAGCTTCACAAGTTTACTTTAATCTTGTGTTGTAATTGTCCATGTTTGACATTGGTAACATATCGTTGGTATAATAATCGTTTTGTATTGTGCTATTCTGGTTAATCTGCATTTTTATGTCTGAAGATTAGTGTCATTTGTCCTAGGGCTGTGTATGCTTTACTACATATATTGTGTATTTCTATGCTGCTCTTGCCGTCTGTTGTTGATCGGTTGTTCAAGGGAAATCCGTGACTTTAATGCTATGTATAGCCCAACGAAGACCTGTACTAGATTTTCACCCAAATGCCATAGTAAAATAAGGCTCCAGAGTGATATCTTAGCACTATCGTATCTAGAAAATCACTAAAACAAAATATTCTGTATTGTTTGTTACTTTCTGTATAAATGATATGTTATTAAAAAAATTATTAGACTTTGGTGTTTCCCTCTTCTTATATCTTCGCGTGAAGAAATTTATATTGTTTTGTTTTTTTTCGCGTGGTTTATGTAGACGAAATGTATCATAAACCTCTGCTCTACTATGTTTTAAAGACGGACCCATTGTCTGATATATTTGTATAAAGGTAACGCTTGTGTCCCGAAATGCTTTGGTTTTTTTCCCCGTGTCGAACATTTCCGCCTCAAAACTATTTTTTCCCTGTTTCCACGTTAATTTCTGTTTAATCCATGTTGTTGAGGGCAAATTTCCGTTTAACAGTGCCCGCTAAGACATGTTTTACTGAATTTACATTTTCCAGCTCTACTACTGATATTTGTCTCAAAATCGTTACACGACACCACGTGTGACAAGTTTTTAAACTGTATAACTAAAAAAACTCATTAAAAACGTATAGTATTGTTGATAAACTAGCGAAATATTTACTTACAACCAACTGGTATAGTGACGTGAAGCTCCCGCAGTACATTCCACGTTCCTATACCTTGAGATCCATGGTTTGACAAATGCTAGCTTTATGGCCTTGCTATCCACATCACACATGCCTACGTGTAGAGTCAAAACTAACCTCCTTTGGCATGTTGTAGATTGTTTTATTGAATTTTGTTAGTGGCGGATTACCAAGGCAAATTACTGAAATAATCAAAAATCGTATTATTTGAAAGTTTGTTCCGAATCTGCTCGTATGCATTTGCCGTCTATAACAACGATCAGGAGTGCATTACTAAATATATCAATAATATATTTTTGTCTGATCCCTTACCGCTGAATACAGTGCATGGGACAGAAACTATGATCTGAAGTGTAAGCCATATGATGTCACTGTTTGCAGTTCTTGTATGTTGTAGAGACCAATAGCCTATACTGCCTTGTATGTTGTAGAGACCAATAGTCTATACTACCTTGTATGTTGTAGAGACCCATAGTCTATACTGCCTTGTATGTTGCAGGACCCATAGTCTATACTACCTTGTATGTTGTAGAGACCAATAGCCTATACTGCCTTGTATGTTGTAGAGACCCATAATCTATACTGCCTTGTATGTTGTAGAGATCAATAGTCTATACTGCCTTGTATGTTGCAGGACCCATAGTCTATACTACCTTGTATGTTGTAGAGACCAATAGTCTATACTGCCTTGTATGTTGTAGAGACCCATAATCTATACTGCCTTGTATGTTGTAGAGACCAATAGTCTATACTACCTTGTATGTTGTAGAGACCCATAGTCTATACTGCCTTGTATGTTGTAGAGACCCATAATCTATACTGCCTTGTATATTGCAGGGCCCATAGTCTATACTACCTTGTATGTTGTAGAGACCAATAGCCTATACTGCCTTGTATGTTGTAGAGACCCATAGTCTATACTGCCTTGTATGTTGTAGAGACCCATAGTCTATACTGCCTTGTATGTTGTAGAGACCAATAGCCTATACTGCCTTGTATGTTGTAGAGACCCATAGTCTATACTGCCTTGTATGTTGTAGAGACCCATAGTCTATACTACCTTGTATGTTGTAGAGACCAATAGCCTATACTGCCTTGTATGTTGTAGAGACCAATAGTCTATACTGCCTTGTATGTTGTAGAGACCCATAGTCTATACTGCCTTGTATGTTGTAGAGACCAATAGTCTATACTGCCTTGTATGTTGTAGAGACCCATAGTCTATACTGCCGTGTATGTTGTAGAGACCAATAGTCTATACTGCCTTGTATGTTGTAGAGACCCATAGTCTATACTGCCTTGTATGTTGTAGAGACCAATAGTCTATACTGCCTTGTATGTTGTAGAGACCCATAGTCTATACTGCCTTGTATGTTGTAGAGACCAATAGCCTATACTGCCTTGTATGTTGTAGAGACCCATAATCTATACTGCCTTGTATGTTGTAGAGACCCATAGTCTATACTGCCTTGTATGTTGTAGAGACCCATAGCCTATACTGCCTTGTATGTTGTAGAGACCCATAGTCTATACTGCCTTGTATGTTGTAGAGACCCATAGTCTATACTGCCTTGTATGTTGTAGAGACCCATAGTCTATACTACCTTGTATGTTGTAGAGACCCATAGTCTATACTACCTTGTGTGTTGTAGAGACCCATAGTCTATACTGCCTTGTATGTTGTAGAGACCCATAGTCTATACTACCTTGTATGTTGTAGAGACCAATAGCCTATACTGCCTTGTATGTTGTAGAGACCCATAGTCTATACTGCCTTGTATGTTGTAGAGACCCATAGTCTATACTGCCTTGTATGTTGTAGAGACCAATAGCCTATACTGCCTTGTATGTTGTAGAGACCCATAGTCTATACTGCCTTGTATGTTGTAGAGACCAATAGTCTATACTGCCTTGTATGTTGTAGAGACCCATAGTCTATACTGCCTTGTATGTTGCAGGACCCATAGTCTATACTGCCTTGTATGTTGTAGAGACCCATAGTCTAAACTACCTTGTATGTTGTAGAGACCCATAGACTTTACTGCCTTGTATGTTGTAGAGACCCATAGTCTAAACTACCTTGTATGTTGTAGAGACCCATAGTCTAAACTACCTTGTATGTTGTAGAGACACATAGTCTAAACTACCTTGTATGTTGTAGAGACCCATAGTCTAAACTACCTTGTATGTTGTAGAGACCCATAGTCTAAACTACCTTGTATGTTGTAGAGACCCATAGTCCAAACTACCTTGTATGTTGTAGAGACCCATAGTCTAAACTACCTTGTATGTTGTAGAGACCCATTGTCTTTACTGCCTTGCATGTTGTAGAGACCCATAGTCTATACTGCCTTGTATGTTGTAGAGACCCATAGCCTATACTACCTTGTATGTTGTAGAGACCCATAGTCTATACTGCCTTGTATGTTGTAGAGACCCATAGTCTATACTGCCTTGTATGTTGTAGAGACCCATTGTCTTTACTGCCTTGTATGTTGCAGGACCCATAATATATACTGCCTTGTATGTTGCAGGACCCATAATCTATACTGCCTTGTATGTTGCAGGACCCATAGTCTATACTGCCTTGTATGTTGTAGAGACCCATTGTCTTTACTGCCTTGTATGTTGCAGGACCCATAATCTATACTGCCTTGTATGTTGCAGGACCCATAGTCTATACTGCCTTGTATGTTGCAGGACCCATAATCTATACTGCCTTGTATGTTGCAGGACCCATAATCTATACTGCCTTGTATTTTGCAGGACCCATAGTCTAAACTACCTTGTATGTTGCAGGACCCATAATCTATACTGCCTTGTATGTTGTAGAGACCCATAGTCTATACTGCATTGTATGCTGTAGAGACCCATTGTCTTTACTGCCTTGTATGTTGCAGGACCCATAATCTATACTGCCTTGTATGTTGCAGGACCCATAGTCTATACTGCCTTGTATGTTGCAGGACCCATAATCTATACTGCCTTGTATGTTGCAGGACCCATAATCTATACTGCCTTGTATGTTGCAGGACCCATAGTCTAAACTACCTTGTATGTTGCAGGACCCATAATCTATACTGCCTTGTATGTTGTAGAGACCCATTGTCTTTACTGCCCTGTATGTTGTAGAGACCCATTGTCTTTACTGCCTTGTATGTTGTAGAGACCCATAATCTATACTGCCTTGTATGTTGTAGAGACCCATAATCTATACTGCCTTGTATGTTGTAGAGACCCATAGTCTATACTGCCTTGTATGTTGTAGAGACCCATAGTCTATACTGCCTTGTATGTTGCAGGACCCATAATCTATACTGCCTTGTATGTTGCAGGACCCATAGTCTAAACTACCTTGTATGTTGCAGGACCCATAGTCTATACTGCCTTGTATGTTGTAGAGACCCATAGTCTATACTGCCTTGTATGTTGTAGAGACCCATAGTCTAAACTACCTTGTATATTGCAGGACCCATAATCTATACTGCCTTGTATGTTGTAGAGACCCATAGTCTATACTGCCTTGTATGTTGTAGAGACCCATAGTCTATACTGCCTTGTATGTTGTAGAGACCCATAATCTATACTGCCTTGTATGTTGTAGAGACCCATAGTCTATACTGCCTTGTATGTTGTAGAGACCCATAGTCTATACTGCCTTGTATGTTGTAGAGACCCATAGTCTATACTGCCTTGTATGTTGTAGAGACCCATAATCTATACTGCCTTGTATGCTGTAGAGACCCATAGTCTAAACTACCTTGTATATTGCAGGACCCATAATCTATACTGCCTTGTATGTTGTAGAGACCCATAATCTATACTGCCTTGTATGTTGTAGAGACCCATATTCTAAACTACCTTGTATATTGCAGGACCCATAATCTATACTGCCTTGTATGTTGCAGGACCCATAATCTATACTGCCTTGTATGTTGAAGAGACCCATAGTCTATACTGCCTTGTATGTTGTAGAGACCCATAGTCTATACTGCCTTGTATGTTGTAGAGACCCATAGTCTATACTGCCTTGTATGTTGTAGAGACCCATAGTCTATACTGCCTTGTATGTTGTAGAGACCCATAATCTATACTGCCTTGTATGTTATAGAGACCCATAGTCTATACTGCCTTGTATGTTGTAGAGACCCATAGTCTAAACTACCTTGTATATTGCAGGACCCATAATCTATACTGCCTTGTATGTTGTAGAGACCCATAATCTATACTGCCTTGTATGTTGTAGAGACCCATAGTCTAAACTACCTTGTATGTTGCAGGACCCATAATCTATACCGCCTTGTATGTTGCAGGACCCATAATCTATACTGCCTTGTATGTTGCAGGACCCATAATCTATACTGCCTAGTATGTTGCAGGACCCATAGTCTATACTGCCGTGTATGTTGTAGAGACCCACGGTCTATACTGCCTTGTATGTTGCAGGACCCATAGTCTATACTGACTTGTATGTTGTAGAGACCCATAGTCTAAACTACCTTGTATGTTGTAGAGACCCATAGTCTATACTGCCTTGTATGTTGCAGGACCCATAGTCTATACTGCCTTGTATGTTGTAGAGACCCATAGTCTATACTGCCTTGTATGTTGTAGAGACCCATTGTCTTTACTGCCTTGTATGTTGCAGGACCCATAATCTATACTGCCTTGTATGTTGCAGGACCCATAATCTATACTGCCTTGTATGTTGCAGGACCCATAGTCTAAGCTACCGTGTATGTTGCAGGACCCATAATCTATACTGCCTTGTATGTTGTAGAGACCCATTGTCTTTACTGCCTTGTATGTTGTAGAGACCCATAATCTATACTGCCTTGTATGTTGTATAGACCCATAGTCTATACTGCCTTGTATGTTGCAGGACCCATAATCTATATTGCCTTGTATGTTGCAGGACCCATAGTCTAAACTACATTGTATGTTGCAGGACCCATAGTCTATACTGCCTTGTATGTTGCAGGACCCATAATCTATACTGCCTTGTATGTTGCAGGACCCATAGTCTAAACTACCTTGTATGTTGCAGGACCCATAGTCTATACTGCCTTGTATGTTGTAGAGACCCATAGTCTATACTGCCTTGTATGTTTTAGAGACCCATAGTCTAAACTACCTTGTATATTGCAGGACCCATAATCTATACTGCCTTGTATGTTGTAGAGACCCATAATCTATACTGCCTTGTATGTTGTAGAGACCCATAGTCTATACTGCCTTGTATATTGCAGGACCCATAATCTATACTGCCTTGTATGTTGTAGAGACCCATAATCTATACTGCCTTGTATGTTGTAGAGACCCATAATCTATACTGCCTTGTATTTTGCAGGACCCATAATCTATACTGCCTTGTATATTGCAGGACCCATAATCTATACTGCCTTGTATATTGCAGGACCCATAGTCTATACTGCCTTGTATGTTGTAGAGACCCATAGTCTATACTGCCTTGTATGTTGTAGAGACCCATAGTCTATACTGCCTTGTATGTTGTAGAGACCCATAATCTATACTGCCTTGTATGTTGTAGAGACCCATAGTCTATACTGCCTTGTATGTTGTAGAGACCCATAATCTATACTGCCTTGTATGTTGTAGAGACCCATAATCTATACTACCTTGTATGTTGTAGAGACCCATAGTCTATACTGCCTTGTATGTTGTAGAGACCCATAGTCTATACTGCCTTGTATGTTGTAGAGACCCATAGTCTATACAGCCTTGTATGTTGTAGAGACCCATAGTCTATACTGCCTTGTATGTTGTAGAGACCCATAGTCTAAACTACCTTGTATATTGCAGGACCCATAATCTATACTGCCTTGTATGTTGTAGAGACCCATAATCTATACTGCCTTGTATGTTGTAGAGACCCATAGTCTATACTGCCTTGTATATTGCAGGACCAATAATCTATACTGTCTTGTATGTTGTAGAGACCCATAATCTATACTGCCTTGTATGTTGTAGAGACCCATAGTCTATACTGCCTTGTATGTTGTAGAGACCCATAGTCTATACTGCCTTGTATGTTGTAGAGACCCATAGTCTATACTGCCTTGTATTTTGTAGAGACCCATAATCTATACTGCCTTGTATGTTGTAGAGACCCATAGTCTATACTGCCTTGTATGTTGTAGAGACCCATAATCTATACTGCCTTGTATGTTATAGAGACCCATAGTCTATACTGCCTTGTATGTTGTAGAGACCCATAATCTATACTGCCTTGTATGTTGTAGAGACCCATAGTCTATACTGCCTTGTATGTTGTAGAGACCCATAGTCTAAACTACCTTGTATATTGCAGGACCCGTAATCTATACTGCTTTGTATGTTGTAGAGACCCATAGTCTATACTGCCTTGTATGTTGTAGAGACCCATAGTCTAAACTACCTTGTATATTGCAGGACCCATAATCTATACTGCCTTGTATGTTGTAGAGACCCATAGTCTATACTGCCTTGTATGTTGTAGAGACCCATAGTCTAAACTACCTTGTATGTTGCAGGACCCATAATCTATACTGCCTTGTATGTTGTAGAGACCCATAGTCTATACTGCCTTGTATGTTGCAGGACCCATAATCTATACTGCCTTGTATGTTGCAGGACCCATAGTCTATACTGCCTTGTATGTTGCAGGACCCATAATCTATACTGCCTTGTATGTTGCAGGACCCATAATCTATACTGCCTTGTATGTTGCAGGACCCATAGTCTATACTGCCTTGTATGTTGCAGGACTCATAGTCTATACTGCCTTGTATGTTGTAGTACTCATAGTCTATACTGCCTTGTATGTTGCAGGACCCATAGTCTATACTGCCTTGTATGTTGTAGAGACCCATAGTCTATACTGCCTTGTATGTTGTAGAGACCCATAGTCTATACTGCCTTGTATGTTGTAGAGACCCATAGTCTATACTGCCTTGTACGTTGTAGAGACCCATAGTCTAAACTACCTTGTATATTGCAGGACCCATAATCTATACTGCCTTGTATGTTGTAGAGACCCATAATCTATACTGCCTTGTATGTTGTAGAGACCCATAGTCTATACTGCCTTGTATATTGCAGGACCCATAATCTATACTGCCTTGTATGTTGTAGAGACCCATAATCTATACTGCCGTGTATGTTGTAGAGACCCATAGTCTATACTGCCTTGTATGTTGTAGAGACCCATAGTCTATACTGCCTTGTATGTTGTAGAGACCCATAGTCTATACTGCCTTGTATGTTGTAGAGACCCATAATCTATACTGCCTTGTATGTTGTAGAGACCCATAGTCTATACTGCCTTGTATGTTGTAGAGACCCATAATCTATACTGCCTTGTATGTTGTAGAGACCCATAGTCTATACTGCCTTGTATGTTGTAGAGACCCATAATCTATACTGCCTTGTATGTTGTAGAGACCCATAGTCTATACTGCCTTGTATGTTGTAGAGACCCATAGTCTAAACTACCTTGTATATTGCAGGACCCATAATCTATACTGCCTTGTATGTTGTAGAGACCCATAGTCTATACTGCCTTGTATGTTGTAGAGACCCATAGTCTAAACTACCTTGTATATTGCAGGACCCATAATCTATACTGCCTTGTATGTTGTAGAGTCCCATAGTCTATACTGCCTTGTATGTTGTAGAGACCCATAGTCTAAACTACCTTGTATGTTGCAGGACCCATAATCTATACTGCCTTGTATGTTGTAGAGACCCATAGTCTATACTGCCTTGTATGTTGCAGGACCCATAATCTATACTGCCTTGTATGTTGCAGGACCCATAGTCTATACTGCCTTGTATGTTGCAGGACCCATAATCTATACTGCCTTGTATGTTGCAGGACCCATAATCTATACTGCCTTGTATGTTGCAGGACCCATAGTCTATACTGCCTTGTATGTTGCAGGACTCATAGTCTATACTTCCTTGTATGTTGTAGTACTCATAGTCTATACTGCCTTGTATGTTGCAGGACCCATAGTCTATACTGCCTTGTATGTTGCAGGACCCATAGTCTATACTGCCTTGTATGTTGCAGGACCCATAGTCTATACTGCCTTGTATGTTGCAGGACCCATAGTCTATACTGCCTTGTATGTTGCAGGACCCATAGTCTATACTGCCTTGGGTGTATGTTGAAGAGACACATATTCTAAACTGCGGATGTTCTCGGACAAACGGCCTGTGATGGTTACAACAATTCGTGATAAAAAATAAACGAACTCTAATTTTTTTAGAAACGTCATTTAAACATCTAACCCCTAATCCCTGAACAACGCTAACCAGACGATACAGTGTTTCTTTCAAATGATATGAAGGGATTGGAACAACTAATCAAGAACACAAAGAAATATAGCGAATCACACAACTTGTATTTAAACACGCAGAAAACAAAAATAATGTCAACAGATATAACAACACAACAACCAAAAATCAGAATAGACAATACCGAGATAGAATGTGTGGATACATTAGAATACTTAGAAGCAAACATCAACGGTGCAGGAGACTGCATGGCAGAGATATGGAAGAGATTGGCAATGGCATATTGTAAAAACTCACATTTAAACAACATATGGAAAACAAAATAGAAACGAAAGTGCGAATGTTACGGACTTTTATTTTTCCGGTTGCAACTTACGGCTGTGAACATGGACCCTAAGAAAAACAGCGGCAAATATCAACGTCTTCGAGCTGAAATGCTACAGAAAGATACTAAGAATATCATGGAAGGAAAAAATCAGAAACTCGGATATTATAAACACATTGAAGATTCCAGAAGTGTTGGTTACTAAACACAATAACAAAAAAAACTACGCCTGTTTGGTCATATAAAGAGACACAAGTGTTTAGAAAGATAAATAATGGAGGGAAGAGTACACGGGAAGAGGAGAAATGGCAGACCAAGAAGACGATGGACTGACGACATTAAAGATAACATGAATACATCGCTAGAAAATGCAAACCGCATTATCCAAGACAGAGAGGGGTTCAGAGAATTCATCGGGAAGACAACGTTCAGGAAAGAATACGTCACATGACACATCTAAACATAATACACAAGACGACACAAAAAGTGAACAGAAAAAGCAGTGAAAAAAAATTGGCTCTTAATTTTTCAACCAACATTAATTACACCATGTAGTCTTTCTGGAATGTTGTATATGTAATATGTAATTGGGCATGTGTAGTGGAATTATGTATTTGAGCATGTGTAGTGGAATTATGTATTTGAGCATGTGAAGTGGAATTATGTATTTGAGCATGTGTAGTGGAATTATGTATTTGAGCATGTGTAGTGGAATTATGTATTTGAGCATGTGTAGTGGAATTATGTATTTGAGCATGTGTAGTGGAATTATGTATTTGAGCATGTGTAGTGGAATTATGTATTTGAGCATGTGTAGTGGAATTATGTATTTGAGCATGTGTAGTGGAATTATGTATTTGAGCATGTGTAGTGGAATTATGTATTTGAGCATGTGTAGTGGAATTATGTATTTGAGCATGTGTACTGGATTTCGTTCGTATTTCAACCGGTTACTGGAATAGTTCAGGCCGCAAAGAATATGGCTACTGCCCTCGTTCCAGGAACAGGGACGACTAAAGAAAGTTAGGGGAAATGCTGAACACCTGTCGCCTCTGTAAAAATCCGTGTCACTTCATGTCTTGCCTCAATTTCTTACTTCTTATGTCTTAATTAAGGGATAAAACTTTCAGTGTCAGCTAACCAACCTAAACAGGATCCTGATGAAGGCTTTTAAGCCGAAACGTCGCCTATCAATGTCGCGTTGTTAGGCTGTCTAATCGACATATTTTGTTAAAACTTATACCAATTTTTGTTCTTTTTGATGTCTTACGTATTCACCTATTTGATTACGTGGTAGCTTGGATATGCCGTAGACCAAGGAAGACAGCCTTACAGACAATTTTAAGGGAAAGACATAGTTTAGTCTATGGTGCATTATACCATTCTCTGACATCTTATGTAGCTCTGTCTGTTTTCACACGTACTGGTATTGTCTCTCCATTGGAACTAATCAATAAAGCCGAGAGTTAGTACAAATGGGCAAAACACTTTTTCTTTAAAACCTACATGGTCATGCAATCTCACTATCTCCTTGAAACCTATCCAGGCATGCAATCTCACTTTCTCCTTAGAACCTACCCGGGCATACAATCTCACTTTCTCCTTAATACCTACCCGCACAAGCAATCTCACTTTCTCCTTAGAACCTACCCGGGCAAGCAAACGTGTATTAAATGTACTGACTACGTGTTTCGACAATTTCAATAAATTGAGAGCCCCATTGTCCATTTGAAATGTAACATCGGCCTGCTTCCTGACCGTCTTTCAAGACGCCGAAGTCTATCACCTGTTCATATCATTGTCATGACATCATTTGTTTTCCTAATTGTGCTTCTACATGCCACTATTTTTTTTTTCACATGACATGCGGAGCATTTGTTTGCTTTCACACTGCGTTCACAAAGGACACTTCTAAGTGTAATCCAGTTTCTACAATTGTTCTTAACGGCGCTTTAATTAACAGGCGATCGATCTGTGCGTTTGTTTATTCCCGCATGTTAAACCAGAATATCCACAGCGGGAGGAAATCAACAATGCTGCCAAGGAAAAAATAATAATGTACAAATTAAGCACATAATCTCAAGGCGTAAATAGTAGAGACGCTCAGAGCTGAAAAACGAGAATTGTACATTTCATACTATATTTTTCTACTGAGCAAAAAATTGCACATTTTATGGAATCTGTACATTTTACTTAAAGTAATTAATAAAGGGCTGTCCATAAATTACACCAACAAATCAACAAAAACATTTTAATATACAAATTGCAATCTTTTAATTAATCAGATTATGCGAAATTCCCAATAAAATAATGTATTTAACAAAAAAAATATTTAGCAATAAAATTTCTTTATTTGGGGAGGACAGTGTTCTTGTTTTCTTGATAGTGTTGATTACGGAACGATGTATCTACACATTCCAATAATTTAATGTTTGGCTCGATTTTATGCAGCTTTCGTAATATGGTTATAAAAATAAAACACAGCGTCTTTTACCAATCGTTCTATCTGCAAGCAACGTACTGAGAGGCTCCCCTCACATCAACAAGGATCTTTCAGGGGAGGGGGAAGAAGGGTTTCTCAGTGCGTCGAGCACAGATCTATGGATGCTGCGCTGTGCACTACATTAGCGTGAGTTAGTTTCGTTAAATAATTTATGGTATGTTTCGTAAACAATGTGGACACATCATTCCATAATGAACCCTTGGCAGTTTGTTGACGACGGTGTATAAGACAACTTCTTCATAAAGCACGCGCGGGTTAGTAATCATGTTTGAGATTTTGAACCTGTCATAGTTCAATTGAAATTTTACACTGGCTTGCGAACTGGCTTGCGTCTGTAAAGACGCAAGTAAATTCAAGTAAGAAGCATGGGGATTAATTAAAGTTTTTCAGACTAACGGGATTGAACTAGGTCCGTTATAGCCGCACCAGATCGCCTTGCAACTCGAGCAAACTGGGCTTTCCGTACTTTACTAACCACATCCCCCCCCCCCAACAAATTTTTTTTTTTAAATAAATAAACAAAAATATGCAATATTGTCAAAGCATTAAAACAGTCACTAAGAACGGACAAATCGAGACAAGGACTATTACAATAACAATAACAACGAACATCCCCTACAAGTATTGAAGTTTCATCAGGACCACAAACATAGAACATCCGTGGTCATACTACAATGGCTCATAGGTCTTCTTGTAAACATAAATAACATAGAGAAAGTACAATGTTGCTTCAAATAATTGTTTACACAAATAAATTCAAGTAAGAAGCATGAGGATACATTAAACATTCTTGAGACTAACAGACATTGAACCAGGTCCGTTCTAGCAGCACCGAATCGCCTTGCAACGTGAGTAAACGGGTTTTTCCGTAAATGACTAACGACTCCTCCCACCCCCTCACAGATGCGATTATGACACAATCACATTGAGGGGAGGGGTGGATGTATGTTAGTCAAGTACCGAAAAAACCCGTTTGCTCGAGTTGTAAAGACCCACAGTTGTAAAGATGAGTTGTAAAGACGAGTTGTAAAGAGTCTTAAAGACGCAACGTTGTAAAGACGAGTTGTAAAGATACAAAGTTGTAAAGACGCAAAGTTGTAAAGTCGACTTGTAAAGAGTTGTAAAATCCATCGTAGAAGGATGAAGCCAATGAATCCACATCATCATCATCATCAAGTGCGGTCTCCGCAAAGAAGGTTTCCTGCAATAGACCTCCAACATCCCATGTCTCTTATTTTGCTGGTGCACTCTGCTAAACTGTCCATCTTGTGATGTTACTCTCCCACTTGTATCTCTGCCTACCTCTTGTCGCTTTCCTTAGGCTTTACGCTCAAGTAAGGTCTTCAATAAGGTGTCATGTCTTTTAATGTGTCAAAAATATTGTATTTGTTTGATCGTTATTTCCTTTAATAATTTTTTTTTTCATAGTAAGTTGTTAGAATCTCCTTATTTGTTTTTCTTCTCTGTCTATGATGTTCTCCATATTCTTCTATATATTCACATCTCAAAGGCATTAATTCTGTCTTATAATTGTTTATTTATTGTCCATCTTTCTGAGCCATACATTAATATAAACTATATGTAGTGTTTTATAATTCTCATTTTTAACTTGTTTGTAATTTGTTTAGATGTTAATATTTTCCTCATGTCATTGAAAGTACTTTTAGTGATTCATATTCTCCTCTTAAGGTTTGTCTCATATATACTTCTTTTGTGATTATGTGTCCGAGATATTAATAGTGTTCTATTTATTGCAGTTTCTCTCCATGTATGTGTATGATTCCACATGAATGTGGAATGGATGAAAGACACGGCCAAGTTCATGTAGCTGATGCCTTGTTTTGATGTGGTTATATTGTCCAGTATTATGTTACCTTTAGTTTACTTTTGGTTAGCCATCCAATCTTTCAACCCTGACAGCTGTTCTGAATCATTCTTTAAGGTTGCTCAGATTACTATTGTTGATTTTAAAAGTTACATACTGTTTTCATTTTACAGTTATGTTTTCTTTATACCTTCTCTATACCTTCTGTCGTCCACCTTTCGTCTTTGTTAAGTGTACCTAGAGTCGATTAAGGTCATTTGAATTTAAAGAAGATAATGATTAAGATGATATGTCAGCGGTGTGTCCGACCTCGAGTAAGGATTAATAAGAAGACGAGTATTGTCCATCCATTATACAGAACATAAAACATGCATGTACAGAACATAAAACATGCGTGTACAGAACATAAAACATGCGTGTACAGAACATAAAACATACATACCGAACATAAAACATGCATATACAAAACATAAAACATGCATATACAAAACATAAAACATGCATATACAAAACATAAAACATGCATATACAAAACATAAAACATGCATATATAAAACATAAAACATGCATATACAAAACATAAAACATGCATATACATAGCATCAAACATGCATATGCAGAAAATAAAACATGAATATACAAAACATAAAACATGCATATACAAAACATAAAACATGCATATACATAGCATCAAACATGCATATGCAGAAAATAAAACATGCATATACAAAACATAAAACATGCATATACAAAACATAAAACATGCATATACATAGCATCAAACATGCATATGCAGAAAATAAAACATGCATATGTGAGAAACATAATGAATTATCTTGCAGGTCAACAAGAACAGTTTCTGGCAGGCGGTAAAACGCTGCAAACGTGTTTGGTCAAGTGACGAGGCGTTATTCCTTTCCAAGACTATCATGAATGAGACACTTTAATGTTCGAGAAGAAGAAGAGGAGGAGATATTTGGAAAATATGGATTCATAAGATTCTAGATTTTACAGGATTAAATTTCTCCACAAACTAAAAAAAATGAGAGTAGAGAGGTACGGCGGGATTTTTGTATTCCTGTTTCTAAAGTGGTATCCCTGCAAACCTGAAGGATTGTGGAGGAAATAGACAAATCTTCATGAGGTCAGTTGTCAAACCATTCACTGTGAGCTATAGTGAATTTGTCAAACCATTCACTGTGAGCTATAGTTAATTTCAAAATGTTTGTCTCAACTTTTATCCCAGCGACTCTGAATAAATTTAATCAACGTAATTATTTGATCCTTATGTATAAATGTGAAAAATTTATTTAAGAATGTCAGATAAATCGTCTAGTACTTTTATACTTCTCCTGCATACTTCTTTTCGGTAACGTGACGACTCAAAAATATGACTTAATTAAACGAAAATGAGGCTTATCCCTGAATTCTTGATAACTGTTAACAAGAGAAGAGACAAGTAGTGGGAAATCAGGTGTGAGATAGGCCCCCTTGGTGGAACGAAGAGGTTCAAAGGACATGGAGCGAGAAACGGAAAGCAGTATCACTATGGCAAAGGGCACGGAAACGTGTTGCGGCTCAGCCCATGGAGGTCGAACAATGGAAACGGAAGAAAGATATCTTAGTCCAATCATTAAAAGATATTGCAAAGTCAGCAAAGGCGTCAAAATGGGACGAATTTTGCAAGGAGATCACAGGCGAAAAGTCACTAAAATTGTTCTGGCGGTTACACAAGTCCATGAATGGTCTGACAAGACACGTGACTATTGCCGATTTCCAGAGCGACGATACCGTCTGGCAGAAGACGGACGAGACAAAAGGTGCGGCGTTGCTGGCACACTACACCGCACAAATTGGTCAGAGAAATGTGGAGGCATATCAAGAAATCATGAAAACGCTCACAGACACGTGTAAGAACTTGAGCATGGAAAACCATATGCTAATCACAGTTGAAGACATCAGGAAGGCACTGAAAAGTACAAAAAACACAGCACCAGGGCCAGATGGCATTAGATACAATGACATTAGTCGAAGAACGGACGAGGAGTTGGGAGAGTTGGCGGACATGTTCAATAATAGCCTTCTAAAGGGCACAGTGAAAGAAGACTGGTTGCACAGCTATTTAGTTCCACTTCCCAAACCTGGGAAGGACCACACCAGGATACATGGCTACAGAATAATAACTATGCAGAATACGATTGGCAAGCTTTTGGAAAAAATTGTGGCCCGGAAGGTATCGTGTTATCTTGAAAGAAATAAGTGTTTACCAACATTGTTAGGAGGATATCGTCCAGGAAAGAAGACACGGCAGAATGCAGCCATATTTGCGCAGGATGTGTTTGAGGGGATCGATTCGCGCATGGAGACATGTGCGGTCGAAATAGACCTTGAGGATGCGTACAATAGGGTGTCCGTGGATATCCTGATGCACCAGCTGTTAAATCTTGCAGTTAATCCTTTTGTCGTGCGTTGGGTTGGCGCCGCCCTGATGCACGGGGTTGTAGTTCTTAAGTGTGGTAACTGGATATCTACACCAACGATTATTAGCCCTGGCCTGCCACAGGGATCGCCTCTATCTCTTATACTTTTCAATGTATACACAGTACATATCGCTGGCAATCAAATCACAGGTGTTGGCAGAACGGTGTCATATGCCGATGATATCCTGATGTATAGCCAGGGCAGAAATCGAGAAGAGTGCGTCGTGGAACTACAGAAGGAGCTGGACAGACTGACAAATTGGTGTCGAGATACGGGAGCAGTGGTTAATCCGTCTAAGTCATTCGTGGCGTGGTTTTCCTTGAACAATCACATTGTAAAGACACCCATACCACAAGTTTCGTTGTCCGGGAAAAGTTTAGAAATAACAAGCACAATGAGATATCTGGGTGTGTTTTTGACAGAATCATGAGATTCAGGGAACATGTTGACCACATTATCATAACGGCAAGCAAAGGCTTAGCAGCAATCAGGGTTATGGCTGCTGCGCAGTGTGAGCAAAGATTGTTATTTCTTTTGTACCAGGGTTTGGTTGTGGCTGTGGTGGAATATGCACTGGCAATTCTGACTCTTAGCCAAACTCAGATCGAAAGACTGGATAGAGTCCAGAATGCAGCAATGCGTATCATTCTGGGATGCACAAGAGACACATCGACAAGAGCTATGCGATACCTAATTGACTGCCCAACAGCTGAGCATAGATTACAGTATTGCCGTGCACGGGCGTACCTTCAAATACATGCAGATAAGGAACACCCGTTGCATTCCAAAATACAGAAAGTTAAAGGCAGCAGACTCAAGAGAGGAAGGTAGTGGATGGGGCGTGCTGAGGATGTAATACGAAGCGTGTGCAGATTACAGGATGTGGCAGCAGGTGCGGAATGGATAGGTCTACCCACAGATTTCGAAACTTGTTTGAGAGTAGTAATATCACTTAGCAGTGAATGCAGAGAATGGTGTCCCACAGCTGTGGAGAAAGAAGTGCAGGCTTTAATCAGTGAGAATACCAAAGAGGGGGATATGATTATATACACTGATGGATCTGTAATTAGGCATGTTCGCAGTGCTTGGGACTTTACAGCTCAGTGCGCAGGTAAAACGATCAAGGAGGAAAGTGGTGCCTTTGCGGTCACTACGAGTAGTATGACCATGCAGACTATGGCGGTGACCAAGGCATTTGAGTGGCTACGCACACAGAAGGTAACGCAGGTCTGCATCTTGAGTGACTCTATGAGTATGATTAAGAAGGTACAAGTGGGTCTCGTTCGCGAACAGTGGATTGAGGCCTTGAGAAATGCGAGCATGAAAGTGGTTACATTTATTTTCGTGCTGGGACATGTGGGCGTTCGAGGCAATGAAAGAGCGGATCAACTGGCATCGTGTGCGATTGTGGCACAGGGCGATGAGGCAATGGATCGCGCTGACGTTTTAAACTCCTTAAGAGATATAACACGCGAGAGTGAGACTAATGTGGATGATGATTCCTTTTCAATGGCTAGGATTAAAGATCAGGGATTGAAATGCGGTGTTGCTAGAGGTGAAAATTTTGGAGGGCGCAGAAGAATGATGGTCAACCAGCATAGGACCGGTACTGTCAGCAGAAGTGTGATGGCGGATACACTCAAGGAGAGATCGGAGCAACTATGGATGTGTCCAGTTTGCAGTGATGATGATCCGACGACAAACTAACTAACTAACTAACTAACTAAAGAGAGGAGAATGGGTCAAAAATTGACATAGTATTTTGACATTTATGGACGTCCCTTAGCCATAAACTAAAAAAAAGTTCCATACATGAATATCAAACTCATGATCGCATACATATGATCTCATTAAGGGGATTCATTCAGAGAAATCATCTCTGTTTTGTGCAGATATATAAATAACTATGAGACTGAACTGTGAACTCATAAATTATGTTTGGAATACTTTCATTAGTTTTCTATCAAACTGTGTCTGGTTTCTATATTCACGATAAAGCACACGTTTCTTTTCTGTTAAACAATTTACTTTTGTTGAATGGGTTTTGTTGATACTCATAGAAGCAGGAGGATTAGTTTGAGCTTGACAGCATCACGGAAATATGACACATATAGAAACGGGAAGGTTTAGTTTAAACTTGACAGCATCACGGAAATATGACACATATAGAAACGGGAAGGTGTAGTTTAAACTTGACAGCATCACGGAAATATGACACATATAGAAACGGGAAGATTTAGTTTAAACTTGACATCAGCACGGGAATATGACACCTATAGAAACTGAAAGGTTTAGTTTAAACTTGACATCAGCACGGGAATATGACACCTATAGAAACTGAAAGGTTTAGTTTAAACTTGACATCAGCA
The DNA here is from genome assembly GCA_034231615.1 of Meghimatium bilineatum. Taxonomy (NCBI): domain Eukaryota; kingdom Metazoa; phylum Mollusca; class Gastropoda; order Stylommatophora; family Philomycidae; genus Meghimatium; species Meghimatium bilineatum. The sequence goes on from CM067316.1 coordinate 53,602,454, forward strand.
CGGGAATATGACACATATAGAAACTGAAAGGTTTAGTTTAAACTTGACATCAGCACGGGAATATGACACTCATTGAAGCGGAAATGATTAGTTTAAGATTGACATCGGCACATGAATATGCCACGCATAGAACAGGGAAGAATTAGTTCAAAAACTACAGGAGTTGTTCAAGATGTGACTAGCACATCTTGCCAAGAGAAGTTTCATAAATTACGTCAACTATTAGGTGATATGGGCGTGGGGGAGGCGGCGGTTCGGAAAAATGTAACAGCTGTTGACAAAGGACAAGGGCGGGGATTGACCAAAAGAAATTTGCGTCAACAACACAGTTTAAAAAAATAAATCTATGCAATTAAATTATTAGAATTTAAAACACTTTTCTGAAAACAGGAGAACTCTGGTTATCCGAATCCCGATTAATGGAATTCCCAATTATCCGGATCGGTGTTATCCAGAATTAATTCGGATAATCGAAGTTGTACTGTTTCTGAGGAACAAAAATCAATTACTTAATTATTTTCGCTCTTCACCTGTTAATAATTCTTAGGAAGGGGATGTTGGGGGAGGGGTAAATAAAAAAAAACACATAATATATTTTGACATAGCAAGCATGAGAGGAAGGGGTTTCCTGAATTCTTCACAGTTGTTGACCCGGGGAAGGGGGGGGGGGTGAATTAAATGAAAAACATTGCTAACGTAATTTTAAAAAATTATGAATTTTCACATAATTTATGAATTGTCTCAGGATGATGATGACTTACCTAATTATGAGTTTTTAAGCGTTAATTTTCAACCTCCTCCTGGATGATTCTTGCAGAACTGTACTTGTATAGTATGCAAAACTGTAGTTGTATAGTGTGTAAAACTGTAGTTGTATAGTGTGCAAAACTGTAGTTGTATAGTGTGCAAAACTGTAGTTGTATAGTGTGCAAAACTGTAGTTGTATAGTGTGCAAAACTGTAGTTGTATAGTGTGCAAAACTCATAGTAGATTTCCATAGGTAAGAAAGTAAGTAACACCAACACACACACACTAAATAATACACAACCGTAACACCATCACACAGACAAAACCAATACACAAACATTATACCAGCACACACAGACACACACACAACAATACATAAACACAACACCAGCATACGCACTTAACAATACGTCAACATAACATCATTACGCACTAAACACAACACCAACATAACACCAGAACACAAACTAAACAATATACCAACATAACACCAGCAGAAACACTAAGCATTATACCAACACAACACATGCACATACACCAATAGAACGGCAGCACACATTTAATACTATACCAACATGGCACCACCGCACACATAGACACCAAATTATACACCAACATAACACCAGCCTTCACACACACCAAACTATACACCTACCTAACACCAACCTACACACTAAACAATACACCAACCTAAAACCAGCCCACACATTAAACAATAAATCAACATAACACCAGCATACACACTAAACAATACACCAACTTATATTTCTAAGTAACAAATTAATAACAACAAGCAAACATCACTATCATTCTATATTTTCATATTCAAACGTTACAAACATCAACACTAACAAAAATATGACCTACCTACTATAAACTTACCTACTATGAGTAAGCATTGAATACTGTCACAATTTTCGACATGAAACCAATTCTGCTTAAAATAATGATGAAAGAGAAGTTATGGTAATTAATATTGTGAGAACCGCTGTGACATTAATTCGTATCACAGTGGGAAAGTATAATCGATAATATTGCATTATCACCAAATTCCTGTTCTTAGACATTACTCTTCCAAATTTCCTCGGCCTCTCAGCGGTATATAAACGCTAATGCAAAGAATATGTATGTATGTAGTTTTTGAGTGGCCCCAGGAGGGAAGTGTTTGAGAAAGGGGTGTAATTAATATGTGCATGCATATTTTGACGATATTCCAGAAGACAGTATACGTTTTTATTGTTGACATTATACAGAATTGTGAACACATGTATGGATATATCTAGTTGGTGCCTAAAAGTGACATAAAGAGGTGACATAAAGAGGTGACATAAAGAGGTGACACTGGGATAAGAAATACAAAAGGAGATTTTATAGATGGGGTTGGTTATCCTTTCTCATACTGGGTCAAAGTGACTCAAAAGACATGCTGAAATCGGTTCTGTAAGGCGAACCGGGCCTATATTACAGACAAGCTGTAAACCATGGCACACTGCATTTCGTTCTTGTAATGTGCAGAAACTACAGAGAGAAAGAGAGAGAAAGAGAGAGAGAGAACAGAGAATAAGAACACATTTAGATCTGGCATACCACATCGACGTGAAAATACCAAAGATAACACCAAAGTGAAACAGGCCAGAGAATTTATATATCTAGGCAGTATTTTTTCCGAAATGGAAGACTGAACAGAGAAATAGAAACAAGGTGCCAGAAAGCAAACACAGTGACTTACCAACTTTCACCATTACTTCTTCACCCAAAGATCACAATGGAAATTAAAAAACAGATAATATCTACAATTTTTATACCAACACTGTGCTACCAATATCAAACATGGTCTTTAACGGCTTCGCAGTAAAGAAAAATCGTTACATGTGAAATAAAGTGTCTGAGAAAAGCTGCAATGTTTACTAAGCTAGATCTTTATAAAATGAAGAAATTAGGAAAAGAGTTGATATAATATCATGTATTGAACATATTAAAAGACAGCAAGTAAAATGGTTACGTCACCTTATGAGAATGAAGTCAAACCAAATACCAATAAGAGATTTAATATAACAAAAGAATATCCGGGCGTTAAGCCAAAGGTAGACCAAAAAATCAGTCGATAGAAAAATCAAGGTAGCCTTGAACAAACATGGACTAAATGCAACCACGGTGACACATCTGGTTTTGGAACGATAGCTTAAGCTCCCACCCCTACCCTTAACGGCAAGTGTCAACCATCATTCACTTAGGAATAGAAAATACGCAATAGACAATATCACATGGAAAGAAACGAAAGAAACACGAGGATATGAGTCTGTAGATATATAGATCTATAAATAAACAGATAGATAGGTTGCTCAGTCTATATACATATATGCCTATAGATAGATATATCGGCAGATATATAAATAGGTAAATCGATAGTGATAAATGATCGATAAATGGAGATAGATGTGTGGATAAAGTGATGAATTGATAACTTTTCTAATGATTAACAACGTGTTGATGTCAAAATGTATAGATAGATGGACGGACGACGGACAGACAGACAGATGGATAGACAATATTGACATATTGATATATAGATAGATAAATAGTAGACGGACAGGCAGATAATCCAGTAGTAAAGTACTACGAATTGGAATATAACTATTTGTTATACATGTGGTTCCTATCATGTGGCAGTCTTTCAAACAAGAAAGACGAGGCACCTTATGTCTGGAATGAGCCCAACTCTTATAAGGTAATGCATTGAAAAGAGGTAATACAGTTTTACTAATAATACGAAACATATGCACACATACAAATCGACGTTTCGACCGAAAGGCTTGTATCAAGGTACACGAACACATATTGTATTACGATTTGTGTGTGTACATATGTTTGTTTCGTATTATTAGCAAAACTGAATTACCTCGTTTCAAGCTTTACCTGTTGGACTCCAGTTTTCGGCAGTGAGTACATATTTTCGATTGTCCAACTATTATTACCGGTATCCTGTCACCGGTATATTACCGGTATTCTGATTTCATGATTACGATTCGCCATACTCAAGGAACTGATAACAGAGGGGCATGCCGAAATTGTTGTGTTGATGTTTCCAAAGTAGCTCCCTTACGACCCTGAAGGGTTATGGGTCTGATGATGAAGATGTTTCTTTCAAAATTACTCCGAGATGATAGGAGGCATGAGTCTATAGCTATTGCCCAGAGGACACAAAGACCCATACAGATAATGCAATGAAAAGCTGGAGGTGTCACCAAAAAAAGAATGGCTATATAAAATGTAAATGTGTTCTGCCCGCAAGAAGAATATCTCAACAAGGAAATAGCTTTAAATATTAATATTAGACTATTCTAATGTTACCATTGAGACGGAAAAGACACACGAAAATGGTGAGTACGGACACATGTTTAGTACATATCTCCAGCCCTCAACAACATGTGCTACTATCCTAATGTTTGCCCACTAGTATTAGACACATCAGGGAAAATAACGGATTGTGTGCTGATATTTCAACAGACACTCAAAGAGATGGCACTATGAGTGACAGATGACCTGAAGCATTTGAGAATTTCAGGATGAAAGCCTCCTTATTACCAATCAGTCTAACCTACCAAACGTCTACACCAAATCCAATGTAAAACATATCTAGAGCGGACATTGTATGCCATAGACAGAACCTGCATTGTAGTAAAAACAATGATAGTCAGAATCGCTTAGCAGTACCCCCCAATTAAAGGGTTCGCGTAGGGCAATGGTTAGCCCACTAGCTTCGCAAATAAATTTTCATGAGTTCATTCCCTAGTTGAGGCTGAAATGTTTTTCAAATCGCTGCGGCTCCTGGGTCGTTCCAGCCTTAATTTGGTACCGGATAATCTGGGAAGTAAAGACTGCGAAGGATAGGAGATAGCTATCACCCTCATATAGCAGAGCCACTTAAACGTGAGATCGCTAACCTCCCATACCCCACAGCGTTAATAATTATGTCAACAATGTATTTGCCAATATTTTACCACCACTCGACTCTTGTCAACAACTATTAAGAATGCAGGAGCACCGCCGCTTAATTATGTCAACAAATTTATATAAAAATAATGAGTGCTCAAAATACATGTTTTGTTTCATATTTGTTTTGAAAAAAATATTTTACTTTCAGATAATTTAATTGGTGTATTTGTCTAATGGCTAGATATATATATATATACATGTAGATAAAGAGACTGATATATTAATTTATTGATGGATATATATATATATATATATTATTGTTGACGTCAATTATTGTCAATTTCATCTCCCCTTGGCAATAACTTCAAAATCTTTTAGATTTTCTTTCCTAATTGTTTGACGAAATTTCCGGTTTACGTCATTGGACTTTTCCCCTGATATTAATGTCTGTTGACACAGAATATACGCAAAGTATACACCCATTACAGCCAAAAAAATACACAAAGTATAGATAAAGTATAGACAAAATATACACAAAGTATGCAAAAAGTATACGCAAAGTATACACGCAGTACACGCAAAGTACTTTGTGTATTCTTTGTGTATAGGATGTGTATAATTTTGGAATATGTGTGTATATACTTTGCATAAAGTATACAGTAAGTATGTAGAAAGTATAATACAAAATATACGAAAACTATACTTAATAAGTATACATACTAAGCACAGTATACTTAGTATAAACAAAGTATACACAACGAGTGACCAGTGAAAATCACGAAACACGTCAAACAGCCTCAACTTATAAAGTTGATTTCCATCGAGTAGACAAGACTGTATTTAAGATGTACTCGGATAGGCAAAATATTTTATAAACCTTACATTATATTTAAACCAGAAAAAAATATTGGCATTTATACTGTATTTTTTTAATGCTGTTCGTGTTTCTCTTCTCTTTAAAAACAGCATTGTTTAGTTTTAGTAACAGCAATTCATTCCTTAATCCTTAGAGTGGGACGGATGTTAGAAATGCAACTCCTCAATCCTTATAGTGGGACGAATGTTAGAGAAGAAATTTTTCAATCCGTAGAGTGGAATCAATGTTAGAAAAGCAAGTCCAAAATCCTTAAAGTGGGATAAATGTTAGAAATTCAAGTCCTAAATCCTTAACAATACATTAAAAAACACACGCACTAATTTTGACATTAATGTGGTACGAATGTTTGAAACGCAATTCCTAAATCCTTAGAGTAGGATGAAAGTCAGAAAAGAAGTAATGAATCTTAGAGTGGAATGAATGCTAGAAAAGAAATTCATAAACGTTAGAGCGGGATGGATGTTAGAAAAACAAGTCATCAATCTTTAGAGTGGGATGAATGTTAGAATTGAAATTCCTCAATTCTTGTAGTAGATGAATGTTAGAAAAACAAGTCCTCAATTCTTAGAGTGGGATGGATGTTAGAAAAACAAGTCCCCAGCCTTAGAGTGGAATGTTAGAAAAACAAGTCCCCAGCCTTAGAGTGGAAAGCTAGAAAAACAAGTCCTCAATTCTTAGAGTGGGATGGATGTTAGAAAAACAAGATCTCAGCTTTAGAGTGAGATCGATGTTAGAAAGAGTAGTCCTCAGCTTTAGAGTAGGATGGATGTTAGAAAAACAAGTCATCAGCCTTAGAGTGGGATGGATGTTAGAAAGAGTAGTCCTCAATCCTTAGAGTGAGACGAGTGTTAATATAATCCGTGACCGGGTGTCAATGTGAATTTGGTCGGCAGGAAAAAATCAATCGCACACGTATAACCTGTAGCTACTTCAAAGCACTTGTGCCTGGCATGGATCTAGTAACATGGGAATCATGTGCTTCTTGTTAATGTCAGAGCAGACTTTAGTGGAGAGAACTAAACGGAAACTATAGCTTCCAGCAAGAAAAAATTAACAAATTGAACAGAATAAATGAACCAGTCGCGATATTTCGGCTGAGAACGTACCAGCAATGAAGACACTGTGTGTTTTGTGTGTTCGTCAATCACAAGTTATGACGACCAATTGTTACATCACTTTTGCAAATTAACTTGGAATTATGTCCTGATTTGAGTTCGTAAATTGATAATAATCCCTATTCTAGTTGCAAATGTCCTTGGACAGTTCGGTCATGGAATGACCCACTGTAGAAGGATGTTGTTCTATCCGTGACTTTCTAGCTGCTCTCCGCTGTTTAGCTGCTGCATTTCTCCTCTTTTCACAAGATGATGCATCCTTTATAGACTGTAGAAATGTTAGAAAAGCGGGGGGATGTGAGTGAAGAGGAATCGAAAATAACACAATATTATTGACATTATTTATAAACTGCCTTAAGAATGATAGTAAAAACAACATGGGCAGCTAGGAAAAGTATTGTAGATGTCATCAGAGATGTTCGAGGGTAAAGCTATATACTATAGCAAAAACTAGAGGCAAGCAATCAAGAATTATAGTTGGTATGATGAGAAGAGAGGTTATTGAATGTTTTGTAACTTTCGGAAAAATCAAGGGTAGAAGATACAGAGAAAGACAAATAGAGATATTAATAGATCAGGTGTCATTATGGTATTGAAGAATATTGCAAACAGGACTTATCAAAAACACAATTGACAGAATGTTGCCAACTGGACTTATCAAAAACACAATTGACAGAATGTTGCCAACTGGACTTATCAAAAACACAATTGACAGAATGTTGCCAACTGGACTTATCAAAAACACAATTGACAGAATGTTGCCAACTGGACTTATCAAAAACACAATTGACAGAATGTTGCGGAGAGGGATCGCTAACGTCACTCGTCATGACATATGGGTGATCGATACTAAATACTTGCATGTCTTATAGATTATAGTGACCTCAGTTTATATAAACAATACCAAAACAGATAAGTATCTAGATGCCGGTCTTATTGGCAGAGTTGTTAGTGAAACAGACAAATAGGTTCAACCCGCGCGAACTTGTTCTTGATTAGACGAGCAGTGTGGGTCGCAATGATTCACGTAGTTCTGTCAATATCAGTAAAACATTTAAAAGCATGAGTGTGTAAATAATACGCCCAGTTTTACAATATATTTGTACCAGATTAGATACACCGATTTTATTAGATACACCGATTTTAGATACATCGAGTTTAGAAACAATAAGTTAAATTATTCTCATGAATAAATTGTTTAATAAATTTATTGACAAAGATATAAAAATCATTTAATAATACCACACAAATCTCACTCTCATATATTGCAGTTTTAGTATTAGCCACTCGTTTTCTCCCACACGCTCAAGGTTATGCCTCAGACGTGTGAGATCGACTTTTGCCACAGCGGCTCAAAGGCAACAGGTTTATCTGAGCAAGGTTTTGTTTATAAGAACCGTTCAGTTAGATAGCAAAAACTTGAGCATTCTCAAGCCTTGTGTTGGCTTTAATACGATCTAGTTTGTATACACGTAACATGTACCTGGCGTGTGTTTACATTTAACAAACATTATACATTAACTTATCTATCATGAGATGTTCTTGAGGACTAAAATATGGTTCGTGTGCTGGATTATAACCTGTCATAATTCAAAGATGTTACATGGACTAAACAAAACAAAAGTTTTCTATAAAGGTATTTGTTATGAATATTGTTGGAGTATTTGATAAGATATCTTTGATATCGAAATACATAGGGTGTTTATATATTTAATAACATTAGGACATAATGTACTGTACTAGACACGAATTGCCTGTCTCCGTTTTTTTTTTTACTGTCAATCAGCAGAGAAGTGTGACAATATTATACATATAAGGATCTTGGATCTCTTTATTCTACATAGGTATTCCAGCGGTAGAGCACGTACTGTTTAGATTTGTTGAGAACACAATGTGTTGATAATGAATGATATGATAGCTCGAAATTTGACGGGCCAAAAAAAAAAACGTAGTGGGTTCGCTTCATTGTACCCGGGTTGCCCCATGTGTATCCCATTATGAACCCCAGGAATTGCGTGCAATTAGCTCTTACTTCCTATGTGCAATGGGATGGTTTTTCTCAGCTTTCTTTCATACCCAGGAGACTCAGTTTTCGGCTTAGTGCAATGCCTATTGAAGGAGATTTCTACTCAGAGGTGCCTATAATTGCATAGATGACATGCTACATAGGTTTCGTAAAAGAGATACAATGGCTAGTAGTCACTTAGGCCTAAGCTTATGTGTGTTTGTGTTTGGTTGCTTTTTGTTGGCTTTTTTAATTTACATTTTTGTTGTTTACTTGCTTATGGGCGTGCTTTTTTTGTTAGCTTAATTCTTGCTTGTGTGCTTGCTTGTTTTATTGCATTCCCATAAGTACTCCGCCCTCTGTTCCAGCAGCCATCAAACTCTATGGTGTTTTGATTCTAATGCTGCCGAAACAGACGTCGACATCAGGGGACAACTCTGGTCATTGCGACAGGTTTCTTTTTTGTTCCACCCACCCACGCAGTGCCCATAACTAGTTCAAGCACAACGTCAGCCTGTCGGAACAACATGGTAACTGTTATCGAAGGTTACGACTACGGGAAACTGTTTATTATCACTATTCAATCGAGACCATTGGGTGATTAGATGACATTCTAGCATAATTAATTAGGAACCCATTCGTGACGTTTTTGATTATTTTTGGGCTGCCTGTTCGTGACTATGTATATACTTTGAGTAACCTTGGCTATTTTTGGCATGCGATTCCAAGAATGTAGTGACCAACCGAATTTCTAACAATATCAAAATACGTCACGAATGGGGTCCGAATTAATTCTGTTGGGAGGTCTTTATTGGAGACAGTCATCCTTCAACAATCATCTCTTCTGCTGTTGATTTTTGCTCGGACATTACTACAGATAAAACAATATGTGCTAATGCGTCACAAAAACAGTCGGTTTTCCACAGACATTGCAGGAATTTTTCTCAGAGTTAATACCGAGTCTTTCTCCTGAATGTTCCTGCGTGATGATCGTCACTTATCTTGGCTGAAGTAAACAATTAATTGTTAGCTTTGGGTATAATGTGTGTTGTGATTGAAAAGCATAAAAAATGGGAATATCTACGCGACCCTGCATGAAGTCTTTCACATATTTCTAAAAAATAATAATAATTTAGCAAAGGCGTCACAGAGAGAGAGAGAGAGAGAAAGAGAGAGAGAGAGAGAAAGAGAGAGAGATGTCACTATAATAATATCTTAGCAAAGGCGTCACAGAGAGAGAGAGATGTCACTATAATAATATCTTAGCAAAGGCGTCACAGAGAGAGAGAGAAAGAGAGAGATGTCACTATAATAATATCTTAGAAAAGGCGTCACAGAGAGAGAGAGAAAGAGAGAGTGATAGATGTGACTATAATAATAGCTTAACAAAGGCGTCACAGAGAGAGAGACGGATGTCACTGTGATAATGGCCAATACTTTACTTACAAAATTGACGAAGTTCTTCTCCATAATATCACTACTTGCTAACATCACACAGTGTCAAGCACCTTGACTGACATCACACAGTGTCAAACACCTTGAATGACATCACACAGTGTCAAGCACGTTGGCTGACATCACACAGTGTCAAATACCTTGACTGATATCACAGTCTCAAGCATCTTGGCTGACATCACACAGTGTCAAACACCTTGACTGACATCACACAGTGTCAAGCACCTTGGCTGACATCAACAGTGTCAAGCACCTTGGCTGACATCACACAGTGTCAAGCACCTTGGCTGATATCACACAGTGTCAAGCACCTTTCTGATATCACACAGTGTCAAGTACCTTGGCTGATATCACACAGTGTCAAACACCTTGACTGACATCACACAGTGTCACGCACCTTGCTGATATCACACAGTGTCAAACATCTTGACTGACATCACACAGTGTCACGCACCTTGGCTGATATCGCACAGTGTCAAACACCTTGAGTGACATCACACCGTGTCACGCACCTTGCTGATATCACACAGTTTCAAACACCTTGGCTGATATCACACAGTGTCAAGCACCTTGGCTGATATCACATAGTGTCAAACATCTTGGCTGATATCACAGAGTGTCAAACACCTTGGCTGATATCACATAGTGTCAAGCACCTTGGCTGATATCACACAGTGTGAAGCACCTTGGCTGATATCACACAGTGTCAAACACCTTGGCTGATATCACACAGTGTCAAACACCTTGAATGACATCACACAGTGTCAAACACCTTGAATGACATCACACAGTGTCAAGCATGTTGGCTGACATCACACAGTGTCAAATACCTTGACTGACATCACAGTCTCAAGCACCTTGGCTGACATCACACAGTGTCAAACACCTTGACTGACATCACACAGTGTCAAGCACCTTGGCTGACATCAACAGTGTCAAGCACCTTGACTGACATCACACAGTGTTAAACACCTTATCTGACATCACATAGTGTCAAGCACCTTGGCTGACATCACACAGTGTCAAGCACCTTGGCTGATATCACACAGTGTCAAACACCTTGACTGACATCACACAGTGTCACGCACCTTGCTGATATCACACAGTGTCAAATACCTTGACTGACATCACACAGTGTCACGCACCTTGGCTGATATCACACAGTGTCAAGCACCTTGGCTGATATCACATAGTGTCAAACATCGTGGCTGATATCACACAGTGTCAAACACCTTGGCTGATATCACACAGTGTCAAGCACCTTGGCTGACATCAACAGTGTCAAGCACCTTGGCTGACATCACACAGTGTCAAGCACCTTGGCTGATATCACACAGTGTCAAGCACCTTTCTGATATCACACAGTGTCAAGTACCTTGGCTGATATCACACAGTGTCAAACACCTTGACTGACATCACACAGTGTCACGCACCTTGCTGATATCACACAGTTTCAAACACCTTGGCTGATATCACACAGTGTCAAGCACCTTGGCTGATATCACATAGTGTCAAACATCTTGGCTGATATCACAGAGTGTCAAACACCTTGGCTGATATCACAAAGTGTCAAGCACCTTGGCTGATATCACACAGTGTGAAGCACCATGGCTGATATCACACAGTGTCAAACACCTTGGCTGATATCACACAGTGTCAAACACCTTGAATGACATCACACAGTGTCAAACACCTTGAATGACATCACACAGTGTCAAGCACGTTGGCTGACATCACACAGTGTCAAATACCTTGACTGATATCACAGTCTCAAGCACCTTAGCTGATATCACACAGTGTCAAACACCTTGACTGACATCACACAGTGTCAAGCACCTTGGCTGACATCAACAGTGTCAAGCACCTTGGCTGACATCACACAGTGTCAAGCACCTTGGCTGATATCACACAGTGTCAAGCACCTTTCTGATATCACACAGTGTCAAGTACCTTGGCTGATATCACACAGTGTCAAACACCTTGACTGACATCACACAGTGTCACGCACCTTGCTGATATCACACAGTGTCAAACACCTTGACTGACATCACACAGTGTCACGCACCTTGGCTGATATCGCACAGTGTCAAACACCTTGAGTGACATCACACCGTGTCACGCACCTTCCTGATATCACACAGTTTCAAACACCTTGGCTGATATCACACAGTGTCAAGCACCTTGGCTGATATCACATAGTGTCAAACATCTTGGCTGATATCACAGAGTGTCAAACACCTTGGCTGATATCACATAGTGTCAAGCACCATGGCTGATATCACACAGTGTGAAGCACCTTGGCTGATATCACACAGTGTCAAACACCTTGGCTGATATCACACAGTGTCGAACACCTTGAATGACATCACACAGTGTAAAACACCTTGAATGACATCACACAGTGTCAAGCACGTTGGCTGACATCACACAGTGTCAAATACCTTGACTGACATCACAGTCTCAAGCACCTTGGCTGACATCACACAGTGTCAAACACCTTGACTGACATCACACAGTGTCAAGCACCTTGGCTGACATCAACAGTGTCAAGCACCTTGACTGACATCACACAGTGTTAAACACCTTATCTGATATCACATAGTGTCAAGCACCTTGGCTGACATCACACAGTGTCAAGCACCTTGGCTGATATCACACAGTGTCAAGCACCTTGGCTGACATCACACAGTGTCAAGCACCTTGGCTGATATCACACAGTGTCAAACACCTTGACTGACATCACACAGTGTCACGCACCTTGTTGATTTCACACAGTGTCAAACACCTTGACTGACATCACACAGTGTCACGCACCTTGGCTGATTTCACACAGTGTCAAGCACCTTGGCAGATATCACACAGTGTCACGCACCTTGGCTGATATCACACAGTGTCAAGCACCTTGGCAGATATCACATAGTGTCAAACATCTTGGCTGATATCACACAGTGTCAAACACCTTGGCTGATATCACACAGTGTCAAGCACCTTGGCTGACATCAACAGTGTCAAGCACCTTGGCTGACATCACACAGTGTCAAGCACCGTGGCTGATATCACACAGTGTCAAGCACCTTTCTGATATCACACAGTGTCAAGTACCTTGGCTGATATCACACAGTGTCAAACACCTTGACTGACATCACACAGTGTCACGCACCTTGCTGATATCACACAGTTTCAAACACCTTGGCTGATATCACACAGTGTCAAGCACCTTGGCTGATATCACATAGTGTCAAACATCTTGGCTGATATCACAGAGTGTCAAACACCTTGGCTGATATCACATAGTGTCAAGCACCTTGGCTGATATCACACAGTGTGAAGCACTATGGCTGATATCACACAGTGTCAAACACCTTGGCTGATATCACACAGTGTCATACACCTTGAATGACATCACACAGTGTCAAACACCTGTAATGACATCACACAGTGTCAAGCACGTTGGCTGACATCACACAGTGTCAAATACCTTGACTGACATCACAGTCTCAAGCACCTTGGCTGACATCACACAGTGTCAAACACCTTGACTGACATCACACAGTGTCAAGCACCTTGGCTGACATCACACAGTGTCAAGCACCTTGGCTGATTTCACACAGTGTCATACACCTTGAATGACATCACACAGTGTCAAACACCTGTAATGACATCACACAGTGTCAAGCACGTTGGCTGACATCACACAGTGTCAAACACCTTGGCTGACATCAACAGTGTCAAGCACCTTGACTGACATCACACAGTGTTAAACACCTTATCTGATATCACATAGTGTCAAGCACCTTGGCTGACATCACACAGTGTCAAGCACCTTGGCTGATTTCACACGGTGTCAAGCACCTTGGCTGACATCACACAGTGTCAAGCACCTTGGCTGATATCACACAGTGTCAAGCACCTTTCTGATATCACACAGTGTCAAGTACCTTGGCTGATATCACACAGTGTCAAACACCTTGACTGACATCACACAGTGTCACGCACCTTGCTGATATCACACAGTGTCAAACACCTTGACTGACATCACACAGTGTCACGCACCTTGGCTGATATCACACAGTGTCAAGCACCTTGGCTGATATCACATAGTGTCAAACATCTTGGCTGATATCACACAGTGTCAAACACCTTGGCTGATATCACATAGAGTCAAGCACCTTGGCTGATATCACACAGTGTGAAGCACCTTGCCTGATATCACACAGTGTGAAGCACCTTGGCTGATATCACACAGTGTCAAACACCTTGGCTGATATCACAGATTATTTATAGCGTTCCCTACACTTTGTTTCACCAGACAATCATGGAGAAAGTTGGATGTAAAAAGATGAATGTCGCAACATGAGATCAATGCAGAAACCTATCCCACAGAAGTGATTCTCTCTGGGAGAATTCGTTCAAATCGGAAAATTTCAGCTTTGTTTATTAGCATTCTTCTCGTTTTGTGACTCGTGTTAAGTTTAATGAATCTAGAATGTGGATCAGCACGAGGGATATTCTAGAAAACATATTGGTATGTGCGAGAGTGTCGTTCATTAATTATACAGTCCTGCTGAGTAATTGGAAATCATCCTTCAAAAATGACGCATTTTCTTGTACCACAATTTTAAGTGGTCACTTTGTGTCGGCAACTAATTAAAATCAGGAGTAACGATAAATGGGCCACGTAAAACGGATAATTTCCAAATTCATCTCACATGTTTTATGTAGTAGTTGGTCACAATACAAAGCGCATACATTGTTTAGGTATAAAAAGAATTGGTAGCGTATCCTATTCAGAAGCAGCATCATCAACCCAACATTTTTCAGCTGCAGTGATATTCTAAGTAATATGAAAACGTTCAATAATTTGCCATTACTTTCTGAACGTATTGGTTTCTAGTTATATTAGTGAAAATAGGTTCACGAATTGGAAATCCCGACAACCCATTGTTGACAACTGACTGTTTTTATGGCGTCTTAGCAAGTCATTTTATATATCAAGATGTGTGTAGTTTCAGTAATTATGACTATCTGGTTGGATCATACAGTTGTTTCCCGACCCAACTCGACTATCCATCACAACTTTCTCTATTTTTAGCACAAATAATAATTTTACTGTTACTATGCTTATTTATGTAGCCATGCCTAATCTGCACGACAATTATATTCATGATAACATTACCTAACCGATTTCATAATTTATGACCACTAAAACATCACCTTGCTTTAACCAGTACGAAAGACTTGAAAATCGATACGTGTACTACGTTTATTACCAAGTCTAATGAGCCAGTATTGTGCCTCGGGTATGTGTTTGCGTGTGTGTGTGTGTGTGTGTGTGTGACGTGCGGGAACAATAGATTCATTTTTTAACCAAACATTATTCAATTCATTACAAGCCTCCATCACACTTGGAGATATACACGCTGATTTCTAACTTTGAGGACAATTAACATTACAATAGGGATCTCCGTGGTGTAGGGGTTAATCGATAAAAGGTACTACTTCTAGTAAAATTGTATGAAAATAATACTTACATGGGAAACTGGTAATGAAGTCTTAATAGACGACGACTAACACACTATAACTGTTGGATGCTCACGTGAAATAATACACACAACAAAACACAGCATATAATTATACAAATAACAATACACGTGACATAAACGACGTTTCGACCACAATGCCTTTATCACGATGAGCACATATCATCAAAAGACGACGAGTAGAAATGACCATACCACACAAACGTATGCAAGAGCATATATATATATATATACAAAGCGAGAAACGTTATATTATTAATATATATATATACAATATATATATATATAATATGTACGCATATATACATTAGAGGAGAGAGAGACTAAAGAAAAGCGATGAAATAATTAAACAAATATCATATGTGAAGGCTTGATTTAATTCTGCTTTCAGAACTTATATCTGTATATATCGACAGTTACGTGCTTCTATGTTGATACGTACATGGCATATGTGGAAGACCTGAGTACATAAAGTATCTACTCTGTTTGATTATATTATGTCAATATTTTGTCCTAATCGACAACTGTTAAACAGTGAGTGATGGATATCCTGCTTAATTATGCCAATAATACAAATGCATTTGTGTTTTAGCAAAAAGGAAAATACGAAAAACATACGAGTTACACAGTACAAGTTTTGTCTCACTTTTGGAGATTTCTCTAGTGTATAATAACGATACTATTGACGTCAACTTTTGACCTCCCTGTTATTAACAACGGTTCAATTTTTCAGATCCTGTCTCCTAATTGTTGATGCAATTATTTATGTATATCCATTTATTTCTATTTATCGTCAGAGCAAAGTGCTCGCTTGTTTAGCAACAATTTCTGATAGATCGTGCTTGGACCTTATTAAAGACAGCTTTCATACCGATACCCTCGAAAGTCCCATTGACTAATTGGGGATCTTCTGTCCAAAGTGATCCTATTTGACTTCTCTCATGATTTTCATTGGCCATGGACACAACGTATGCAGAAGTGACCGATGAAAGCCACAGGAAAAGTAAAATGTCAAATTAGAAGGGTGATTTCCAATGTCAAAGCATAAGACAGTACTGAAGGTCTAGCATTTGTTAATGTTAACTTCACGGGACTGTATTGTTGAGATTCTTCTAAAACACATTTGTGTATTGCTAAGTTGTTGTTCTATTACAGGTCTCAGTCTTTTCTCTACTATTTTTGCATATAGTTTTCCTGCATGGCTTAACAAGGAAATTCCCCTGTACTGGTTACTCAAATGTAAGCGATATTCAAATATATTTAATCGGGGGCCACAATGTAGAAAATGGGGATCATCACGGGCCAGATTTATAAAAAAAACAGATTGAATGATTTTATACATTTACTTTTTTTATAAATTTTTTTCACTGTTTTAGCAAATAACCGCGGGCCACTTACTAGGCTTCTGCGGGCCGTATTTGGCCTGCGGACCACCAATTGAATAACCCTGCCAACTGAATAACCCAGAGAAAGGTAATAGATAGATTGACTGAACTGCGGAAGTCTGTAACTATATCGTTTGGAAGAGGATTTGAGCCACACCATGCAACATTCTGCCTATGGAAATGCAACACTTGAGAATCGGTACAAATGAGGAATCGAGTACCACTTTTGGCAGTGATGAAACGGCGTAAACTTGTTTGGTTTGAACATCTAATGAGACACGCCTCACTTTCTAAGCAATGAAAAGTCAAGGATGGAAGTAGAAGAGGAGGTTAGAGAAAATCCGGGGTTGATGACATTAAGAATTTCCTGGCCTACACTCTTTCCAATGGTTGAGAATAGATTCGATTGTGTTTAGATGTGTGGAGGGCTTTTTGTGTTTTTTGTGCAGTCTCCAGCGTGACACTCCTACGACCATGACGAGTTAATGATCTTATATTATTATGTTATGTTATGTTCCTCCAGGGCCATAGGCGGCGCATAGGGCAGAAACCATAGCTTTCCATTTCTGTCTTTGTGTTGCCAGTTCTTTCAATTGTTGCATGTTGTTTAGGTTCATTGACATGCGTTCTCTATTAATGGTTCTTCGTAGAGTTTCTCTAGGTCTCCCTCTTCTTCTTACTCCAGGTGGCACCCAATATAGTGACTGTTGGGGAATTCTTAGGCTGTTCATTCTGAGAACATGGCCGATGTAAGTCCAACGCCTTTGTCTAATGAAGGAAGATATATAGGTTTGTTTGCTTTCCTCTCTTATAGTAGTGTTAGATTTAAAGTCACTCCACTTAACATTCAGAATAGTACCTAGGCATTTGTTTTCAAAGGAGTCTAGTCTCTTATCTGTGGCTTTTGTGGCTTTCCAACTTTCGCACCCATATGATAGAATAGGGATGATGTTGGAGTTAAACAACATGAGTTTGGTGGTGTTTCTTAGTGTGTTTGACGCCCAGATGTTTCGTAGTTTATTGAAAGCACCCGCTGCAAGGGCAATACGGTGAAAAATGTCTTTTGATGAGTCTCCATCCAGTGCTAGATTGGTGCCTAAATATGTAAAATTGTTGACTTTTAATAATCGAACATTTTGAATTTTTATATTGTTGTTGGATAATATTATTATACCTTTAGAATAATAGGCCAGCTGGTTCAATACCGTTTTAAACAAGCAAACTTTTATTGCGGAAAACGAAACACACTAAATCTCAAGGGATAGGTAATGTGTTTCCTGCGATTATTTCCCTTGGCTATAATTACCCATCAGTGGCTTGAAGTTGAGATTTTTAATTTAGGGGTATTGGTGGTGCTCTCAGTGAGTGACTTCGACAACTTTGCATCCGGCAGCAGCCCTCGCGACTGTAACAGACTTACTATATCTCTAACAAATTTACGATTGTTAGCCATTTTATATCGAAATCTCAGTTGAATGTCATTAACGTCAGAACATTTAGACATTTTGTATTGGCGCAGATTGAAATACAAAATTAGATTGTATGCCCGTTTGTCGGAATAGTACCGGCTAGCCATACGAGTGAACTGGTTCTCGTATATACGCGCGGGTCACAAAGATAAAAGCTAACCACGACCACATATGCTTGACCTTTTTGCCGCTGTTTTGCGTAGCTATCGACATAGCCACAGACGCACATTTGTAAGCATTGTTTTAGGTCTCAAAGGGTGGGAAAACGGAATACATTTTTCCATAATTTGGGCCACCGGTCCAAAAAAAATGTTGAGAGTCACTGGTTTATAACATACTTAGAGAGTTGACCATAGATACTGCTCTGTTAAAGGTACGTGGTTGATCCTAAAATCACCTTTGAAAGACTAGCTACGTCAGCATCAGGACTTGATTTTTATGTGAAAACATCCATAAGGAGGGGAATATTACCCATATTTTGTATGAATTCATTACTCAATTCCTCCCGTGTATTGTCGGGGATCCGAATAGGAGCATATAATAGTAACGCTAACTACCTCCCATGCATGTCATACGAAGCCACTAAAGAGATTTTTGGAGTGATGTGGCTGGCACAGAAGTCATGATGCAGTCAGATGTTTCTGACCGAAAAGTACAGATATCGCAGCAAAACTGTAAACCATGAAACTTCTCATTCAGTTCTCCAGATTGCATAATGCGAATCCACAGGAGTTTGAGAAAGAAACGCAGAACTACTAAATTTCACGTTTATATTGTTCTAAAACTTGATGAATGATTGAGCCTCCTCTGTCTACGGACTTGCTAACGCACTAGCAAACACTGAAGCAAGGGTATATACGCGCACATAATATATACTTATATGGTTCATATTTCTTCTATGTTCTTATTGAAGTTTCATTCACAACTCATCACATTCGTATACAGTTAGTTATATTGCCAAATATAGTTAGTTATAATGTCAGATATAGTTAGTTATAATGTCAGATATAGTTAGTTATATAAATAGTCAATGGTGATGTGAATGACTTTGTAACTTTATGTAAATGATTTGTGAGTGATTATGTGACATTTTTGTGGGTGATTATGTGACATTTTTGTGGGTGATTATGTGACATTTTTGTGAGTGATTATGAGAAGGATGTGAGAGTGATTATAGGAAGGATTTGTGAGTAATTATTTGAAGGATTTGTGCGCGAGTAAGTGTGGGGGTAATTAAGTATTGGATTTGTGAGTGATTATGTATGGGATTCGTGAGTGATTGTGTGAGGGATTTGTTATTATGTGTGAGATTTGTAAGTTATTATGTGTGGGTTATGCGAGTGATTATTTGTAGGATTAGTGAGTGATTATGTGTGGAAGCGACTCTGTGTGGGAGTGATTATATGTGAGGTTTGTGAGTTAGTTTGTGTCTTGTTTATTATATGTGGGTTGTGTATGAATGATTATGTGTGGGATATATGCATGATTATGACAACAATTTGTGAGTGATTATGTATGGGATTCGTGAGTGATTGTGACAAGAATTTGTGAGTGATTTTGCGAAGGATCTGAGTGACCAGGTGAAGAGTTAGTAATCATATGAAGCATATCAGGTACAAAGGTTCTCACATTGCTCTCGTGCGGAACAAGGTTAGCAATTAACCAAGATCCTAAAAGTGGCTGCTCGTGATGAACCCTAGAAGCTACAGCTGTTTTTGATGTATTCCTGGCTAACACTTTTAGGTTCGTGTCCGTGAATGCTGTAGATGGAATGAGAATTGCTTACAGAGATAGAAAATATCTCAGAAACCTCAACGCATTGCATCCAACATATGAAAGGTATGTGTGCATTCCGACTTGGCCTGCTTAAAAAGCAGAAAAATTTGCGGAGCGACCAATGTCAATGTCTCTAACATACGGTGATCATACTAGTACACCTCCCGTGTGTTGCCGAGGCCCGAAAGGGGAGCAAAGAATATCAACACTGTTTACCTTCCATACATGTTGTAAGAGGCGAATAAGAAGGTTATGGGAAGGACTTGGCTGCCCCCACCCCATATAGGGTCAGTGATCCAAATCCATGATGAAGTCGGATATGTCAGGCCGAAAGGCGCATATATTGCAACAATGTTGTAAACCATGGCGCAACGCGTTTCGATCTCCGGACTACATCCTGCTAATCTGTAGGAGTTTGAGAACGAACTCAGAAGAAGAAGAAGATGATACTAGTACACACTGAATCTGGAAAGGGTAACAGATGTTAGAGGGCAGATCAGTGTACGTGAGTCGATTTAGTGGCAACGGATCTACAATAGTCCAGCAATAGATGAACTAGCGGAAGTACTGTTCATGCTCCACAACACAAATAGCCCTAATGTCTCATCACAATTGACCCCATTCAAAGTAGGAGTCATGATTCAGGTATTGGATACGCCAACTTGAACATGCACTCCTGGGTTTGGACGAAAGGTTTGAATACAGCTCTCCGTTGAACACAGGCAAAGTATTTGACAAATGTCGGGGAGCGCATTGTTCAAATGTCTGACCGAAGCAGAGTTACGACTCGGGCTATAAACACTGCGAGCAACGTAGAGGTGGCCTCAATTCTCCAACGACACTGCAAACATAGCCCAACTCAACTGTCGGCCCTTGCCGAACACGACTCATACAGAGAGAATTAGGTTTAGTACCCAAGGGCACACTGCGTAGCTCAACGTCCGAGATTCATATTTTACCTACCTCTTTGGGTAATATACGCAATGGCGAACAGTCAAAATACACAGACCGCGCCTGGCGATGGATTGGAAGGCCATCTCAAGCAGACGAGGCGAATGTGTGAGAAATGCACAGGTCAACACCGGACCACCGACGTATTTGACAAAGCAACACCTCGTCTATGAAGGTGTATGAACATTGAGTCTAATTCCACCGTCTCGTTACCCAATACGGCTCATACGGAAGAACTTAGCCCTTGGACATAAGGACAACGGTAATGGTAACGGAATGGTCTTTCTACACGAGGAACATCTACTGGCTGCTAAGTGCCTTGTCAGAAGGTAGACAAACAATGGGTGACCCAAGAAAACTATAAGCTCGTCTCGTAACTTGTAACTGAAGAGCTAATCGCTCGTCATTCCAGGGGTTCTCAAACAAACAATGGGAAGCATATATGAGTGTATATGTACATGAGTACTGTGTTTCTGTCTACAAGATTTTGTTAGTGCTTACGTGAAGGTATGGGTAATTATTATATACATAATATCTGAATGATTGTGTGCAGGATTTGTCATTTATTATGTAAATGATGAACTGAAGTTGTAAAGTATTTGTGCAGTACTTGGTGATTAATTGTATGGAGATATTTGTAAGTGTTGATTTCAAGACTTTGTAAGTGGTGATTTCAGGGCTTTGTGAGTGAAGATTTCAGGACTTTGTGAGTGTAGATTACAGGACTTTGTGAGTGTAGATTTCAGGACTTTGTGAGTGTAGATTTCAGGGCTTTGTGAGTGTAGATTTCAGGGCTTTGTGAATGTAGATTTCAGGGCTTTGTGAGTGTAGATTTCAGGGCTTTGTGAGTGTAGATTTCAGGACTTTGTGAGTGTAGATTTCAGGACTTTGTGAGTGTAGATTTCAGGGCTTTGTGAGTGAAGATTTCAGGACTTTGTGAGTGTAGATTTCAGGACTTTGTGAGTGTAGATTTCAGGACTTTGTGAGTGTAGATTTCAGGACTTTGTGAGTGTAGATTTCATGACTTTGTGAGTGTAGATTTCAGGGCTTTGTGAGTGAAGATTTCAGGACTTTGTGAGTGTAGATTTCAGGACTTTGTGAGTGTAGATTTCAGGACTTTGTGAGTGTAGATTTCAGGACTTTGTGAGTGTAGATTTCAGGACTTTGTGAGTGTTGGTGTGAGGTATTTTATGAATGTTGATGTCATTTATTTCATCTCTTTGACATGTATATTAACTATATTATAGAAGACAAAATTTAAGAAATCGAGACCAGAAATTCGGAGAAAATTATTTTTTTCACAATTGTCAGTCTATCCCCCAACTTACTACCATATGCCTGGAATAAAATACAGTGGGTCTATTCTTTACAGCCAGAACTAGCAGTCCAGACGACCCAGTTGGCACACGACGGATTTTGTTTCAATATGATGAAGTGTTCTTGTCAATTAAGGATAGATGCAGACATGCAGACAATCGTTTGACAAGTCAAGGTTTCAGGTTATTATTTATCTGCCTACTTCTTGCTGGTTTGCAAGCTTTTCTTTTTCCTATACGGAAAGATTTAGGGCTTCAATTAGTTGTATATGTTAATTTAATGTTATATTGTAATTATTATTCGATGATATGAGTATGTTTATTGTGGCATCAAAATAATAGGCAGCTATTTCATTGCCAATCTATAATCAATAATATACGTTCAATCGATTTTACCTGGTTATTTCTACATAATTGATATAGAATTCATCTAAAATCCAGCATTCATCATCTTAACATCCATTGTGGATTCTACGCAAACAATATTTCATTATTCAAAACTGACGTAATCCAACATTCTATCAATATTCTACACACTTCTATACCAACAGTGCGTCAACATTCAATTATGTGTAAATATATGACACTTTATCAACATTCACGTTTCGTGTCCACATTCAATAACCAATTGCTCAATAGTCAAGACTGTCTCAAAATCTAACGCTGTTTCATTGTTAAAAGCTGTGTCAATACTAACATATACCCTTCAAAAATACGTTCTGGACCATTTTTTGATAGGGGACTAAGTTTTTTAAAAAACACCAGAAAACAACAGGATATAATTTGAAATTTTAATACGACAAACGTATCAGTTACATGCAGCAATCTTCTTCTTCTTCTTCAGCGTACATTCTCAAACTCCTGCTGAATTCTCTTGTAGCAGGACATGTCCTACTAGATTTCCAGCAGAATGTAGTCCAGAGAATGGAAATGCGTTGTGTCGCCGTTTTATTTGCGCCAATGGCCCGACACATCCGTCTTCGGCGGTTTGCAGCAATCTGATCCAAGACTCTTGCATTAACGTACGTAAAATGACAACAACAATCAACACAACTCTCATTTTCAAAATTAATGCGAATAACACCAATGGTCAAAATCATAATTTCCGAGAGTGTCTGCCACTATGTTCGACATATTCACGGCGCCACTGTTGCATGTAAAAAAATGAGCTTGGGAATAAAGGATTGGGACACTGTATGTCATTGATGTGGAAATACAAGAAGCAATTCATGCAGAATTGCAGGAGATGGTTAATGATGCTTAAAACATCGCCAAAGCTGGTCAAAAAGATATTTCCCTGAGTCGTTTCAAAATCTTTTTAACCTTATAATAATGATGATGATGACATATTTGAAATATTTGTGAGTCTAACCCTAATATCTTCTCTTTCCCCTACATTTCTTCTAACCAATCTGTGATACAGATATCAATTTTCATAAACCTTAGTTATCCCCCTCTCATTTTGAACATCCCACTTATTTTCCTCTGAGTGCGGGCTGTATGTAATAAATAATGTCAATATCAGGACTATTTGCATGACAGTCCAGTCTATTGACACCCGCTTGTTGCAGTCTAGCGTAATTCATAAGGACAGTGTTGTCTTACAGTATCATCTTGAAGGACATCATTGTGCCCAGTAACTTGCAGTGATGGGAATGACAAGAAGCAATAGAATCTCGTAACGGTAGGAATCACCATTCAGATTCTCAATAATATGATTAGGGGGGGGGGGATTTCTGTAAATGAAACAGATACATTCCCAGAACATCAATGAATCGGCACATTATCGGCATTATCAGTGGACTGTACCCCCACTACAGCGTTAACGATGACGCCTCAATATTCTCATTCGTCTATCTGTAGGCTATCATGACTCATACGCGAGTAGTGTCTTATCTCACGGTCAAAAATTTTGTCGTAAGCAACAGTCGAAGGGGGCATGACAAGAGATGAACAGAGAAAATCATGGATTGATAACATGATGGTCTTTTTTGATCGTTTTTTACTGATGTCTACACCATGACACCTCTACGATTCTAACATGTTATGAGTCTTGATATTATTATTATTATTATTATTATTATGATTACTATTATGATTATTATTATTACTATTATTATTATTATTATTATTATTACTATTATTATTATTATTACTATTATAATTATTATTATTACAATTATTATTATTATTACAATTATTATTATTATTATTACTATTATTATTATTATTACTATTATTATTATTATTATTATTATTATTATTACTATTACTATTATTACTATTATTATTATTATTATTATTTAAGCATGAATCAAAACGTGATAATAACAAAAATAGGCTGATGCATAAAAAAGACTTTATTGTTGATCTTGTTTCATGCTTAGGCATCATTAGAAACATCAAACATTTACACATCTCAACATCATCTTGTAACATGTTTGCTGAGGTTTAACATTAGCCTCCCACTGTGCTGTTGGTTAATGCAGCACGTGTTGCATGTTTGTTGTTTAGGAAACAATTTCAGATTAATTGGTTATGTAATACAATTTATATATTTTCTTTCCATTTTTGATTTGTTTCAAACTACATTTCCGTAACATTTTGTGTCAAATATGTATCAACATTCAAGATTGTGTTCACGATCAACAACCAACATTTTCCAGTATTCAAGACTGCCTTCAGAATCCAACACTATATAAACATTCAAAACACTGTCACAGTTCAAAAGTATGTCAATATTCAATACTGTCAACCTTCTAAAATAGTGGAACACTCAGAACTAGTGTGTGTTTCTATTTCTATTTACCGTAGACAAAAAAATGGGATTAATCACATGACATCTCTCAACATCCTAGTTATTCTATACATGACATCTCTCAACATCCTTGTTATTCTATACATGACATCTCTCAACATCCTTGTTATTCTATACATGACATCTCTCAACATCCTTGTTATTCTATACATGACATCTCTCAACATCCCAGTTATTCTATACATGACATCTCTCAACATCCTTGTTATTCTATACATGAAATCTCTCAACATCCCAGTTATTCTATACATGACATCTCCCAACATCCCAGTTATTCTATACATGACATCTCTTAACATCCCAGTTATTCTATACATGACATCTCTCAACATCCCAGTTATTCTATACATGACATCTCCCAACATCCCAGTTATTCTATACATGGCATCTCTTAACATCCCAGTTATTCTATACATGAAATCTCTCAACATCCTTGTTATTCTATACATGACATCTCTCAACATCCTTGTTATTCTATACATGACATCTCTCAACATCCTTGTTATTCTATACATGACATCTCTCAACATCCCAGTTATTCTATACATGACATCTCTCAACATCACAGTTATTCTATACATGACATCTCTCAACATCCTAGTTATTATATACATGACATCTCTCAACATCCTTGTTATTCTATACATGACATCTCTCAACATCCTTGTTATTCTATACATGACATCTCTCAACATCCTTGTTATTCTATACATGACATCTCTCAACATCCCAGTTATTCTATACATGACATCTCTCAACATCCTTGTTATTCTATACATGACATCTCTCAACATCCTTGTTATTCTATACATGACATCTCTCAACATCCCAGTTATTATATACATGACATCTCTCAACATCCCAGTTATTCTGTACATGACATCTCCCAACATCCCAGTTATTCTATACATGACATCTCTTAACATCCCAGTTATTCTATACATGACATCTCTCAACATCCTAGTTATTCTATACATGACATCTCCCAACATCCTAGTTATTATATACATGACATCTCTTAACATCCCAGTTATTCTATACATGACATCTCTCAACATCCCAGTTATTCTATACATGACATCTCTCAACATCCTAGTTATTATATACATGACATCTCTTAACATCCCAGTTATTCTATACATGACATCTCCCAACATCCCAGTTATTCTATACATGACATCTCTTAACATCCCAGTTATTCTATACATGACATCTCTCAACATCCCAGTTATTCTATACATGACATCTCTCAACATCCTAGTTATTCTATACATGACATCTCTCAACATCCCAGTTATTCTATACATGACATCTCCCAACATCCCAGTTATTCTATACATGACATCTCCCAACATCCCAGTTATTATACCCATCCCTTCTTATTGTGCATATGATATTCCCAGCTGTCCCCATTTTTTTTACCTTATTCACGTTTCTTCTGCCTAATCTTTGATACAGACATCAATTTTCAGGAACCTTAGTTCTTCCCCATCTCATTTTTAACAGGCAACTTATTTCCCTCTGAGAGCCCGCTGTCTGTAATAACATATTACACAGTTAGATTGTCTTGTCCTTAAGGCCATTCGGTGTTTTTCGGCTTTCAGTTTTTATTTTGTCCTGTATTTATGTAATGTGTCTGTATGTAGAATTTGTTTCTCTTGTTTAGTTAAGGTCGCAGACACAACTTTAGTAAAATAAAAATGGATAAAATAAAGGGGGATGGACTATTATTTCGTAAAGAAATTAATACAATTTATTTTTTAACTTTATTTAGAAAGACTTATTTTTTAGTCCAATTGTTTTTCTTAGTTCTACTATCGTTAAGGAAGTGCAGGTGTACTCTTTGTATTCATAATTAATGGGGTTGGGGTGTGATTGCTTGAACCCCCACTTTACTCTCTAGAAAATAATAACGTTTAATTAAAAAGGTTTTTATCAAAAATATAAGAAAGCGGACTAGGACTACGTGTCGTCACGGTTCACGATCATATCACATCCGGTAAATTAGAACATATGCCGTAAGTCCGAATTACTGTGTATATTAGGTTGTATTGAATACATGATTCCGCCGAAGACGGATGTGTCAGGCCATTGGCGCAAATAAAACGGCGACACAACGCATTTCCATTCTCTGGACTACATCCTGCTAGAAATCTAGTAGGACAATGGTCTTGCTACAAAGGAGAGCCAGCAGGAGTTTGAGAATGAACGATGTAGAAAAAGAATACATGATGAGGCAGCAAACGAAAAACGTTATGTCACTTTATGTTAGAGAATCATAACGACGTACGTTATGTCACTTTATGTTAGAGAATCATAACAACAAACTTTATGTCACTTTATGTTAGAAAAGCATAACGAAAAACGTTATGCACTGGAAATACGCATATTCTGATCACATATAATTTGCCTGTTCTGCTGGAGCAATGACAAAGATTTTTCATTTGCGCAAGTTTCAGTCCCGCCATTTCAATTCTTCTCTTGGTTTCGACGGCGCAGTCTCCTGAGCTATTTACGTTTATACCCAAATACTTAAAATTTTTCACGTCCTCTAGTTCGAAAATGTCAATTATTATCTGTGGTTGTACTTTCACTTCATCAGTTGTCAGAAATTTTTTTCTTTATATTTAAGTAAATTATTTGGGCTTCACTGTGCTCTTTTGTTGATAGTAACATCAGAAAACGGTAGATGATGTAACTGCTAGATCCATGCTAGATTTCGTAGCAAATGTGGTATCATTTCCTTGCTTACTATTTTACTCTGACAGATTTGCAGGTTTAGAGGCAGTCCATACATTGCATCGACAATGTTTGGCGATGTATAACCTCCTTCCTTCTCCCCCCCCCCCCCCCCTCGTGTTAGCAACTGTTAAGAAATCATGACGCATAATTACGCCCAAATTTTGCATCCGGACTGTTCAGAAAGCAATGGCTAACTACTATACGGAAACACTAAATATTGGAAAGTAAATGACTGCAGCCAAATAATGCTGGGTTGATGGCTGCATGATGAATGGGATATGCTACTAATTTTTAATGGCGGGTTACATTTCTTTCATTCTCGGATTTTAGTCTAATTTGCTTATATAATTGCTTTTAAACGCTTTAAGTGGGCGTCGCGGTGTTTGGTAATTCAACTACCATGATTTTATATGAATTTATTGATTTACTTCATTTTAATTGACTTACCTAATATATACTCTGCGCTCACAACGAATTGACAAGCTGCATGTCAAGAGTATCACTCAAAGCACATCACTCCGTAACTAATAGAGATAATTCACACACAGGAATCTCCGAAGAAATCCACTCGGTAAACAAGACATTGTGAACAGGATTTTAATTTACAATCGAGCATAAAGGGAACTGCATAACCAATAAAATACTTTTATTACTGCATGTTTTCCTGTGAAGGAGTGCAGTAAGGTTTTCTATGGGCTGTGAAAATAAATGCCGCTTTGCCATAGCAGATGCCACGACATGTAGATGAAGTTTGAGAAATATGTTAGGAAAATCTCACCCAAGTAAGTAACTACTATGAAGTTTGAGAAATAATCATCTTGATTTCATAACAAGAGTTTATTCTACGAGTGTCATGAATAGCGATCGCTACATTAATTTTTCAAGACTTGGCACATTAGATATGGGCTGGCAGTGATCACTGAATGACCGCCAAATGGATAATATTACATTAATCGATGCATCAGCGGGACTGGATTATATGAGCAACACTAGGCTGTTACGAGTGTGTCATTGGATAGCGCTGATAGAAAACGTGTGTACCCATAATACGCCAGGGACTATCACCGTGAATACACTTTGTTGCCTGCTATAAGGAGCTAAGTACTTACTGGTTCGGCCGGTGTGCAGTTGAGTAAGATAGACTAGCAATCAATTCTTAATATATAGCACATTCATCTTATATGCAGGTTATAAGCGGTTTTTATCTGCTTATATCTCTTTGATACATAGTACTGGAGACAGAGAGCTGTGTAGAGCCATGATCGTTTACGTCAGACGGCATGGCACCTAATGATGATATCTCTTTGAATTAAGAGAGATGCAGATTTTTTTCATATGCGCTATTTGTGAATGAGATAATTTTCAAAGATCTGTATGTTCTACTCATAAAGCTTCACACCATAGCTGTATAAAGTGCATATAAAGAGCATATAAAGTGCATATAAAGTGCATATAAAGTGCATATAAAGAATCCCCATACTAAGTAGAAGGTATCTGTGTGTATGTAGATGGTAATTTCTACCATATATTTTGCATACAGAAATCCAGTCACATGAAAGCCTGCAACAATCTGATGGTCTTTAAGTTGCTCACTTCTGATGAAGTATCCCAAGTGACTAGGTGACTTCAATAAGCAGAAGGTTTACGGAGCAGTGGTATTTCCAGTACTGTTTTACGCTAGTGAAACATAGAATGTGTATGGACGTTATGTGAGGAAACTCAATCACTTCCAAACAACGTCTATCAGAACAGTTGTGGACGTCATATGGCAAGACAAGAATACAGATACCACTGTCATTGACAGATCTGGTACCCCTAGCATTGACACTATCCTGGTGCAAACTGATTCGTTAGGCAGGTCAATTGGTACGGGTGAAAGACCATCACCTGCCACAGATACTTCTCTATGGAGAGCTGGAGAAGGGTCAGTCAGTCAGTTCCTCTTTTGCCAAGTTTAGCACATAGGGCGGATGTCATAGTTCTCCATGCCTGTCCGTCAATTGCTATGGATTGCAGGTCTCGTGCATTTATGCCTGTTGATATTAATTCATTCATAAATATTCTTCAGAGTATTGATTTTGGTCTTCCTTGTTTCTTTTTCCCGTCTGGTGTCCACATTAAGGCGTGTCGTGGAATTCGGTCTCTCTTAATTCTAAGTACGTGGCCGATGTATGCGGAACGGCGTTTTCTGATGATGTTCGTCACGTATTCTTGTATTGTTCGCTCTTAGTATGTAATTTGATTTGAAATCTTTCCAATTAGTATTTGCGATTTTTCTGAGGCATCTATTCTCGAAGGCAACTAACTTCTTATCAATTATTGCAGTAGATTTCCAACTTTCACATCCATATGTCCATGATGAAATCACACTTGTATTGAATAGTCGCAGTTTGATGTGTTTACTTGCAATCTTCGATCTCCAGATGTTTGAGAGTTTGTTAAGGCGTGGAGGCGAGAGCGATTCGAGTCTTGGTTTCTGAGTTGGTATCCCCGTCTGTTATATTGTTTCCCATAAAAAAAAGGAGAAGAGTACATGATCTCAAGAGGGCCAAAAAAAGCGTTACATTGACTCATTAATGATCTCACTGAAATCCTTTTGAAATATATCAAGATACATGGGAAGAACCTCTACAAAGGTTTTATTTGCGCTAATAGCCCGACGCATTCATCTTCGACTATATATATATATATATATATATATATATATATATATATATATATATATATAATTGTATATATATGTATATATATATAGAAAGAGAGAATATATATATATATATATATATATATATATATATATATATATATATATATATATATATATATATATATATATACGTCGGTGGTTGTGAATCGCCTAGCCACAAATACATCATTAATGTATATGACAAAAATATTCAATACAACCAGCGTAGACTACCATTAGCGGTTTAAAGTGATCGTAACAAGCTATAAAAGCCTTTTTTATTATAATGACACCACCGAAGACAGATGTGTTGGGTTTTTGGCGCAAACAGTGTGGTGACACAACGAATTACCATTCTCTGGATTGCATCTAACTGGGAATCTTGTAGCACCATTGTCCTGTTACACGATAAATCCAAGTTTAAGATTGAACGTTGAAGAAGAAGATTATAATAATATTTGCATGCAAAGTTTAATGCACCTATTAGGGAACTTGACCGGATAACCGATTCTCTGTCTATTCATTAATATTTGAAGTGTACAATGTGTCTTATTTATGTGATATCACACGTTTTATCTCCTAGTTTAAACTCTACTTATTGGTATTCTGTTGATACGATTCTATAACATTCTAAATGTTCAGATTATCATAAACATCTGCCACATTCGTCTATGTGGCAGAACATTCTAACAGTCCCTCTTGAGGATATCAGTTACATCCTGCAAATCCCCTCATATGGTTTCCTTTTGGAAGTATCACGCGTCGGGGTCTTGGAGAATGCCATTTGTTTACGCTGTCGATATGATGTGCACTGTGAATTATTTCATCAATATACAATCCAAGGATTTAGCATTCTTAACAAGAGTTGGGTTTCATGTTTCCCTAGTGTGTTCTTTGTTCTGCATTCCAAATGGGAATTCAGGAGCAGGTCATTAGTTATGTGTATGAATGGTGAATGGGACATGTGGAAACAGTGTATGCGCATACATAGAATCAGGCGTTGAAATATGCATACACAGGGGAATACACGTATCCACAGTACGCAAATACAGCCTACGTAAACAAGCACATTTTATTTATTTACTTCTTGAGACAATCACCAGTGCTTGTGTGTATGCACATGTTCAAATTCTATGTAGAATAAATAAACAGAGCATGTATAAATACGTAGTTGCAAATACCTCCATGTAAGACACAAGTCAGAGATTCACAAGGAAGGGAATTTTCTAGGCGTAGTTGTTAAGTCTTCTGAAGTCTGTGTACAAATTACAACAGTAATATCTTATCAAATTTTTATCCATTTCCCTCTTTACCAACAACTTTCCAGAACTCAGGGACATCCCCGATTAATTATGGCAAAAATTACCCTACCTCCTAAACATTTTGTTTAAATTTAAAGAACTAAAACATAATATTTTCTAATTGTTAGATAAAATGTTCCAATTCAAATAAATTAACTCCTGTATAAAAACACTAATGTTGACGGCAACTGTTGCCCACAATACTCCTCGTTCCCTTGGTAACAGCCGTCACAATTTTCTGACACCTCCCCTCCCCCTTAATTGTGGAGGGAATTTATGGACTAGCCCTTGACAAGACTGGGTTCCAGAATATACCTATCAACAGAACGTAAACACACCTTCATTTGTGACATTTTGTAAATTATTGTTGTAAGTTTTGTTGGTCACTATTTATATCCTTTGATTCGTCTGCCAACAAAAAACCCCAAGATCTACTAATGAATTACGCGGAAACAATCACAAATCAGACTTCTAGGTCATGTTTACTTTCTGTTGAGCTGTCTTAAAAAAACAACTATATTTTTCTGAGTTTAAGGCAATGTCCCTTTCGTTGTAATTATCCCCCCCCCCCCCTCTAATTATAATAAGTGATATTATCCCCCCCCCCCCATGACAGTTTGAAGATAATAAGTTATTTGCAATTAGTGATACCCTGGGCAGGTAAGCAAACAGCCTCGGTTAGAGAAATAGATTACATATAATGAAAAACTCGAGGACCTTGATGTCAATCCTCTACGAATTTTAAACCATTAGTAAACATGAAAGAATACATTGAATGGTGGGATTACTCAGATCTGACGTAGTTCATGGGTCGAAGGATCTCGTTTACTCACAAGATTTTCACAATTTTTACTCATGGTCCATGTCAAGATTGAAAACGATTGGTGTAAAGATCGAAACATCTTGTCAAGAGATACATAATATATGAAGATTTATAAATCAACATTGAAATGCAATTATCCGTCACTATGCTCTAGTGCATTTATTGATAGTCTGCAGTCATAACTGATAACTCATTACTCTTCCTGTATGTTCTGGGCCTGAAACAGGAGCAAAGAATAGAGAAACTGTAATCATTGCCAATCATGTCATGAGACACAAATATGGCGTCTTTAGTCCAGCTGCACCATTTAATAGAAGGTAAATTGTCTACACCATCATGAAGAAGGACAAATTGTCTGCACCATCATGAAGAAGGACAAATTGTCTGCACCATCATGAAGAAGGACAAATTGTCTACACCATCATGAAGAAGGACAAATTGTCTGCACCATCATGAAGAAGGACAAATTGTCTGCACCATCATGAAGAAGGACAAATTGTCTGCAGCTTTGCATAAAATGACAATTTGTCTGCAGCTTCCCATAGAATGACACATTGACTCAGACAGCGTGCGCAAAGTGGACATGTCCCACCGAAAGATGCGTAATCGTATCCAAATTGTTAACCATGACACAGCGCGTTATATTCTAAAGGCTATATCTTGCTAACCAGCACCAATATGAGAACCTTCGAAAAAGAAACAAATGTAGAGAGTTGTGTAGATGCAATGTATTGATCTTTGTAGAAGCTATGTTTTGAGCTGTGTAGGAGCAATATTTTTAGCCGTGTAAGAGCCATGTTTTGAGCTGTGTAGGAGCAATATTTTGAGCTGTGTAAGAGCCATGTTTTGAGCTGTGTAGGAGCCATGTTTTGAGCTGTGTAAGAGCAATGTTTTGAGATGTGTAGGAGCAATGTTTTGAGCTATATAGGAGCAATGCAATCAGAATCTTGGAAACACGACACACATTACAACTCTTCATTTTCACGAATACAAAACATTAACAAAGATGTGTAGAAGTTATGTGTCGCACTAACGAGAATTGAACTGAATAATATGACCTCTTCCTATTGTCTAATTCAACACTGACTCCTATGAGTTCAAGTGACTTTTACACAACTAACAAACCTATACACACATACTCAAACACCGCACAATGAAATCACACACAGTACGAGTACATATTAGTTTGTCTTACACCCACACAGAACGCAACAGATGAGCGGAATTCACCACCAAAAAAAAACGAACTTCCACAAATAATCAACCATCTGTTGCCATATAGATTATCGGATCTAGTATGCTGATAGATCGTATGTAATAACTGGCTAGTATCGATATGTTATTCATAATAAGCAGACCGAAATAATTACTAGAATACACTTCAATTCAATCAAGACGTCACCAAAGAGGATCGATATTTTTTCGAATGGATGAAAGATTTGGTGTCAGCATTCACGGTAACCGGACAAAATATTTCCAGACAAAATATTCAAAGACAAAATATTCATAGACAAATTATACCGGAACAAAATATTAATATTCCCAGACAAAATATCCCTAGACAAAATATTTTTTGGACATAATATTCCTTGGACAAAATATTGCCAGACAAAGTATACCAGACAAAATATTCCAGACAAAATATTTCCAGACAAAGTATACCGGACAAAATATTCCAGACAAAATATTCCCAGACAAAATATTCCAGACAAAATATTCAAAGACAAAATATTCCTAGACAAAATATTCCCAGACAAAATATACCAGACAAAATATTCCAGATAAAATATTCCCAGATAAAATATTCAAAGACAAATTATACCGGAACAAAATATTAATATTCCCAGACAAAATATCCCTAGACAAAATAATTTTTGGACATAATATTCCTTGGACAAAATATTGCCAGACAAAGTATACCGGACAAAATATTCCAGACAAAATATTCCCAGACAAAGTATACCGGACAAAATATTCCAGACAAAATATTCCCAGACAAAATATTCCAGACAAAATATACCAGACAAAATATTCCAGATAAAATATTCCCAGATAAAATATACCGGAAAAATATTCCAGACAAAATATTCCAGACAAAATGTTCCCAAACAAAATATTCCAGACAAAATATACCAGAAAAAAATATCCCCCAAGACTAAATGCAAAGGTAATATATTAAATATTGCATACAAATTGTAATAAACACTAATGAACAATATAGCTAGTAAATAATTATAATAAAATCTTCAAATGATATGAATTGTCTCATAAATGATTGATATGAAATAAGTTCTTTAATTAACTATACAACATTAATGTTTAAAACACGT
This sequence comes from Meghimatium bilineatum, assembly GCA_034231615.1. Taxonomy (NCBI): domain Eukaryota; kingdom Metazoa; phylum Mollusca; class Gastropoda; order Stylommatophora; family Philomycidae; genus Meghimatium; species Meghimatium bilineatum. The sequence goes on from CM067316.1 coordinate 53,637,726, forward strand.
GCTATGTTTTTCAAGAAGTTTGGTTCTGCTGGATTGTATCGTTCAACCATTGTTTTAATAGCATTATCGACACGTTGGTAAACTTTTCGTTTCTTTGTTGTTGATTGACCAGTGGCAACCTGTCTTCTCAAAAGTGCAGATGTATGTTGTTGTTGCTGTAACTTACGGGCAAGTCTTGCTGCTGTTGGATGAGATACATTAACCATTGAGTTGCATTGTGCCAACCTTCAACAGCGTTGTTGCTTCTTGGCAGTTTATTCATGACACGATTCTGTTGATTCCAAAGGCTCACTGGAAACCGAGGCTTCGAACGGAAACCACGACGAATCCGTCCAATGTAGAAATCTTCGAAGTAATCGATAAGGAAATCCAGATCTGAGAAACTATCAATATTGGTGAGTTGTTCGAAAACAGTAATGACATCTGTTTCTGGTATGAATGCTAAAGCCATCAGTTATTTGACTTTGAATAAATTTCATCAGATATGTACAGCACCGTTTTATCCTGAGACTGTAGTTTTCGCCAAGCATTCTGTCCAAAGAAAAATAACATCCTGATACTTGAGCTTGTGGAAATGCACATTCAAAAGCTTTAATTGCAACTAATTTGAAATCAGTAACTATAGAAGATGGAGCTGAATTTCCGTTACTTTCCAGTTCTATGTTATGCTGAAGCAGGCGGCGGCACATTGCTTCACTACGACCAGAAACAAAGTGCATTTACACATGGGATTATTTGACCATCCTCAAATGCATGGATCGTATACAGTTGATCGAATCCATGAGTCCAGCCTATGTTTGTCATTTTACTTTTCTAGTTTGTGGAAACACATTAACTTGAATGATAAAGGTGTTATTTTCAAAGTCTTAGTCACTCCATATCTCTCCACGGTATGTTTGCATACAAGATGTTATACTATGTTTACATCTTATGTTTGCATAAAACGTGCCGTATCCCCTAGGAGATTGTCATAAATTACTTCACCAAATTTTCTATGTTACTATTACTATAACGTTTTTCCTAATTTTTGGATATGTAGGGATATTTTGTCTGGAATATATATTCCAATATATTTTGTCTGGGAATATTTTGTTTGGAATATTTTGTCTGGAATATTTTTTTCCAGTATATATTGTCTGGGTATATTATGTCTGGGTATATTATGTCTGGGAATATTTTGTCTGGAATATTCTGTCCGGTATATTTTGTCTGGGAATATTTTATCCTTGGAATATTTTGTCTTGGGGATATTTTGTCTAGTATATTTTGTCCGGTATATTTTGACTTGGCGATATTTTGTCCTGTTATATTATGTCCGATATATTTTGTCCGGAATATTTTGTCATTGAACCGCATTCACTCAAGTAAATCCGATGGTAATTATTTTTTTTATTTTTTTTTATTTTATTTTACTTCTTATATGTTGGTAATTGTGCACTTATATCGACTAATGTATAAATTGTTTGTCGTGATCCAAAAATTAAGAGAAATTTTGATTTTGTCTGATCTTGTGCAAATGGGGATACTTTCCGAGAACTTCATTGTACACCCAGGATTGGAATTCTCTCGCCATGATTTGAGAAGTTACCTCCTACTCAGATGGTATGAGGTCTCTGAAACATACTTGTATATATAATCTACGGTGGGAACTTCCACAAAAAGATTTTCACTTACACACTGTAAATGCATGCCATTTACTAGAGATTTATTGTCACATGATAATTATTTTGATTTTTGGAGTTGGCAGATAGTAGGAACCGTTAATTTCCAAATTGTTGGTAAAGAAATTTTTTTTAAATGGACAAACTGTATTTTTAAAATTTCACATTTGTGTATAAACTACTAAAGTGTGCTGATTTTGCAACAATACCACACTTCTATAAACGTAAACAATACCACACTTCTATAAACGTAAACTACGTCGAATTATCGACATTCGGTAATTTAAAAGTCTCTATGACATTTGGAGGCAGTGCATGATTTACTTATAAGCTAAACAAGCTATAGCCTAGGCCCCCTTTTTCTTGGGACCCCCAAAACGAATTTGTATCTCACTATCTATATACTTATTAATTGTTAAAGGGCCCCCATATCTCAAATAGCTTAGGCCCCCATATCTCAAATAGCTTAGGCCCCCATATCTCAAATAGCTTAGGCCCCCATATCTCAAATAGCTTAGGCCCCCATATCTCAAATAGCTTAGGCCCCCATATCTCAAATAGCTTAGGGCCTTATCAAGTCTAAATCCGGCTCTGTTTGGAGGGTGTGCGCTTTCTCTATACATGTCAGTAAATATGGTTAGGTTTTATGCGTAGTAAAGTTATACTTTTTACTTTTCACTATTTGGTAACTGAATTTACAGTCAAATTATTTCCCCTACTATTATCTAGTGCTATTCGTTAAGTTTGTAGTATCAGGTCTCACTATCATCAGTCGACATTAAGACTTACGGAAACAATTTTTTTCTAAATAGGCTAGCATCCACAAAGGAACGTGACACACAATGTGTAACCTAATTTAAACAAGAAAGTATGGGGAAGCAGATGTTTTTAAAAGTAAAAAATGACTAGAAACATAATAATGGCCAAAATGAATATCATGGCAGTAGCCTCTAAAATAGGAAAATCATACGGAAAAACAACAAAATAGAAACGAAATTGCTAATGTTACGAACCTTTCTTGTTCTGGTTGCAACATATGGTTGGGAAACATGGACCCTAAGTAAAACAGCGACAAAGATCAGCGCTTTTGAGATGAAATGCTACAGAAAGATACTTAGAATATCATGGAAGGAAAAAAAAAAGAAAACTCAGATATTATAAACACATTGAAGATTCCAGAGTGTTTGTTACTAAACACCAAAAAGCAAAAATAAAACTACGCCTGTTTGGTTATATAAAGAGTCAACTGTTTATAAAGACAAATAATGGAGGGAAGAGTACCTGGGATGAGTGGAAAGAACAGACCAAGAAGACGATGGATTGACGGCCTTAACGATAACATGAATACTTCGTTAGAAAATGCAAGCCACCTCGCCCAAGACAGAGAGGGGTTCATGGAGTTTATTGGAAAAAGAACTTGCTGGAGAGAATACGTCACATGACACAGCCTCTAAAAACTCTTTAAAAAAATATTTGTTCTCACAATAGCCATATTGCATGAATTGTTTAGATGGTTCGCGTTTCATGATGTCTGTAATGCTATTCCTAGTCGCAATGTTAGTAGTCTGATCGACGTTTTGTAGCGTCAATTATGATAGCTCAGAGATGTTTGGAGATTGTTCTATTTTGTTCTGGGTGTAGTTTTAATCTCAGTTTCAGACTGGTGTATCCTTTGGCATTCCTTTTGAAGAGCAACTTTACTATACGTTTGAAAAAACGGTTTTGCTCAATGGGGCTTTCGGATACAATAACAAGAGTAGGACAATTTTCTACAGTGGAGAGAACACTGCATGTGCTCTCTTTGGTGCCTAGAGAGATATAAAAGTTATATCCCTTCCAGCAGTTAATGCATTGGTATTGAGCAGGCATCCTGGCATTATAAATCACGTCCATCTTTTTCTTGATCAAAATACACGTCTACTAGTAGATATGTCTGTCAATACTAGGAATTTAGCCAAAAGGTGGGTAAACCGCCCTAACTTCATGACCACTTCTTAATGATTTTCCACAAATATTTCATCAATTTTCTCATTAAAAAAGAGGGTATTAGACATTAAGTTTAGTGCAATTTTTCCAGTAGCTCCTTCCCTTTACTGAAGAGGTATCTACAGCCCTACTGTTTAAGGAATACTTTTAGTTCTCCGTAGAGGCCCATACATTCTCAAGCGATCTTTCTAGCTTATTTCAATATACTTTTGGATGATAAGAAAACTATTGTAGAAAGCTTACTCTGTAATAGGTAAATTTGCATTACAAGGTAAGATATGAGATGTAAATGCATTTATAGTCGTTCCTATGTGATACTGTCTATATATACGCAGTGTCCCTTGTTTGCCGTGCGGCGTCAGGGGTGGAAGAGTTCTCTGGAGATGGCCTTCTTGTGCGCTATTTGTAAGCTTGTTCCTGTGGCTTCTTTTATTTCTGTGATCCATCTTTTACATGGTCTTCCTCTGGCTTTATAACCGTTATGTCTATGTGTCATGGCCATTTGTGGCATGCTATATGTTGGTACTCTCGAAGCGTGTGAAAACCACTTGATCTGTTGTCTTGTGATGTGGTCCAATAAAACAAAACACACTGCTACTGTGTAAGACAACTAATTCAATGATATTTCTGTGACACCATGCAGTTAACAAAAAATACAAAATGAAGTAAAATGGTTACCAAAGAATACCTAACTATCATTAGTAAAATAAATAATAGCTAACAATAAAACATAGAACAGGGACAATTTTCTACGTTATGGTCCTATTAGGACCTTTTTCAAAAAACAAGAAACAACAACAACAACAGAAACTATAAAATACACCACACCATAAATATACTAACAGCTAAAATGACTTGAACCTGTCTCCTTTACTGAAGAAACAAGATCAAGTGAAAATATGCAACGCGTGTCTAATAAATAACACATTATGTGCATTCATTACGTGGGCCTGAATGTGCATACTATTGCCAGACATGGATAGACAAAGATAAATGGGTATTATAATAGATATAAAGTAGTGGATAATATATTAGATCAAGTGCAAGCACAAAATGAGAAATACAAGTGGAGAGTATGGGGACACTGAGTGATGTCAAGAATGTGGAGAAATAAACGAAGGAAGGGAAGAGAATATGAAGAAAGGAAATAGGTCGTTGGGAGGCTATCAATAGACGCAGAGACCATAGAATCTTGTAGGGAGGATCAGAAGTTGACTATCTGTACAATAGATATGTGTACAACTTCATCTGTACAATAGATATGTGTACAACTTCATCTGTACAATAGATATGTGTACAACTTCATCTGTACAATAGATATGTGTACAACTTCATCTGTACAATAGATATGTGTACAACTTCATCTGTACAATAGATATGTGTACAACTTCATCTGTACAATAGATATGTGTACAACTTCATCTGTACAATAGATATGTGTACAACTTCATCTGTACAATAGATATGTGTACAACTTCATCTGTACAATAGATATGTGTACAACTTCATCTGTACAATAGATATGTGTACAACTTCATCTGTACAATAGATATGTGTACAACTTCATCTGTACAATAGATATGTGTACAACTTCATCTGTACAATAGATATGTGTACAACTTCATCTGTACAATAGATATGTGTACAACTTCATCTGTACAATAGATATGTGTACAACTTCATCTGTACAATAGATATGTGTACAACTTCATCTGTACAATAGATATGTGTACAACTTCATCTGTACAATAGATATGTGTACAACTTCATCTGTACAATAGACATGTGTACAACTTCATCTGTACAATAGATATGTGTACAACTTTATCTGTACAATAGATATGTGTACAACTTCATCTGTACAATAGATATGTGTACAACTTCATCTGTACAATAGATATGTGTACAACTTCATCTGTACAATAGATATGTGTACAACTTCATCTGTACAATAGATATGTGTACAACTTCATCTGTACAATAGATATGTGTACAACTTCATCTGTACAATAGATATGTGTACAACTTCATCTGTACAATAGATATGTGTACAACTTCATCTGTACAATAGATATGTGTACAACTTCATCTGTACAATAGATATGTGTACAACTTCATCTGTACAATAGATATGTGTACAACTTCATCTGTACAATAGATATGTGTACAACTTCATCGACATATAATCAAACAGCCGAAAACATTTTTATATGGTTGGTTTGGTTGGTTGGTTGGTTGGTTGGTTGGTTGGTTGGTTGGTTTCTGATCCAGCGGCCCATAGGCTCATACCCTTTGACCTAATGTAATTAAATGGCATTATATTGCTGGGAAGTCTGTGGATGTTTGGCCCACCCCCGGGACAGAGCCAGAGAATAACTATCACACCTTCAGACAGGCAGATTTCAACCTATGCACTGCTCCTAGCCACTGTAGCCAAGATAGGGTTCACTGTGCTCATTCCCCGCCAACAATTGACTACTGGTTATGCCGAACATCTCTATTGCTCCAGGCATGCAACCAAATGTTCAAGTCAAAAGGATTGTCACGTCCTGAGTCGCTGTGCCTCTATGATGGGTTTCAGCCATAGGGAAAAACAGTACTGTCAGTTTCCAACTCCCCAGTGCTGCACAGTACATTTCTGGCTCCCTCCCACAGATATATATATACATATCTGTGATATACATATATATTCAGGTAAACATGAAACACATTTCACCAACAAAATAAAAGCATAATTGTACAGATGATGTGCCAAGAAGTTTCTCTAAGAAGATAACCTCAATATAACGGCATGTCATCCACTAAGGTTTTCTGTTGCATGGATGGTATGACTAGTGGGCGATTGGTGACACCCACAGACGCAACCACATGCCTGAAACATGTATATATACATACCATCATTTAAAATATTTTGCAGTTAACAAAGGAAGTTTGTGATGTTTGGTGATGGTGTTCCTCCTTCACAAGCGAGGATGAGTATGGCATGAAAAACAATAAATATATGAGGCAAAAAATGATTTAAAAAAACAAACAATTGGTGGTTGTCTAGTTAGATTTAGGCTTTATGTTCGAGAATTCGTAGGTGCCCGAGGAGTCTGATTTGTACCAGGCAAGATCTATTGCAATGCGAGAATGAGTGCAGAGGGTCTCGAGTAGATAAGTATTCAGATCTTTCCTCCCGTTTCTGTATCTTGTTGGATATAAAAGGCGCACATGAAGTAGATGTTTATTTTATTATACTGAGCTGTTACAAAAGTAATCTGCCCCTCTCAGCAGAACATTACACAATGTGAATCATGGTTGACAGTATCTAATATTCACATTGATGAAATAGACATGTGTGAAGTGCGCGCAATCATGATTATAAACAGGTTACACTGCAATCATTTTCTACTAGCGATATGGCTACATGCGATCACCATTCACTTGAATTGTAAAACATTAGATCGTGCCATTTGCGAAAAAGAACGGGGACACAACTAATCTCCATTCTCTGTACTACATATTGTTTATATTTACTGCCATTGCTATGTTACAAGTGGGATCTATCGGGAGATGAAGAATACACGAAAAGTATGCCCATGTGATTGTTCATGGTATGTCTTAATATGTTCGGAATTCACTACATAAATTCATCATTTCTAGCTTACATGTAGCGCAGTTGGGTCTACTTGATTTGTATGTGATGCACACATATTTTTATTATTTATAACTGGTAGAACTACTGCAAGACGTTGACCCGACAGACATAATTTTTTTTTTTTTAAATGAAATTGTGCGAAAATTACTAGAACATACATGAACACACAAGGAAATTCGATTATATTTAGAACACACATGAACACACAAGCAAAATTGATGTTTAAAAACACACAAGCAAAATTGATGTTTAAAACACACATGAGCACACAAGCAACATCGATGATTAACAGAACACACAAGCAAAATTGATGTTTAAAACACACATGAACACACAAGCAACATCGATGTTTAATATAACACACAAGCAAAATTGATTTTTTAAAACACACATGAGCACACAAGCAACATCGATGTTTAACAGAACACACAAGCAAAATTGATGTTTAATAGAACACACAAGCAAAATTGATGTTTACTAGAACACACATTGACACACAAACACAAACGATGTTTACTAAAACACACATGAACACACAAGCAAAATCATTGTTTCCACGAGGTTTTAACAAAATCATTTTAAGGGATAAATTCTCCTTTAATGCCAGAATGTAGAGTTTCACAAGAATTACAGAAATACAAATGTTTCTACTGTATGTAATAATAATATGCCACTCAGAGTATGCTTTATCTTTCAATATGTTGTATGCCTTCTTATTGTTGCCATTATTATAACTGAATATGGTCTCTGTATATCTATACACGGAGATTTTATATTGTAGTAGTTTTGTTCACGGCCAGTTATTACAAGTAACAATAGCTACATTAATTTCACATTAGATCAAGTAACCAACATTTGTTTTAGTAAACATTGCCATTTAGTGATAATAAAAAATGAAATCCTAGTTGAATTTTTGTTTTCTAAAACGAATACGATATCATTGATTTTATTGAGCGACAATACAACAGAATTTTACTCACAGAAATATCAATGTTATTGACAAACTATTAGTGTTACAGAGAGGAAATTTCCACGAAAAAATACTGTAAAACATTTCATTTCTCAGCATTCATTTAGGATTAACCATTCTATGTGAAGCTAATGGAGTCAGGTGCTCCTGAATTTAGCAGCTCATTTAATAAAGAAAAACGGTTAGGTTATCGATGTTAAATTTGATATACAGAGAAGAAAGCTGTTACTAATATTTTAGTTTTGGTTCTGGTCATAAACATGATTGTAGCTCTTAGATACCGGCTGCCTTACCACTGTCTATACTTCCAGAACTACATGAATCTACTCTCAGACATCTAGGGCAATACAAGTACATATTATTTTACTCATTTGTCATTAAATACAATTCCCTCCTGTTTCAGTTAAGTTTGGATACTTCCTATAGTAACGGTTTAATTATGAATAACCATAATTTACACAACTGCCAAATTTATGATACCATAAGAAGGAAAATATGGCCATCTGGAAGAGCTCTGGCGGACACATTTATTTCTCTGTCTAGAGGCTGGTGACCACAGTCCAGTTCATTCCTGAAATCCAAATCATCATGTTACTTCGACTGGAGAAGGACGAGGGAAAAGAAGAAGAGTGTGAATGTATTAAATATCATATTTGATGTATCAGAAGGTCTGTGTGTGTGCACGACCGAGTGATTAACCGAGTATTGTAGATGTCTGTGTGTGCACGCCCGAGTGATTGACCGAGTATTGTAGATGTCTGTGTGTGCACGCCCGAGTGATTGACCGAGTATTGTAGATGTCTGTGTGTGCACGTCCGAGTGATTGACCGAGTATTGTAGATGTCTGTGTGTGCACGTCCGAGTGATTGACCGAGTATTGTAGATGTCTGTGTGTGCACGTCCGGGTTATTGACCGAGTATTGTAGATGTCTGTGTGTGCACGTCCGAGTGATTGACCGAGTATTGTAGATGTCTGTGTGTGCACGTCCGAGTGATTGACCGAGTATTGTAGAGGACCCGGAGCAATTAATAGTAACATTTTGTTCTACTTGGACTGAATCAGAAATATTCAAATAGTCGCAGAAGAATAATAACATCAGTAATATAGTCCTGCATATATGTGATCAGTAATATATTCCTGCATATATGTGATATAATATATGTGATATAATATATGTGATATAATATATGTGATATAATATATGTGATATAATATATGTGATATAATATATGTGATATAATATATGTGATAAAATATATGTGATATAATATATGTGATATAATATATGTGATATAAAATATGTGGTTTAATATATGTGATATAATATATGTGATATAATATATGTGATATAATATATGTGATAAGAATGGACTCAAGATGATTTACCATGGGGTGTAGCTACCACATTTCTATAGAAGGTATAAGTAATCCACCAGAGCCATTCTTAAGTTGTACGTGTGGGAAGAAAACGCACAAATATTTCTGCCAAGTTGTACATGGCGACGTAACGCGATTATTTTTCCTGATTATAACCTGTTATTTGGTAGAAGTTTGAAACAATAGACTTAATAGGTTGAAGCCATTTCTATGTTATTGTCTTTGGATGGAATATTTGTATTTCGTTAATTTGTGAATTGGAATTATATTCATTGTACTTGAGAGCACACATCATTTGTGGTTTTGTCTTTCTTTCATGGAACCATCCCAGCTGGAGTGAATGAATACACAAGAATCGACGAGCATCAACAGAAGAACTAATGGTGCTGCCTTTCTTATTTAATATCACCCCAACAGGCGCAGATGAACACTAAGAAATGATAAACATCGACAGCATTATACTTGTGTCTCTCTTACATCATTCCAGGACAACCGGCAGGAGTAGATATATTTTCTCTAGAACCATCAAAAGTCAAAGACGAAATGTCTTAATTCTCTGCCTTCTATCACATAATTCTTATTACTGAGGGAGAATTGCCGGCCATTATAGACTGCACATTATAGACTGCACATTATAGACTGCACATTATAGACTGCACATTATAGACTGCACATTATAGACTGCACATTATATACTGCACATTATAGACTGCACATTATAGACTGCACATTATAGACTGCACATTATAGACTGCACATTATAGACTGCACATTATAGACTGCACATTATAGACTGCACATTATAGACTGCACAATTTGTTCTGTGCGATTCATAGATGACGAGTACTGCTACGAGTGCACTATCACTGTAGATGAGACACGGACCTAACGAAACATAAGTAACCAAACTGCTAGAGGATACCAATAAAGTGGAAAGTGCCGCAGTGACACAACTAAACGAAACATAAGTAACCAAACTGCTAGAGGATTTCCAATAAAGTGGAAAGTGCTGCAGTAACACAACTTAACGAAACATAAGTAACAAAACTGCTAAAGGATATCGAATAAGGTTGAAAGTGCTGCAGTAAAACAAGCAAGATACGATAAGTACTAAGTTGATGTAATGATGAACTAGTCCGCAACAAAAAGTATAGAATTATGCCTTTTTCACAATAAACATACCAGCTCGGGTTATCGCCTCCGTCACTCAAATGTGGACCTGATATTTTGCCAGAAAAGCCACGTACTGTCAAGAGATATCTGATGTCACATCTGAATATAGCGCTGAAGCCGCGGTAGTGTAATGTCATGTCATTCGCTCGATGACCAGTAGATCAAAGTTTCGATCTACTCATTAATCAAACTGCTAGAGTTCGAAATACAAAATATGCCGGTGATTGACCCAGCCATCAGGAAGTAGGCTATTAGAACTAATGATCCGGAAAGGTGGACGAATAGCGACATTGTTGTTCAACAAGTGGATCAGACGACCCTGTCCAGGCGGTTTCTAGTCAACCACTAAGTAGCTGATTATTTATGTGAATCTTTCTGCTATTCATTCATTCATTTTCCTTGTGCGCTGAAGTTAGCGCATAGGGCAGAGGTCAGATCTCTCCAATTCTGTCTGTTCAAAGGTATTCTGTGCAGGTCTTGAATTGTATGAATATTGGTTGTTTTACTTTCTCTAAGTATTGTTCTTCTGAGTATTTCTTTTGGTCTACACCTTGCTCTTTTGCCTGTATGTATCCATTCAAGAGACTGGTGGTGTAATCTCTTCTCTGATTTTATCATTCGATTTGAATTCACTCCAATGGGTATTAGTTATTCTATGGTATAATGGTATAATGGGTGTTAGTTATTCTATGGTATAATGGGTGTTAGTTATTCTATGGTATAATGGGTGTTAGTTATTATATGGTACAATGGTATAATGGGTGTTAGTTAATCTATGGTATAATGGTAGTATGGGTGTTAGTTATTCTATGGTATAATGGGGGTTAGTTATTCTATGGTATAATGGGTGTTAGTTATTCTAGGATATAATGGTATAATGGGTGTTAGTTATTCTATGGTATAATGGTATACTGAGTGTTAGTTATTCCACGAAGATATGAATGAACAATATTGAATGAAAAAGAATTGGAATGAACTGACTTCTGTTACACAAATCGGTCTGGATTTTACGATGTTAGTTGATTAATCCAACGATCGACGGAGTGACCCAGACTGGTTTAGAGAAACACCCTCCATCAACAGACGTCACTACCGGAAGTCTTCTGCTATGACGCTTGTTAATTGTTTCGTTGTTCGAGAACCTCCGAAATTGCGAGCTATCAGCTCTTACTTCCTATGTGCAGTGGGGTGATTTTTTGAGCTGTCTTTCATACACACGAGACTTCAGCTTTCAGCTTAGTGAAATGCCTATTGAAGTAGCCTTCTATTCAGAAGGGTCTAAACGACGCTGGTTAATATCTGAGATTAGTTTTTCATTTTTCGGCTGAAGTAGTTACGCCACTGTCATTATTCCTACCACAAATTTTGTAATTTAGTATTTAGAAAGAAAGGACTCAAAGACACCAAATCATAAAAAAAGATGTGAAACAACTCCAAATGATTATATTTCTGAAACTTTGACAAACAAAAACAACGATATATGTTAGTAAACAGACATACAAACACATACATGAGCACTTTTCCATCCACGTAATAATATTTGTTGCACGTAAACATACAGGAGAGGTGGTCTGTCCCTAATGATATCAGTTCTCTCTCCTGCACTAACGTTGATTGAGCCCACGAGAAATCTCCGTTCTATCAATACGCTGATCATAATCGATGATCGGGATGCATGGATTGATATCACTTGAAACTGAACGGGAACAATAGAGAGAAAGTGATCATTGACATGGGAAATGTGAAAGAGAATGAGGAAGGGATATGTTACTATATCAGATAAAAATATATATGGCCAAAGAGAGAGAGATAGAGAGATGTTAGAAATTATAATTTTAGAGAACGAGAGAGAGTGATAGTTTGAAATTAAGAGGTTGAATCAGAGATTGAAATGGGTGAGAAAGAGTATGTGACAAAGCTAGAAATTATACTTTGAGTAAAAGAGGATAAGAGGGTAGAAATTATAGAATGAGTGAGAGTGACAGGTTATAAATTAGAATTTGGGTGAGAGTGATATTGTAGACATTTGACTGAATGAGAAAGAGTATATGACAGCTTAGAAATTATACTTTGATTGAGAGTTTGACATATTAGACGTTAGAGATGGGTTAGAGACAGGGAGGAAGATTATAGTTTATAATTTAGATAATAGTGAGTGCCAAGTTTGAAATTAGAGCTAGAGGCAAAGAAAGAGATAATATAACACATTATAAATTACAGTGTCAGCGAGAAAATGACATGTTATAAATTGGAGTTTGAGTGAGAGTGTGACAGGCTAGTAGTGCTTGAGTGAGGGAGAGTGACAAAAAATAAATTAGTGTTTGAGTGAGAGAAAGAAAGTGACATGTTAGAAATTAGTGTGTAAGTGCAGAGTTAAAATCTAGTATTTGATTGAATGAGAAAAGGAAAAGAATATGATAGAAATACATTTAAATTTATATTGTCAAGAATAGGCGTTATTATTTTACAGATTTTGAGATAACTGCGACAAAAAACATTAAAGAGACGAACTAGAATATAAATTAATGAAATATGAGAAGATTCATATAAGAAATGTGTTATCCAGAATGTGAATCTCATATTGCTACGAGAATAATATTCTTCATATATCGTTCTCAAATTCCTCCAGGTTAACAGGGCATTGTCCAAATTTAATTAGGCAGTACGTTGTATCATGGTTTACAACTTGGCTGTGATATAAATGTCTTTTGGCCTAGCCTTTACTTTCAGCATGGTTTATGGATCACTTTGACCGAAATGGAATGGGACAGTTCATACTGTACCCCAAATATTCATAGTTGTCTCATACGATATGCATGGCAGATCACGGTTTTGCTAGTTTGTGCTCCCTTTCGGGCTAAGACAACGCATGTGCGATCAAAATGTTTACAAAGAGAACTGTTGTGTGTTGTATAACTTGAGATAAGGTTAGGAAGTTTATACCGTGAGATTGGAATGAAGAGGAAGGTAAACGTGGACATATTTGAATGGAATATACAAGATAGGTAAACAGGGACATTTAAATGTAATATAAGAAGGTAAACATGGGAATATTTGAATGTAATAAAAGAGGAAGGTAAACATGGAAATATTTAATTAGAATATGAGAAGAAGGTGATCTGCCAATCCCAGAACTGGACTCTGACAGAGATACTAGAACAAATACTCGCAATATTTGAAATAAAGTACATGAGAACAGCACTGAGGTCACAAAAAGAAATAGAATAAACAATGACAAAATAAGAAATATGATGAAAACTATCGTGCAAAGATTACATAGACACATAAAAGATCAAATGGTTCGGTCACATGATCAGAATGGAATCAGATCACATTCCATCGATATCCTTCAATAAAAGATCCTCTTAAAAGAGAAACAGGAGAATACCCCGATGAAGATGAGACATATGACATCACAGAAATACTAGAACATCAAGGCTGCACTATGACAGGAGCATCATAGTTAGCAAGAAAGAAGACGTCGGCTCCCCACGACGCATAGCGGCACACATGGATAGCACAAGACAAGATATAAGGAAAGGTAAACATGGACAAATTTGAATATAATATAAGATGGAGGTAAACTAGGACATATTTGAATATAATATAAGATGGAGGTAAACTGGGACATATTTGAATAGAATATAAGATTGAGGTAAACTGGGACATATTTGAATAGAATATAAGATGGAGGTAAACTTGGACCTACTTGAATATAATATACGATGGAGGTAAACTGGGACATATTTGAATAGAATATACGATGGAGGTAAACTGGGACATATTTGAATAGAATATAAGATTGAGGTAAACTGGGACATATTTGAATAGAATATAAGATGGAGGTAAACTTGGACCTACTTGAATATAATATACGATGGAGGTAAACTGGGACATATTTGAATAGAATATACGATGGAGGTAAACTGGGACATATTTGAATAGAATATACGATGGAGGTAAACTGCGACATATTTGAATAGAATATAAGTCCGGCTCTGTGGCGAAGTGGTACACCACAGGCAATTGTGCATCCGGACCGTTCAGAAAGCAATGGCAATCCTACTGAACGTATTTATATTGCCTATAAAATCACCACAGCCAACAAATACTGGGGTGATAGCTACGTCCTTGATAGGATATGCTACCAATTTAAATAAGATGGAGGTAAACTTGGACATATTTGAATAGAATATAAGATGTAGGTACACAAGGACATATTTAGATAAAATATGAGAGGAAGGTAATTATAGGTTGGTTTCATGGAAGCAAATTACCGTCGGTGATGAAGATAACGCTTCATGTACTAAACCGTGGCAACTATTCGGTGGGGTGTTCAGTTGCCTTCATTTCTCTATTTACCTCACTCATCTGTTAGGAACCCATTTACAGCTCGATCGACTGAAGGAGCAATCGTTTCAGACGGGAAATCACGATGCGGGCAATTGTTTTTTTTGTCCCCATGTGGTTTCGAACCTGGCCCGCTATAGTAAGCAAGCTCACTATCAACTAGGAAAGGATACCAATACGGCTTATTCAGAGCCATGTTGTTCAATATCCAAGAGCACATTAGACAATGATGTCAAATTATTTTAACAGTGATTCGTTCACGTGATTCGAAGCGTGTCGCCGAAAGAAAGATGCACAGTTAGTAAACCAGACAATTTTCCAGCTCGTCTCGAAGCAAAGACACCCTTCACGTAGAAGGCTCTTTCAATAGGTATTATATTCAGCTGAAAACGGTAGTAGGTATGGGAAAAAAAAGGTTAAACCACACAACTGCATATAGGAAGTAAGAGCATATCGCTCGTAATTAGCTGCGATCTAAACAATGCATAGTGCTTTTCTTGTGTGTGTTCTTAATATACAGTGCTACTCCTCTTCGTCTTCTGTGTTTGGTCTCAAGTTCTGCAATTTAACAGGATGTAGTCATGAGAACGAAATGCGCTGTGCCATGCAGGTGTGCTTCGAAATCTGAGCATTTCGTTCTGACACACCCGAGTTCAGAATGGTTTTTGGGACTCTTTGATCCTATATGGAATGGGACTGCCAATTCCCCATCATATTCACATCAGTTGCCTTTTACATCATGTAATAATGGTACACGCTATTTATGGATTTTGCTCACCTTTCGAGTCCCAACACACAGGTGGTAATGCTATTAATTTATGGTGTTCTTAATACATAAAATTATTAATGTACAGTGTTCTTATTTCATAGTGCTATTAATGTACGGTTGTGTTAAGGTACTGTGATGTTAATTATGTGTGGTAATTTTCTAATTGTATACCTCACCGCATGTGGGTGAAACAAGCGAGTTCGAGTGATAGGATGATATATTAAGCCAATCCTTCTTTATGGAAACAATTGTAAACAAAAGTGCCCAAGATAAACTGGAGGCAAGTGAGATGTGGTTTTTAAGAAGAATGATGACAAGTCCATGGACATTAAAGAAAAATATTGTAGATTTTCTCAGATGCTGGAGTAAAACGACAAATTGTAGCACAAATGTGAAGCACACAATCACGATTTTAGGGCATGCGATGAGAAAAGTAAAACTTGAACATTTAGTAACCGCCTGAAAAATCAATGGGAGAAGAGACAGAGGAAGACAGAGAGAAACATTTCTGGATGGGTTTTTGATTGTGGCACAAAATGAAGTCAATAACTGAACTTATTAACACCACAAGAAACAAAGAGTTGCAAAGAAGCCTGATCTCCTTCGCCACAAGTGATCACACTAGGTTGATGGATTGATATTAATTTATAATGTCTTAATGTAAAATGATCATCATCATCAGGTGCCATGCCGGCTGGCGTAGGTGGTCATGGCTCTCCACAGCTCTCTGTCCACAGTATTATGTATCACGGTCGTTGTTGTTTTCTTGCCGTGCCAGGCTGTCAAACTGTCTAATATTTTCTCACGTAAAAATATAATCGCCCTCTGTCTCTGTTGCCTTCAATGTTTCCTGTTGTGACTATGTTCTCTAAACCTGCCTGTCTCATGAAGTGACCAAAAGAAGAAGATTGTCTCTTTCTTATATTGTTGATTAAGGTCCGTTTCGCATTTGACTCTTTCAACACCTCCACATTAGTTTTTCTGGCAGAATGTAAAATGATAGTATTTAGAAATAGACACTGTTTTATGTTAGTAAAAAATAATATATAACATAATATATTCTATATCTATAATATTTTGTATAAAAAATAATTCATAAAAAGCATATGCCAATAGTCTCTGAGGCGCAATTTAAAGGTTTCATCGGACATTTTTGGGGGAATTATTCACGAAATAAAGTTATTGCTTTTATCTACCGACTCCCAAATCATGAGCTGAAGATAAGAATATAATCATCACACACAAGATGGAGTATTGACAGATAATTGACACATTATCTTTTCACACACATACAGTTAATTATGTAGTTTCGGCACATGCCTGCTTCATGTACATGCAGTCAATTATACAATTACCAAATATGACTGATTCACCAACATACAGTTATACACTTACTACATATGACTGCTTCAGCCTTTTACCGTCAGTTATAAAATTACCACACATGACTTTCAAAAAGAAACAATCAGTTATACAATGACCACATATGACTGCTTCACTCACATACAGTCATTTGAACATTTACCACATATGGCTGATTTACCCACATACAGTTAGTTATATATTTACCATATATATATATATATATATATATATATATATATATATATATATATATATATATATATATATAACTTATTGTATAACTATAGGGGATCACCTATATATAGACATATACACATTCGCCAGACATATTGGCTTTGAGGATGGCAGTGGTAGTGATGTTGGGGATAGAGATGTGCTGTTGATGACGGTATTGGTCGATGTGATGCGATGGTGATACATACAGTAATGTTGGTGGTACTGACTGGCTGATGGTGATGGTTGTAATATTCAAATCGGTGGTTACTGGATATACCATTAAACATATATATATTATCAGTGTTACCATCTCATGTTGTCCAAAATTAAATCCTCTAATGAAGTGGCACGGCTTTCTTCTGTGCGTTTAACCATAACAAATATTGGTTTCAACTTTTGGCGATAGTCAAGTTGACTATATAAGAAAGTGCGAGCCTAAAGAATATTTGAGGTCGAGATTTAGCAAATCCTGTCATCACTAACACCAACTTCATAAATGTAATCTTTACGTTACATTGTGACATTTAACAGTTGGGATTGAACAATTGTCTCCTAATCATTATACGAGTACATTCTTTAAAAATAGGTCATTTACTTTGTGGTAAGTTTTAACAGGAAAAAAACAAGCTGGCAACACTAAGTCAACACGAAGCACGATATATGTGTGTGTGCGTTTTTTTTTTTTAAAGCAAACATCATATCCATTCGATTAAACACGATGGTTTAACATAAAAGTACCCATGTGGTTTAACATAAAAGTACCCATGTGGTTTAACATAAAAGTACCCATGTGGTTTAACATAAAAGTACCCATGTGGTTTAACATAAAAGTACCCATGTGGTTTAACATAAAAGTACCCATGTGGTTTAACATAAAAGTACCCATGTGGTTTAACATAAAAGTACCCATGTGGTTTAACATAAAAGTACCCATGTGGTTTAACATAAAAGTACCCATGTGGTTTAACATAAAAGTACCCATGTGGTTTAACATAAAAGTACCCATGTGGTTTAACATAAAAGTACCCATGTGGTTTAACATAAAAGTACCCATGTGGTTTAACATAAAAGTACCCATGTGGTTTAACATAAAAGTACCCATGTGGTTTAACATAAAAGTACCCATGTGGTTTAACATAAAAGTACCCATGTGGTTTAACATAAAAGTACCCATGTGGTTTAACATAAAAGTACCCATGTGGTTTAACATAAAAGTACCCATGTGGTTTAACATAAAAGTACCCATGTGGTTTAACATAAAAGTACCCATGTGGTTTAACATAAAAGTACTCATGTGGTTTAACATAAAAGTACCCATGTGGTTTAACATAAAAGTACCCATGTGGTTTAACATAAAAGTACCCGTCTAAGAAGAATGAGTAGGAATATATAACGATTCTTCTATGCATTGTGAATCACTTTCATTAAGAGTTTCAAAAATCTAGATCTGCGTTCGTTCTCAAAGTCCCGCTGGTTGGCATGATTTAATCCGGAGAACGGAATGCGCCGTACAGTTGTTTGAAGCTTAATTATTTGATGTCTGCAATTATCGGTCTAACTCGTCAGACTTCATCATGGCGTGTGGGACACTTTGTCCTATAAGGTGTGACAACCAACTCAACTACCAAACCTGTTTAATCGCCTCTTACAACATGCATATCATGTCACTTATTCACTGCACTTTCGGAAAATATTGTAGAACAATACGTATAATCATTCGGACAAGCATTTCTTTTTCTTCTTGAGCAAGAGAAAAGCAGCAAACAGAATAGACATTAGCATTCTACTTGTTTTCCGACCATTTTTAACCATTCACGCGTCTTTTCTGAGGGGTCAAAGGTATTATTTCCTGTTTCTACATGGCAACACAAGAAACTAAAGGCAATCCAATTTCATTACCTTGCATTTTCTCTCCATCTGCCCGTTTCTTCTGAGAGACAATGTAAGCGTTTGAGTTTTCAAAGAGACAGTGTAATTTGATTTTCTATTCTTCTGGACATTCTAATATTGTATTCTGTCGATGTAGTTCCGTGAATTCTTTAGCATTTCTTTATTCTTATTTGCGATATCTTTCTTAAAATAAAATTCTCAATTGCATCTGTTTAGCATGTGGCTGTGTGATTAAAAATTATCTTGAATATCAGAGAACAATAAATTGCAATTTGTACCGTCTTGTTTCTTGCATGCATTCTTGTTAATATTTGGTTTTATTTGTCTATAAAAATTGCAGGCAATATATTGTTAAAATTATGGCTTCACAGTAGGAATATATGCATTTCTTTAATATGGATTGAAGCTATAAAGAAACACATATATCACTGTATCATGACTTACAAAATTGTTGAATAATAAGAAAAACATCAGTGCAAAAGGGTCCCACAAAGTTTATATCGCGGTAGACATTTTCATTTTTTTTAAATAGAGCAAATATGAATCTTATTTGTCTACATAATAGAGGAAGTAGTAAGATCATATCAACCGGCTTGAGGGTTGTCACGGTTTAGATAACCGGCTTGAGGGTTGTCACGGTTTAGATAACCGGCTTGAGGGTTGTCACGGTTCAGATAACCGGCTTGAGGGTTGTCACGGTTTAGATAACCGGCTTGAGGGTTGTCACGGTTTAGATAACCGGCTTGAGGGTTGTCACGGTTTAGATAACCGGCTTGAGGGTTGTCACGGTTTAGATAACCGGCTTGAGGGTTGTCACTGTTTAGATAACCGGCTTGAGGGTTGTCACTGCTTAGATAACCGGCTTGAGGGTTGTCACGGTTTAGATAACCGGCTTGAGGGTTGTCACGGTTTAGATAACCGGCTTGAGGGTTGTCAGGGTTTAGATAACCGGCGTACAAGAGCTGTTGCACACTGCAGCGACTGTGCAATTTTGAGCGGCATCGGTGTTATAATAATAATAATAAATAACAACGTCCTTAACATATCAGGCACGTACGGGGTGTCACATTGAGACATTTGATGGCAGGATAATCACCACGTAGGGTGTGTCACATTGAGAAATTTGATGCAGGAGGATCGTCACGTAGGGGGGGGGGGGCACTTGAGACATTTGATGGCAGAACTATCACCGCGTAGGGGGTGGTGTCACATTGAGGCATTTGATGGTAGGATTATCACCTCGTGTCACATTGAGACATCTGATCACCACGCATATCTATCCTCTACCATCATGATGAGTTTGGAAACTTCACACATTATTTAATCATTGATATTGTCCAGTTATTTCTTCGTGTCACCTCGTCTTTGTCCACCCTCCACTGTACCTTGAATAGCATCCTCACCGTACCCCGAGTCCGCATTTCACTAGACTTAATTCTCTACAACAGACATTGTTCATGTCTATGTATGGTTGGACCTGTCTATGCTGAATGTCTTAGACACTGAAGGATATTACTGGTGTAGTTGGCAAACCGTTTATCCTGTGCTCACGAGGTATAAAGTTCAAATTGGATGACGGCATCTTGTTTACAAAGTGCATTTTTCCGTAGATATCTAATGACTTTCACGTAAAGCTACATTACCTTAAATCAGTAGAAGTATGTGCAAGGGTCATGCTGTATCGTTGAAAGAGACCAACAAGTTAATATAGAGAAACTCTCGTACAATAAGGTCAATCCTTTGAACCATTTCCCCCCAGGGACATGTAGCGTACTTAAACATCATCTTTGCGTTGTTCTTGATGAGAGATTACAATGTATAAGATTATACTGCTTCTTCTGTGTTCGTTTTCAAACACCTGTAGATTAGCAGGATGCAGTCCGGTGAACGATATATGTTACATTGGGTGCACACACTAGCTGCGAAACCTGCGCCAATATACCATACATATACGACTTAAGCAATGGCTTCTGGGTCAGTTCGGGCCTTAATAGTGTGGGGCAGCCAGAACCAGCTCCAAACTCATCCATGCTGAGGCATGCATAGCAGGACTCAGTGTTAATATTCTTTACTGCACTTTTGAAGTCCCACAACATACCAGCGTAGATGATGCTAGTGTAGATGATGCTATTGTAGTTGATGCTAGTGTAGATGATGCTATTGTAGTTGATGCTAGTGTAGATGATGCTAGTGTAGATGATGCTATTGTAGATGATGCTATTGTAGATGATGCTAGTGTAGTTGATGCTATTGTAGCTGATGCTAGTGTGCAAATGATGCTAGTGTAGATGATGCTAGTGTAGATGATGCTAGTGTAGATGATGCTAGTGCAGATGATACTAGTGTAGATGATGGTAGTGTAAATGATGTTAGTGTAGATGATGCTATTGTAGATGATGCTATTGTAGATGATGCTATTGTAGATGATGCTATTGTAGATGATGCTATTGTAGATGATGCTAGTGTAGATGATGCTAGCGTAGATGATGCTATTGTAGATGATGCTAGTATGTAAATGATGATAGTGTAGATGATGCTAGTGTAGATGATGCTAGTGTAGATGATGCTAGCGTAGATGATGTTAGTGTAGATGATGTTAGTGTAGATGATGTTAGTGTAGATGATGATAGTGTAGATGATGTTATTGTAGATGATGTTAGTGTAGATGATGCTAGTGTAGATGATGTTAGTGTAGATGATGCTAGTGTAGATAATGCTATTTTAGATGATGCTATTGTAGTTGATGCTAGTGTAGATGATGCTAGCGTAGATGATGCTAGTGTAGATAATGATAGTGTAGATGATGCTAGTGTAGATGATGCTAGCGTAGATGATGCTAGTATGTAAATGATGATAGTGTAGATGATGCTAGTGTAGATAATGCTATTTTAGATGATGCTATTGTAGTTGATGCTAGTGTAGATGATGCTAGCGTAGATGATGCTAGTGTAGATGATGATAGTGTAGATGATGCTAGTGTAGATGATGCTAGCGTAGATGATGCTAGTATGTAAATGATGATAGTGTAGATGATGCTAGCGTAGATGATGCTAGTATGTAAATGATGATAGTGTAGATGATGCTAGTGTAGATGATGCTAGTGTAGATGATGTTAGTGTAGATGATGCTAGTGTAGATGATGTTAGTGTAGATGATGTTAGTGTAGATGATGCTAGCTTTGTTGACTAAACGAAGTAGACGTTGGTTACACATCATTTGTCATCACTCACTGAACTTTCTTTTCTATATGTTTTTATTCCTGTATCTGTAGCTCTCTATTCTCGTATCTTTGTCTCATTTTTAAAAATCTATTTTTCTTTAATGCCGTATCTCTGTATCATTATTTTCTTATTTTTATATCTTTATTCCTCTTTCGCTGTCTGATTGTTTTCTTATCTTTCTATCTTTATTCCCGTATTTTTGTCCCATTATCTTCTTATCTTTATATCTTTATTCCCGTATCTGTATCTCTCTATTCTCGTATCTTTGCCTCATTATTTTCTTGTATGTATCTCATATCTTTTTTTTCTTTATTCTCATATTATTTATTTCCTTCATATTTTAGCGTATCTTTATTTCTTTATCCTTTTTTATTTTATCGTGTGATGATTCTTCATGGATTTAGAAATTGTGCAAAGAATATATGTTTTAAAATCTTTGATATATTCTCCTTATCTCTCTGCGTTTACCACTCTCTCCTACTCTCTCTCTGTCTCTCTCTCTCTCTCTTTCTCTTGGTGACCAATTCCAATGTTTCCATGCTCTAAACACACTACATAATTTTACTCATTCCGTCAATCTTTAAATAGGTTTGCACTATTTTCATATCTTAATTCTGTAACTACTTTCCTTACTTCTCATTATTTCCGTTATGCCCAGGACGTAAACGCTAGCATTAAAATTCACATTCTTTTCTTTCTCATTATTTTATTGTATTCAAATGTATCTGAAACCCTACTAGTCGATAAAGCATGTGCTCATAATCCTTTCGTCCTTGTTTCCATCAGTTAGTTTATTTTTCATTTTGTTTATCAGTTACTTTCATTTCCTTTCTTCCATGAGTTTCTTTTCACCATCAGTTAGTTGATTTTCCATTTTTCCATCAGTTAGATTTTTTTTTCATCAGTTATTTTTCAGTTTTTCATATGCTAGTTTCTTTTCCTATTTATTGCTTCAGTAGTTTCTGTTTCTATTTTCCATCGTTAATTATTTTTCTTTTGTTTTAATAAATTAGTATATGTTCCATTTCTTCATCTGCTAGTTACTTTTCCTATTTTTAATTAGTTATTTTTTTTTCATCACTTACATTTTCTCTTTTTTTCGTCTGTTTATGTTATTTTTTTCCATCAATAAGTTACTTTTCCTTTCTTCCATCATCTATTTACTTTTCCTTTCCATCAGTTAATTTCTTTTCCTTTTTCTTTCAGTTAGTGTCTTAATTCTTTTACATCAGTTTTTTTCTTTTCCATTTTTCCATCAGTAAGTTAATTTTCCTTTTTTTTCATTAGATAATTACTTTTCCTTCATCCCATCAGTTAGTTACATTTACTTTTTTCCATCGATTGTTTTCTTTTTTTCATCAGAACTTTCTTTTCCTTTTTTTCCATCAGTTAGTTTCTGTTCCTTTTCTCTATCAGTTAATTACTTTCCCTCTTTTTCAATAGTGAGTTACTGTTGATTAATTTGTTTATATCAATTAGCTACGTTTCCTTTTTTCCATCGGTTATTCATTAATACTTTTTTCCATCATCTTTTTTCATTGTTTGCATAAATTATTTACTTTTACTTTTTCCATTAGTTAGTTTCTTTTTCCTTATTCCCATCAGTAAATTTTATTTTTATTTTGTTTTACTTTTTTTTGTTCCATTTCTCCATCAGTTAGTTACATTCCCTTATTTCCAGCAGTTATTTACTTTTCCTTTTTTCTATCAGAGTTAATTATCTTTTCTTTCATCAGTTAGATATTTTTACTTTTTCCATCAGCTACTTACTTTTTCTTTTTTAAATCATTTAGCTTATTTGTTTCCTTTTTTCCATCAATTTCTTTGTATTTTTTCAGTCCGTTAGTAACTTTTTTTTTCCCTTAGTTAATACCTGTTCCTTTCTACCATCAGTTTCTTATGTTTCCTTTTTTCTATCGGTGAATTTATTTCTTTTTTCCATCAGCTAGTTTCTTTTCCTTTTTTCCATCAGTTTTTCTCCAGGCATCTTTAACATTTTTCATCATACGTTTTCTAGTGTCTTTTTAATTGTTTTGTTGCAAGTTTTGTATTCCTTAAAGACTTTTAAAAATTCACTATATTTTTGTGTATTATTCTTTTTTCGGATTTATTGTATGTTTATTCATACGAAAATCATTGATCAAAGCTCCAACCGGTTTCGTCTTTATTCATTTTACTAAAATTTTGTATCGTACTTTTTAAAAATTATTAGTAGGTGTAAAAAAATACGATAAAAACAATTATAATAAAATGAATTAGGACGAAAACGGCTGAAATTTTGATTAATTATGTTTTTAAAAAATAGTATTATTATTACTAGTAGTAGGTGTATCTGGCTCTGTGGCGTAGTGGTAGATGGCGCTTCTGTGACAGCCAAGGTACCGTGTTCGATCCGATTTCGAAATGCATTATCTCACACGATAACAATATAATACATTCTGTACAATATACAGGACATTGCTGTCCAACTGTTGCTGAATGAATACATCCGTACAATATACAGGACATTGCTGTCCAACTGTTGCTGAATGAATACATCCGTACAATATACAGGACATTGCTGTCCAACTGTTGCTGAATGAATACATCCGTACAATATACAGGACATTGCTGCCAAACTGTTGCTGAATGAATACATCCGTACAATATACAGGACATTGCTGTCCTACTGTTGCTGAATGAATACATCCGTACAATATACAGGACATTGCTGTCCAACTGTTGCTGAATGAATATATCCGGACATATGGTAGATACAATATGAATGTTCAGCTTTAAAACTACGAGCTAATTCAACGAGTTTTGTTTGTGAGGCACTATTCATTCTACAGTACAGCTCGTAGTACAATGAAGAGTTTCTGAAGACAGAATCCTAGGAATATCGCTAAGAGACAGAGTGAGAAACGGCACCACCGCAATCTTGTAATATATTAAGAGACAACAGATCAAATGGTTTACACACATCAGCGGACAACATATCACAGCAAGCTATGATACACAGATACAGTGAAGGCCGACCTAGAAGCCGACTACGAAAACGATGAACCACCGGAATAAAAGAGGCGACAAATTCCACAATACACTCAGCACACACGAGAGCAATCTCTAGGAGCATCGTCTACCCTTGATACTGATAGGCAACACAGGGTTTAGCGAAAAGATATACATGTATTGTCCACATAATATTAGACAGTAGCCTCTCTTTGGTCCGCTCCAACTAGTAGTGTCCAATCAATTGCTCGTTTGTCAATGTCGTTTAACAAGCAGACGTTTTGGTCTCCTCATAGTATTAGTGTCCCATCAATTGTTCATTTGTCAATGTAGTGTACTCCAGCAGACGCATTGACCTTATTGAGGGCCGTATTTATCCTAGTTGAGAATCATTGCTCTATCGTGCAAATCGTTGATAATCGTGCACAAGTTTCTAGGCAACGTACGAGCATTAATGATTGTGTGTGTATCCAAGCCGTATTATGTTGAAGCTCTTCAGACGAGACTTCTCTTAACGGATGTTAAGTAAGGAAAGATTGTTTATTGTACAAGTATTTCTCGTTTGTGTGCACTAGTGTGTGTATTTGTAAGCATGAATGTGTGGGAGAGATTATATGTGAGTAAAGTGTGTGTATATGTGTGCAAGAGATATCGTGTGTGAGTTTGTGTAAGTGTGTGTATGTGATTGTATTTGTGTGAGAATTGTAGGTGTTTGTGTACATGTGTGTGTGTGTGTATGTGTGTGCGTGAGAGAGTATATATTAGTGTGTGTGAATATTTACACATGTATATTACAGTGGTGTCACGAGAGCCTGTTTTTGCTTATGTCACAAAGAAATGGGCAGGCAAGACGGCGCGACTTCCAGGAATAAAGTGAAGGTTAGTTATAATCTTAGTTCATACATACTATCTCTGGGTTAGTTACAATCTCAGTTCATACATACTATCTCTGGGTTAGTTACAATCTCAGTTCATACATACTATCTCTGGGTTAGTTACAATCTCAGTTCATACATACTATCTCTGGGTTAGTTACAATCTCAGTTAATGCATACTATATCTGGGTTAGTTACAATCTCAGTTCATACATACTATCTCTGGGTTAGTTACAATCTCAGTTAATGCATACTATATCTGGCAGTATTCTCACTGGGTAGTCACACTCTCATTCCACGCATACTATCTCTGAGTTAGACACAATCTCATTCCACGCATACTAGCTCTGAGTTAGTCACAATCTCATTCCACGCATACTATCTATGTGTTAGTCATAATCTCATTCCACGCATAATATCTCTGTGTTAGTCACAATCGTATTCCACGCATACTATCTCTGAGTTAGACACAATCTCATTCAACGCATACTATCTATGTGTTAGTCATAATCTCATTCCACGCATAATATCTCTGTGTTAGTCACAATCTCTGTTCATGCATACTATCCATGGGTTAGTCATAATTTCAATTCATGCATACTATCTCTTGGTTAGTCGTAATCTCAGTTCATACATACTATATCTGCGTTAATAATTCATGCATACTATATAGAGGTTAGTAATATTACTACTGCTACTGCTACTGCTACTACTACTACTACTATTACTACTACTACTACTAATACTACCACCACTACTACTACTACTATTACGACTACTACTGCTACTACTACTACTAGTACTACTATTACTACTACTACTATTACTACTACTATTGCTACTATTACTACTAGTACTACTAATACTACTATTACTACTACTACTACTACTATTACTACTACTACTACTACTATTACTACTACTACTACTATTACTACTACTATTACTACTACTACTACTACTACTACTACTACTACTACAACTATTACTATTACTACTACTACTACTACTATTGTTGGTGTCAGTTATCCTGTGCTTTTCTGGCAACTGAAACAGTGGGTACAAAACATTTATGAAATCTAGATGCTGAGTGGTCGAAGACGGACAATAGGTTGACTCAATTTGCAAGGCTAGTGTGTGTCATCTGAGGGAGCGTGGTTCAAAGCCCGTGTTTGCATAATTTTTATCCCTAATGTAGGTTACATCCTGCTGAAAATCAAGTAGGGCCGTATCATTGTCCCGCTACAAGAACGATCTATGGGAAATTTGAGGGGAAGCAATAAAAGATATATTGGATATTTGCTGTTTTGAAATATCTATTTCATAAATCTCACATGGCGAATCGTAATTCAATTACTGAAGACAAATGTTAATTCTATAGATTGTATTTTTATTTACTTCCACCCCTTTTTTCTACTTCTTCTAGATAGCAGAATCTGAGTGCAGTGACTTCTGCTTTTACCAGTCAAAACCTGTCTTGACTAACGTGCCTTCCTTTTGTGATGTCTGCAGGTTAATTTAAAATGTGATAGTTTTGTAGGCAACATTATGTGATGCCTGCAGGTTAATGTAAAATGTGTTAGTTATTGTTTCCACATTACAGTATTGTTTTTACTCAATGTCACACATTAGGTGATGTGTTGGTGTAGTTGTGTTTCCCAACATTGTTTTACCATTCACCACCTAAGTCTTTCTAAAATGCTGATGCCCGCCTATGTAACATAGCATCATCATCAAGTTCCATCTCCACATCGAAGGTTGGCTGCAACAGACCTCCAACAACCCCTTGGTTAATCTGTCTTGTCTTGGTGTTACACTCTGCAAGACTGTAACCTGTCCATCTTGTGATGTTACTCTCCCACATGTATCTCTGCATTCTTTTTGCTCGTGTGCCCTCAACTTTACCCTCAAGTAAGGTTTTCAACAAGGTTTTTTAATATGTTAAAAAATACTTTATTTGCTAGATCTGTATTTCCTTTAATAATTCTTTCTTAGAACCGATTTATTTCTTCTCTTTCCAAGATGTTGTCCCTATTCTTCTATATATCCAAAGGCATCAATTCTGTCTTCAAATTGTTTTTTTTTATTGTCCATGCTTCTGAGCTATACATTAATATAGAATAGATGTAGCATTTTACAATTCTAAATTTTAGCTTGTGTGTAATTTGTTGATATGTTACTATTTTCCTCATGTCATTGAAGGTACTTTTAGCCATTCCTATTCTCATTTTAACTTCGGTTTCACATCTGCCAACATTTGTGACGATGTGTCCAGGATATTGATACTGTTTTACTTGTTGTAGTTTCTCTCCATGTATGTTTATGTCCAGCTCTTGTTCTTCTGTATTCTTGATGATTATAGTGGTTTTTTATTTTTGGATATTTATATCCAGTCCATATTCATTACTTGATTTATTAATTTGATCTATTAGTCTTTGTAGTTCATGTTCACTTTCTGCTAAAGCAACAGTGCCATATGCATATCTCAGGATGTTTACTATTGTCCCTCTCTTGTCCTAGCATTGCTTTTATATGTTTAAAGATATTCTATGTGTAAATATTAAATAAGCAGGGTGATAACATACATACTTGTCTTACCCCTCCTCTTATTTCTATGTATGATGAGTAGATGTGTTCACAGCTTATTGATGCAGTCTGTTCCAGATATATATTTCTTATCAGGCTGATGTCTTTTTTCATATATGCCTATTTCTTGAAGACATTTGATTAACTTTTAATGTTGGACTCTGTCAAAGGCCTTGCTGTAGTCTATGAAGCAAATATAGATACATTTTTGAAATTCTATATATTTATCTCTCAATAGTCGGATCCTAAGTATAGATTCTCTGGTTCTTTGTTTTTCCTAAATCTGAACTTCTTTTCAGGGACATCGATGTTTATCTTGTTTTTAGTTGTTTCCTGTAGTATCTTGAGTAGTATTTTGATTATGTGACTCATTAAACTCATTGTTCTGTATTCTGTACAACTCACATCATTATGTTTCTTAGGTAGTGGTATGAATATTGATGATTTCGGGTCTTTAGGTATGTAGCATGTTTAATACATGTCATTGCAAAGTTCTGTGATCGTTTTCACACCAAATTAATCTAGATTTGTATTATGTCTGTTGTCTGCTGTTATGTTGTCGGAGGCTGCGGCCTTTCCTCCTTTTATTAATTTTATTGCGTTTTCTACTTTTGCGTTCAATATTTCAGGTTCATCATTGTTGTGTATTGTAGGTGTTTTGTTGCGTTGGTCTTCAAAGTGTTCTGTTAAATAATCTGCCCATCTTGTAAGTACTTATGTTTTATCAAATATAATTTTTCCACTTTAGGAAAAACTTTTGTCATTTATAGGAATTTTCATATTTGTGATATATCTTATCTCCGTATGCATTTATTTTGTCTTATGTTATAGTTATATCTTCACTATTTAACCAAATTTTGTTTCTAGCCATTTATTTTGATTGTTTTGTACATGTTGCTGATCTCATTGTCTACAAGTTAATATTTAGTGGTATTTTTAGCTGTCTGATATTTTCTTTAACATTTCATCTGTCATCCATGTTTGTTTGTTCTTCATTTTTCTTATTGATAATTTTTCATTTAATGTTTGAATACTTTTCCTTAGGCTGCCCCATTTATTGTCTATTTTCTCTTCTGGATTTTCCCTTCTGTTTTGTTCCATGCATTCTATCATTAGATGTTTATATCTATTCCTTACATCTACAAGATATTTTTGTTGTATATCTGGTTATTTTAGTGCTGATGTGTCTATGAATCTGCATTTCTTCTACGTTCTATCTTGTAAAGTGTGATATGTATTTTGCACAGCAATGGATTATGGTCAGAGTTGATATCTGCACCTGGATATGTTGTAGTGTTCTTGACATTATTTATAAATCTGTTGTTGATCATAATATAATCTATCTGGTTCCTATATCTGTCTCCTGGACTTTTCAATGTATATAAACTTCTATTTTCATCTTCAAGTAATGTATTTCATATGATTATATTTTCTCATAACAAAACTGTATATTTCTTTCTCCTCTGACGTTTCTTGTCCCTAGTCCAAATTGCACTACAATTTTCTTGTGTCTTCCTTTCCCTATGGTTGTATTCATGTCTCTCATGACTATTGAAAACTCTGTTGATCTTTCTGGCTTGAGTAATTGTAGGTATTCGTAGAAATTTTCAATTTTTTCTTCAGTGTAGTCTGTAGTAGGTGCGTATGTTTGTACAATGACTAGATCAAAAGGTTTTACTGTGATCTTTATCATTATCATTATATCATCATTATATCATCATTATATTATCATTATATCATCATTATATCATCATTATATCATGGTATGTCCAGGGCCGGCTAATGTATCTTCTATTTCTATCTTAAGCAGTAGGGTTTATTCCTACCACCACCACCAACCCCCCCCCCCCCCAACCCCGGTTCATGGTAATCTCCTCCTGAATGCATAAAGCTATATTTTTTCATTGCTTGTTATGTAACATATACATATTTGTTAATGTTGAAAAATTGTAGTATTCCCTCCCCCTGAATTGCCCCCCTGAACGATCAAATTGCATCCTTCTATCCTGCACAGTAAAATCTAATCGTTGAGCGTGGGATCCGCGGTGCAAATCACTTCTCTAAAAAAATACCATAACGGCAATAGGTGTATCACTGGTGCATCCTAGAACTACTCGAATGACCTCATCCTGAACTCTTTTCAACTTATCAACCTATGTTTATCAATAATATGTTTGATTCCAGCCTATTGTTTATCACAAAAAGGACAACTGCCTGTACCCGCAGAAAAAAGATTCACTGTTGCATCTGTATAAATGAGATGTATTTAATTACACTGATAGCCTTAATCTTGTGAGATTTCTTAATGATATTTTCCACATATTTTACAAAGACAAACGTCTGTCAAATGTCTTGTACATCAACTACCTCTAGAATGAGGAGAGATGCGTCGGAGAAAGCTGTATAGTTGTTGACAAGGAGGAACGCTGGGTGGGGTTAACAAAAGTTGATGTCAAGAGCACAGTCATTTTATACATAGAAACGTTTTTTTAATTTCAAAATATTTTCTTTAAAAAATAAATAAAACAAAAACAAGAAACACCTGATTGGTTTTCGCAAGTGTTTCTGTTAATAAATGTGTTACGGAGAAGGGGGCGAATGTTGTTTCACATCACTCATCTAGGAGGTGGGGGGTATGCATTTGTGACAGCTGTTGACGGGGGGGGCACAATTTGGCAAACGAGTGTTGACCTAATTTACAGACAGCCCCCTAAACGTGATTAAGAAGTATTTTTTGGTCTTCTTTTTTTTATGTTGTTGCTTACGGAGATGGCACTTGACAGCTTATCTTAGACTGTCTTGTTATTTCAACTAGTACCAGACGATCTTTGTCTGGGAGAGACTCATGAGTGCATTATATCTGGAACACCATAAGGTTGTAATGTCCGGGGAAAAAAACCCGAAATTTAAAATAGTGTCAACACGAAGCAAATGTCTAAATGAACAGAAATAGGTACAGATGTAAGAAATATTAGTCAATATAATAAATTAACAATCAGACACAGGGACAGAGAGAATTTCGACTAAAGCATTTGAGCTTTACTGTCATGTGACGTATTCCTTCCAGAACGTTGTCTTCCCAATGAACTCTCTGAACCTCTCTCTGTCTTGGGCGATGTGGCTTGCATTTTCTAGCTATTTATTCATGTTATCTTTAATGTCGTCAGTCCATCGTCTTCTTGGTCTGCCCCTTCTCTTCTTCCCAGGTACTCTTCCCTCCAATTTGAGCTTTAACAAGGCAAAATACAACAAATGAAATAAACAGTACACCGAACGCAAGAAAGAACTTATGAGGATTGTAGGTAAACAAGATCCGCATATGTGATGATACAAACTGATCCAGCTTCCTATACTTGTGGAATAAGTAGACGTCGACGTTAAACAACCTGAATGTTCAACATCCAACACATCTGAATGTTCAACATCCATCACATCTGAATGTTCAACATCCATCACATCTGGATGAGTTTGAGCACAAACGCATAAGAGAAAACAACAAAGAAATATTTCTAGGGAGCATATTTTTTTTAATATGATAACAAACCCTCTTTTTACATTGGTGGAGCCAAACCGAGATCATCAAATAATTCCACAAAAGTGAAGTATAAAATATGAACATATTTTTAAAAAGATATTTCAGGTTATGCTTCCCTCCCTCCCCCACCCTATTCACTTTTAGTGCATCAGTACATATAGCAGTAATAATAAATATATGTGTGTTTGTCCATTATAAATGATGATGACAAATTTGTACATCCACTTTTGAAAATTCAGTTTGAATTATGTTCATGGCTAATAGTTCACAGATGGTTAAAACACCCTATTCGAGCTGTAAATGTTCTTGGACAGTTCAGGCATGGAATGACCACTGTAGACAGATTTTGGTGTATCCGTGACTTTCTCGATAGTCTACGCTGCTGAGCTGCTGCATTTCTCCTCTTTTCACAAGATGATGCTCTCTAAGAACCATATTAGATGAATTGGCATCAACATCAAATCTGTAACGATATAAGGAGAGATAACTCACTAGAGGAGGTTGTTTTGAGGACAAGACTGTCTTATTTTTCTGATGTGTGCTATGTTGTGTAGCTCAAATTAATTTTTTTTTCTGTTGTTGTTGCAGGCATGAAACATTCGGGACGATCTAATTCTTTATCAACGAGAGCAATTCTAAACATATTTCACCATGTCGGCCCAGGATTTAATCTTAAGCTGACATTACCTACACATGATTATCAAAGAAAAACATGGCGTGACAGTATGCACTGGATACTTTCAAACTCATGCCGGATGTTGAAAGGGACCTACCACGCCGAAGTGAAGCTTTAGGTGATCATAAGTAATAACTTTTGCTAATTGGTATATTATAATTAGACACAACACAAATTGTATGGAATACCGCGATTCATTTTCATACAATAAATTGACCCAGAACAGATTGTACGGAATACCGTCACGCACAATGATACAATAATGAGACACAGAACAGCGTGTGCAGTTTACTCGAGTTAATTCTGATATAATAATTTGACATAGAACAACTATATACGGATTACTACCATTCACGATACAATAATGTGACGTAGAACAACCTGTTCGGATCATCACTTATTGTGATAAATTAATGTGACACAGAACAACATGTACGGATTACTGTAATTCAATCTGATACAGTAATGAGACACAGAACAGCTTGTATCGATTAATGGCACTTATTCTGATACTTTGGCACACAACAGCCTGTACAGATTACTCTGTAATTACTCTATTCCGATTACTCTATTCTGATATAATAATGTAGCACACAGCATATTGCTAGGATTTTTACTGATTCTGATTAAATAATGTGATATAGAACAAATTTGTATGGATTACTGTTACTCATTCTGATGCAATAATGTGATGTTAATGTGACAGAGAACAACTTGTGCGGATTATCGCAACTTATTGTGATATATAATAATGTGATATCGAACAACGTTGTACGAGTCACTGTCACTCCTTCTGATACAACAATGGAATACATAACATGTTGGATATGTCACTTCTCCCCCCCCCCCCCACCCACTCATTCATACATACAAGCCAGGACATCTGTCCCCTACTCATTCTGACACAATAATGGGACGTAAAATAGCTTTACTCGGATTACCCCAGCTCAACCAATGACCTCAAGTGTGTTGTGAGAAGGGTTCAATCAACCCTATTCTTCAGTCACAGGTTGGATACCATCTAGAAGCAGGATGATCAGGCACCCGGATAAATCTCATGCCATGCTCGTGGAAAATTTACGGGTCATATCTGAGTACAGGCGACGATCAATAGCAGAAAATTATAGGTAAGTACACAATTAGGTACTATACCTCCTATCTCCCGGCCCACATGGACTTGACCAATTCTAGGGGTGATGGCTATCTAAACCCTACAAGGGATTCCACCCATTCAAACTTTTGATACATTTTAAATCTTGTTATCATATTAAAGGATACACTCACTTGCAGTGTTTATATTGATCACTTGTTGGTATGGTTAAGTCCATGTTGACAGGGTTGAAGGCGGCGACAATACCCACAAATATTGCATAATTAGCACTGATGAAATTCTTAATAAGGTATAAAATGTAAATTATCTGCAACATTCATGAATTACTAGGAAGCAATAAATAATATATTCAGGTAATAATGTTACTGGATATTCTACCTATCAAATAGTAAAACTTTGTCGAAGACGGATATGTCGGACCAGTGGTGCAAATGAAACGGCGCATTTCCATTTTCTAGACTACATCCTGCAGGAATAGTAGAACCGTTGTCCTGCTACAAGAAAGATCCAGTTGGAGTTTGAGAATAAACGCTGTAGAAGAAGACCACTTCAGGGGAAAGAAAGTTTTACAAGCAAGACTTTGCGAGCGGATTTGGAACCCACAATATCTTGAACGCAATGCTACCGTCGTATATATTATACCAAGGTATAACTTAACTTATATTACAAATAATGGAGGGAAGAGTATCTGGGTAGAGGAGAAAGGGCAGACCAAGAAGACGATGGACTGACGACATTAAAGATAACATGAATACATCGCTAGAAAATGCAAGCCACATCGCCCAAGACAGAGAGAGGTTCAGAGAGTTCATTGGCAAGACAACGTTCTGGAAGGAATACGTCACACGACCATAACTTATATTATATCTCGGTATAGCCCACGTATATTTTCTACATAATCATTTTTCTTATATGATTTGTACAACTAGCAGACCGATTCAAATATTCATCAAATCATGTGGCAGGGATTGTCTTTTTACTGGATTAAACACCTTTCTGCACAACAGATTACTACCATCTGGGAAGGAAGATTAATCCTGAGTAAAAACATCGACTACCCACCACTCTATGATACTTTAATCTCGATTGAAAACTATATACTATTTTATCTACATTAGTTTGTGAAAGTTAGTAATTTCAATGATGTCCAGATGAATGATTTATTCCAGTGATGTCCAGATTAATGATATGTTCCAGCGATGTCAAGCTCAATAATGTGTTGTCTTTCATGTGAATTATATTGCTGTCATCCTATGTGTTTTCTGTCATTCAAAGTTGTACTGTTCAAATGCTATGCTTCTGTGCTCCAGATTAGGACTTTATATCTGTCTCTCAGATATATTTTTATAATTTTGTTTTCTCCTTAAATATTAAAAAAAATGTTCTATGAATTTGTACAGTTCGTCTGTCCTTCGACGTTGTACGGCCAAATTGTCTTTCTATCGTTGGATTAATTTCTTGAAAATAGTAATGTTGGTAACATATCAGTGGAAAAAGAAATTAATTTAACACCAATTTATGTCGATAAAGTTATTCATCTTAAAGATAAAATTCTTCAAATTTAAACCCCCAAAAAATACAAAAGTATTCCTCGTACAGTAATGCTAAACTCATAATGGTGGAGTGTAAAATCAATAAAGAAACAAGAGAAACACATGAGACGATAACACTCGTTAGCAAATGGCAGCGCAGAAAGTCAACAAGGGATTAATAGAGAACACATCAATGGCTGGAAGTTACCCGGGGACACAGTCGCTTGTTGAATAAGATTAGGTACAGTAATGATAGTCCCTCTAGACGTGTACAGGAAAGTTCTCATACAATGTGTCTGAGTTAGCTGAACTTATATTCAAGAGACAGGAAATATTTATATTATAAAAAGTAAATAATGCATTTTCCTTGATCTAGAATTGGAGTGCTTAGAGTGGCATGTGTGTGAAGACCGCAAGCACATCGTGTCGCCACGTCATCTTAAGTTTGGAGGATTTTTATTAAAATGTACTTTCTGATAGAACAATGCCTAGTCCTTACCGGGAGTCGAACCCAGGAGCATACGGGAGTGAGATTAACGCTGTAATTTCCGGGCCATGCGCTTCACTTTGCAGTGATTTATCAATTGAAACAAGAGTTTGCAATATACTGTACTGTGTGTAATGTACTGTACTGTGTGTAATGTACTGTACTGTGTGTAATGTAATGTAATGTAATGTACTCTACTGTGTGTAATGTACTGTACTGTGTGTAATGTAATGTACTGTGTGTAATGTACTGTAACGTGTGTAATGTACTGTAACGTGTGTAATGTACTGTACTGTGTGTAATGTTTTGTACTGTGTGTACTGTGTGTAATGTACTGTGTGTAATGTACTGTACTGTGTGTAATGTACTGTAATGTGTGTAATGTACTCTACTGTGTGTAATGTACTGTAATGTGTGTAATGTACTGTAATGTGTGTAATGTACTGTACTGTGTGTAATGTACTGTACTGTGTGTACTGTGTGTAATGTACTGTGTGTAATGTACTGTACTGTGTGGAATGTACTGTACTGTGTGTACTGTGTGTAATGTACTGGGTGTAATGTACTGTACTGTGTGTAGTGTACTGTAATGTGTGTAATGTACTGTAATGTGTGTAATGTACTGTACTATGTGTAATGTACTGTACTGTGTGTACTGTGTGTAATGTACTGTGTGTAATGTACTGTGTGTAATGTACTGTAATGTGTGTAATGTATTGTACTGTGTGTAATGTACTGTACTGTGTGTAATGTACTGTAATGTGTGTAATATACTGTACTGTGTGTCTGGCGGATGCACTACCAATATTTTGTCATCCATGTATTCTAGAACGTCTTTTCTTAATCGGTTACATCCTGCAGAAACCATTAATTTTGTGGAACCCTGAAGAGATTTTTTTTAAATGTCCAATAATGTGCGAATAGCGCATGCGTAAAGCGCAACCGCGAAATGTGATGATGGGTATATAGAAAATGGCGAAGTTCACGATGCAGCGGAAAGAATTCAGGCATGAATCTAATATTCCTATGATAACTGTAGGATTCATATTCCGGCAAGATGGAGCACCTCCACACTGTGCCAGTGAAGTAAGAAACTACCTTAATCAATAATTTCCTGACAGATGGATTGGGAGATTAGGTCTCATTCAATGCCTACCAACGTCTAGTCAGGATTTCCCTATAAGCTAAACATTAGGTCCCTCACATTCTTGGGGGCCCCAAAACTAGCATATTTAGCACTGACATATAATATCTCAACTAGCTTCGAGCCTTATCAAATCTAAATGCAGCGCTGTCAACGTCACTAGATTTGATTCCCTTAGATTTCTTTCTATAGGATACTTAAACAATGTTTCTATCAAACTCCGGTTCAGGGACTGGATAGTATTCAACAGCGAATAATTGACGTGTGTCTATCCGTCACACCTCATATGCTTCAAAACACGTGCAGAGATATAGAATATCACATTCGTAGTCTTCCGGACGACTAATGTTGCTCACGTTGAGATCTACTAAAACTTGGCGAGTTGGTATTGAAACTTATTGCGTTTGTTGTCATGTGACGTATTCTTTCCACAAAGTAGCCATCCTTATCAATCTCCTGAAATTGCTGCGGTATCTCGCAATTTCTCCTGGTTTCTCTAGTGACATGTGCATGCACTCTTGAATGTCTCATGTCAAACGACGTCTAGATCAGCCTCTGCCTCTATTGCCTTCAATCGCCCCAACAACACCCCAAAAACCCTCCAACAACCCTCTTTCAATGCCATCGTATTACGTTTTCGTAACATAAAAACAAACTCCGAACATACTGCCATTAATAATATAATAAACACCAACTGAGTGGCATACATTAATAATATAATAAACACCAACTGAGTGGCATACATTAATAATATAATAAACACCAAATGAGTGGCATACATTAATAATATAATAAACACCAACTGAGTGGCATACATTAATCCTACTTCATTAAGTGTCATACCTGCTGGCTTATGCGGCCACAATTCTTTACAACATCTGATTTTTATTGCTATTTATAATAAGTTTCTTACACTTTACTATGACAGGATGCTTCCATCTCTTCTGTGGCCTCTATTACGTTGCCATCCATTCTTTCATTTATTACTCCAACATTTGTCGTACTAAAATAGTGAGAATCTAGTGGTCGAGTTAGCAGGTCTGCACAGGTGAATCTTATTCATTTCCTAGCTCAAGCTAACCTGTTATTTTAATTCGACCAATCTACCTACATAAAATGAATGTTATTTTAGCCAAAACACGGAAACCCATGTTTTCAAGGTACTATAAATATGCACAGGTAGAATGATGCACAAAGACACAAATTGCAAAAATACGTGAATACCTGGATGATGTATTCTAACAAACACGAACCAGTAGGCCTTCGTTCGAGAAATACAGACTCTCCTGACTCAATTGTATCTTTATGAAAAGTTTCAATTTTTCTTGAGTTATCTTTGATTACATCTACATTATTTTTTATTAACTATTACTATAAATACGATTCTTAGAATTTCAAGGTCGACCTTGTGTGGTTGTGACATGAAAGTGGAGAAAAGAATAGTGACATTTTTGCAGGATACATAGACGATCAAGCTGGTTTGTTGGAAGAGTTGACTTTCCCACATTTTAGGCTGAAGTTATTCAAAAGCTATGCGGAAATTGAATATGTCACACCGAACTGAGCAGATTTCGCATTCAATCTGTAAACCACAATACAGAGCTTTTCGTTTTCTTAACTATATCATTATAAACAACAGAGTAGTTTGAAAGTGACCGCATAAGACGCCGCCACATCGGATAATTCACTTAGTTTTTTTGTGTTTTTTTACTTCAAGTATTGTATAGATGTTAGTTGAGTATCATACAATAGACTAGCTTCAGGCAGTTAAGACACAACCTATGTCTTCTAACTGATATGAGATTTTGTTTTGTTGTTTGGTAAGATTAACAGGTACTAGAATCGCAGTGCAACGCCCGTTTTCGTTGTGTTGCCCATTTGTGCCTACCTACGTATTTTGTAGTTAATTGATCTAAATATTATAATAAGCCATAATCAATAATTACTTGAAATATTCATTTTTTAGGGTTTATGGTCAGTTATGTTTTACTTAAACTATGCTAACTCTATATATAATTATATTTAAATTAATACATGATAAATATAACATGAAAAACATGGGAAAGGGTGATAATCACACATGTATGTACTAATTGGCGCAACTGGGGTTTAACTGTGATCATAGTACCGTGTATCCCTAACATCTTAGTGTATACATAGCTGCTCTTAAGATATCAAATAACGGATGCATAGATAGAAGGGAATACTACAGAATTTTCAACTTCTATGACAGAGTTGATCGTACACGCAACCATTGTCCAGAATTTTTTTTATAAGATTGTGACCTATACCACGGACTTCTAGTGTACAGAAAGATATGCTACGACATAACAGAAACAGTCGGATGTCAACAAACATTGCCGGGTTTTCCCTCTTAGTAAATAGCACTTAATTTTCGAGAACATATAATGAACAAGTATATAGAGGATATATTTTATGCATTTCAATGATGAATTGACGATATGCTGATTTTTACAAGAATATCGATCGTCATGGAAATATAAGAAGACAAAGAGGCTCTCAAAAATATTGCGTTTGGGGACACATGAATACAGGAAATAACAATCAAGCAAATAATGTATTTCTGGCGTATTAAAAAACACGACGCCTTTTTGAAGAATTTACTTGAAAGATATACTCGAGGCGGAGGTACGATCAAGAGGTAGGCATAACCACAAGTAGGAGGGAAACATTATGAGATTTAGAAGTTATAGTCTAGCAGAGTGTACTACTAAGATAAATGACCATATATGTAGGAGGTCCGTTGTAGCGAACTTTTGATGTGAAGAATGGCATCTTATGATTTCAAGAATGTTTATCCCAAGTTGATGCGACGATTCATATTTAGCTCTACGTATACTTTATGTGTCGGTAGTGAATGAAGGTCAAGAAAAACGTAGGTTGAATGACGATACATGGGAACATCAAGCAAGTCAGTTCTAGAGAAGGACGTTTTTCTGTACAAGGTTCATACATTTTCTAGCTATAATAGTGTACATTGGTTCAAGAGCCGGAAATCCAGTCAACACTTCCAGATAATCCAATATTAGTGTGACACTGTAACAATCATATTGCAATCTAAACGTTCGTGAATATACGATTAAAACGTGTTCATTTGATCACAACGTCACGGAGACGATTTTTATCAACATAGATGGAAAATGTATAAGGGAAACTGTAAGGGAAATCGCAACAATAGCTCTTTTTACAACACTCTTGCCGTGACGTCATACATCTCGTAGGATACCATTTGTCTAGAGATCACCGCGTCACAAACATTACCTGTCATCGGATATTATATACGACTCAATTATTAAAAATATTTTTTGTTCAACTGAGCAGAGACTCAATATTTTTTTGTGTTGTGCTTGGCGTGAACATGCTTCCATTACATAATAATTGAAATATATTGTTGGTTATTGTTATTATCTAGGGGAAATGTAGCAGATATGAAGTTTTAATGAGAGTGCAAACAAGTGCATGACGCGAACGTCGAGCGCGCCGTCGAGGTGAACTGGTACTCAGTTTACAAGTGCGCAAATCGTTAATGAATTAAATGGTTAGCTTAGATGAAGCGTGAACAGAATTGTCCAGGCTTGGCTTTTAGTTTTGCTGTATACAAAATAATAGATAAATATTGCCCATATGTCATTGCTTTTTTCAACTGTCATTCGCATTTTAGTTATCACAGTTCCAGACGATTTGCAAATACAACGAGAACTATCCACTTCCCTTCACTTTAAACCTCGAGTTAGTTAGATAATGTTCGGAGTGCAAGATTAGTTCACTGACCAGCTACATCAAATAGCAACATTATCACATCACACATTATCGATTGTATGTATGGCTATCTTTGACCAGCTTCCGCCGAAGACGGATGTGTCGGGCCATTGGCGCAAATAAAACGGCAACACAACGCATTTCTATTCTCAGGACTACATCCTGCTGGAAATCTAATAGGACCATGGTCCTGCTACAAGAGAGATCCAACGGGAGTTTGAGAATGAACGATGAAGAAGAAGACCAGCTAACCAGGATTTCGAATCCACTTTTTATTCATGGCTAGATATACAAATTACTCATGTGGTGGTTAATCCATCTTCCTCCGCCGAAGAAGGATGTGTCGGGCCATTGGTGCAAATAAAACTGCGACACAACGCATTTCCATTCTCTGGACTGCATCCTGCTGGAGATCTAGTAGTACTGCTACAGGAGATATCCAGCAGGAGTTTGAGAATGAACGCTGAAGAAGAAGAATCCTCCATCTTCCAGGAAGTACGGTCGAAAGCTGTGCTCTGGGAAGGTAGACAGATGGCGCCATTGCTGCTCAGCATGTTCTGTAGGTACGCTACTCAGGCAGTTTTTGATCAACCACTGACTACGCAACTGAGCACTTATGGGAAAACATGTGATATGACGCTGGTTCATAACGTAGCTTACCTTTAGCTTACCTTACACCAGGGATTCTCAACATTTTCAGATGACGTGCACCGCCGTAATAATGAGTGTGAGAGCACATCTTCAATAGTTGAATTCTTGACATAGCACGTGTACATCTCTTCTTGGATGCGCAGTGAAGAAACGATACTATCAAAACTATGTTCTTTTCTTTACCCCCCCCCCCCCCTGCTTTATATCCTTGTATGCCTTGCAGCGTCAGAGGTAGAAGAATTTTCTATAGATGGATTTTTGTGTGCTTGATATATGTTTGTTTTCGTTGACTCTTTTATTTATGTAATCCATCTTCTGCAATGTCTACCCCTGGCTTTGCATTCATCGTGTCCGTATAGCAATGCTTTTTAAATGGCACTGTCTGATGGTAGTAACCAAACCTCTCACCATCAAAAAATAACTGCTTTTCATCAGTTCTTATGTATATGTGTGTGATAGATCTATACAAGTTATCAGATTGTCTGATTTTTTAAGTTTCTTACTTTTTCATTATATAGCTTTCTTTCACAATTTCTTTTTCTTCTTCTGCGTTCGTTCTCAACACCTGCAGATCAGCAGGATGTAGTCCGGAGAACGGAATGCGTTGTGTCATAGTTTACATCATTGCTGCGATATCTGCGCCTTTTGACCTGACACATCCGACTTCAGCATGTCTTTGGGTCACTGACCCTATATGGGATGGGACAGCCAACTCCATCCCATAACCTCCTTAGTCGCCTCGTACGACATGCATGGAAGGTAAACAGTGTTGCTATTCTTTGCTCCCTTTCGGACCCCGACAACACACGGGCATTTCCCAATGTGATAAACTACTTTTTCTCCATAAAGCATCGAAACTAGAGAGAGAATGCCAAATGAATGCACTGGTTGCTGGCACCAAAATCAATCTTCAGTGAAACCAGAATAGAAATAAATTTCATTTACACATGGCCGATGTCCGATCTTGCCTAGAGTGCCATAATGCCTAGTTTCAGCCATTCCAAAATTATCTGAAGTCGACCCCCAAGCTAAGATACAGTACCGTATCATGTTCTCTTAATTAAGTGATATAAAATCATCTATTTTGGTAACTCAAATTCCGCACCCTCATTTCTCCCTGCGGCATGACTTGAATTTGTGTTTCCAGATTTAGATTTCAGAACGTCAGGACATATACTAGTCAGGACATATATTTTTGTGAGCGTTGTGTGTCTTTACTTAGGGTCAACATGATGATGATGGAATTAAACTTAAGACCAGACGTACTCTAGTCGGATTCATTTTATTGCATTGCGTTTTGCGTGACTTTATGCTTAGTTATTGGTGCGCTGTCTGGCACAGGATCACCGACTTCAGAAACTATGATTGAAGAAAACTGTGATCTTCCATGTTGTGCTAAACTTAGGATGAGGCATGAGCCACATTGACGTTTGAGTATTTAAAATTAGGACCAGGCATACGAAGATGTTCATAAATTACGCGATGATTTTTTGGGAAATTTTAAAAATTAGGACCAGGCATACAAGGATGTTCATAA
Organism: Meghimatium bilineatum; assembly: GCA_034231615.1. Classification (NCBI taxonomy): domain Eukaryota; kingdom Metazoa; phylum Mollusca; class Gastropoda; order Stylommatophora; family Philomycidae; genus Meghimatium; species Meghimatium bilineatum. The sequence continues at coordinate 53,681,250 of CM067316.1, forward strand.
ATTGCGCGAAGATTTTTTGGGAAATTTTTGACAGCTCTTCCCACCATTGTCAATAGCTCACAAGGATTCAAAGACATTCTCCGTCCTTAATAATGTCAAATATTTTCACACAATAACTATAAACGTTGTAAGTAGGTACTGAACAAAGATAACTATATCTTTCGTTTCAAATGTGATTTTTTTTTTTTTCAAATTCAAAGAAACTTAATTTTGTAAATAAAAAGATAGTACTGTTTTTATCCACTTTTATCACACCTCTTCTCGCCCTTGTAAACTGTCACACTTTTTTCTTTTTGCAAAGCTGCATGTTAATCACGTTTTCTTTTCTTTTTCATTTCTATGTAGCACAGACTTCCATTAATTTCATTTATATTTCACCAAAATATAGTAGTATCTCCACCTCACGCCCCACAACCAAATAAATGGGGTGGACTCATGAATGCACTCAGGTGATAAGCTAGATTCTTGAATGCACTCAGGTGATAAGCTAGATTCTTGAATGCACTCAGGTGATAAGCTAGATTCTTGAATGCACTCAGGTGATAAGCTAGATTCTTTAATCCACCCAGGTGATAGGTAATGGAAAACAATCAGAATATCCATTTCACCGAATGTATACAGGCTACTGCGACTGTTATAATTTAAGTGAATTGAAATGACCAGAAATTTGACGCAGATATAGAACAGATGATAATAGCAGCACATCTAACAACGAATTTTAAAATGTGTTCCTTTACTTGTTCAATGAGTGAAATAAAATTTGACATCAATAAATCGGCAGAGAAATCAGATTTGTGATCAGTAAATCGACGAGAAGTTATATCTTTTAATCTAAGTTTGATGAGATGAATATATGTTTTTGCTTTCATGTCACTGGGCCTTCTAATCCCAACAATCTTACCGCCATCAACAGACGATTGGAGATTTGCATTTGGAGATATGCGATATGTAGTCACCTTTTATCTTAAAGGGACCAGGTTCTCCTTTTCATTTGCGGTGAAATGAGATCAACAACAACCGTAGCATGTGAAATCAATGCAAGCGTAGAGTCACTAGACATTAAAAGAGAAAAGGTAAATATAGAAGCTGGAAAGATATAAGTTGTTCCCACAGAAGCGTCCTAACAAAGAATTAGTCAACAAATCTACACTCAATACAAGGGTACAGCTAGTAGAAGGACTGTACAAGAAACATCTCTTAGCTGAAGATAAAGATAAATCTGAAGTAGCTTCAACATCCCAACAAATACATCCCTCCTACTGCCCATATTAAAAACTACACAAATTGACATGTCAGCAAATTATAACACCATTAAGTTCAATGCACTAGAAATAATCAACACCTACCACAAGGATTGGATCCACGTATGCACAGATGTATGCCTTCAAAGATTCATTCAAAGAAATTATCAGTGCAACAGAAGACTCTTTCGTTGTTCTCCCGACAAAACATCAATATAGGTTTCTGCTTCTTGTGGAGAGTTAGTTGAAATCAATATAGGAAGCACTTTCATAAATCAAAAATAATAATGCTTAATTGATTGAAATCAATATCAGAAGCACTTTCATACATCAACACCAAATTAAAAAATTATCCAACACAGTCAACAAAATGTAATCGTATCCACATAATCCCTGTTTGCCCACAAGGTTTTGAAAACTAGAATCCGAGAGCAGGTAAAATCGTAGCAACTTAATTCAAGTTACAAACATACTTGTATCACGTGACATCAATACTATTCTGATAAAGGATACCCGACCACACAGGTATCCGCTCGAATGGCGCTAATAAACTCACGATAAAGGGAGTAAGTATGACCCAACCAGGAATTTTCACCGCCCTTAGGAACGTTAAAAACATGATCCGAAACTGTAAATAACACTGGATCAAAATGAGGTGTATTATAAGCATAAATATCCAAATCAAATCATAACGACTTTATAGATAGCCTACAATACAAAGATCAAAGGACAATATTTAGGCAGCGAACAACACCTGTACATCTAACAAACACCTACAAATAGTCAAGTAAATTAATAACGAGGAAATGACAATGGTTATTAACACCACACAGGTACTACAACATCCTGCAGCTAACCGCAAGACTGGGGAATCATGGTTTCTGCCCTATGTGCCACCCTTAGCACCAAAATAACAATAATAATTACACTAGACATGAAAAATAAACAGTAAAACATCACCTAATTGAATACTATGCACGCCCGTGTGTTGCCGGAGCCCGAAAGGGGAGAAAAAAATAGCAACACTGTTTACCTTCCATGCATGTCGTAAAAGGCGACTAAGGAGGTTATGGGATGGGGTTGGCTGTCCCATTCCATATAGGGTCAGTGACACAAAGCCATGCTGAAGTCGGATGTGTCAGGTCGAAAGGCGCAGATATCGCATCAATGATGTAAACCATGACACAACGCATTCCTTTCTCCGGACTACATCCTGCTAATCTGCAGGAGTTTGAGAACGAACGCAGAAGAAGAAGAATACTATGCACTACAAGACATGCGGAAATAACTATTACCACAAAATCCCTCATCACTAACACCCTTTATACTACACACAGTATAGTTAAAGATGACATTCACAAACCACAATCTGGCACCGAGTGGAGAATCTGATAAATACTTTTTAAAGGCTCAAACGCTATAACGGAATGCTTGTGTTCAGACATATATAGTTCAAATAGCTTTTCTTCACTCACATGAACGTCACAGTGCTCGTGTTCCTTCATATGTACTTCACAGTGCTCGTGTTCCTTCATATGTACTTCACAGTACCAGAATAAGAAAGAATCGAAAATATGTACTCACTGCGCAAAATTGAAAAACAAGTAAAGCGTGAAACCGGATAATGAAGTTTTGCTAATGACACGAAACACACATAGGCACACACACAATTCGACGTTTCCGCCGAAACGTCTTTATCAAGGATATCATACATGTATACATAAAAAACGACAAGTAGGGACAAGTAAGTATCACTTGTCTAACAAAATGGCTAGAAGGATAGAATTTAGGTCAGAGGTGACAAAAACAGGAAATGTACAGAAATAGAAAATATTTTTTTAAAAACCCAAATACATGTGAAAACAAGACAGAGAAATGACGGAACAATCCGATAGCATGGGTATATCCGGCTCTCATTAAATTCCAAAGGCTTTAGAGCGCAAATTCGTATATATATATACATATGTAGCGGTTCTCAGGAGCCAGACAGGTAAGGTCGTCGGAGAAGCATGCTTTGATGGCTGTCAACTGAATATCCTGGGCGCACTTTTGGCCTGTGACATTGACGTGAACGTCAACAGGATAGCCCAAATAATGTTTGATGCTGTGTAGGTGCACGCAGAATCCGTCAGCAAGCCTCCTACCAGTCTCACCTACGTACATCATGGTGCAACGCTTGCAGATCGTGGCATAGATGACGTTCCGGAAACACAGGAGAAACTATCCTCGATGATGAAGAATTTGGCCCTGGAGTAACATAACATAACAAATTATATATACATGTAATAATATATAACTAAAGTTATATATGTAACAACATATAACTAAAATAACAACTTATCCTTAGTCGCAGAAGACAGAACAGCTCAACACATTCGTTTTCATATTTATATGTGTCACATATTATTACGTGTACTTACATGTATCATATATTATTACGTGTATTTATAGTGTAAATATATATTGTTACATGCATTTATATTTGTTATATATTGTTACATGTATTTATAGTTTAGTATATATTTTTACATGTATTTATATTTGTTATATTCTGGTACAAGCACTTATATGTGTTATATTCAAATTCTTGGGGAATTTGGTGGACCTGGTCTGGTAACATACGGTAGGTTTCGCATCTAAGGGGTTGGCAGCTCATAGTGCCAGGATGAAAGGGGATGTCAGGCCTAAGATAATTCCGGACCAGTAGATCCCTGGAGTTTTTGTCCGTATGTATACGACCAGAGGGGGTTGGGGGTCGCAGCACATTTCACCTGTCTCAGAATCAGACTGGAGGAGGGGAAGGTATCGGAGTAGAACATGACTAACAGCACCGCTATGTGGGGGGAAAGTGAGAACAAATTTGACCCTGTCAGAGGCAGAAGACCTCCGAGTGTTTGATAGGGTATCCTGACGGAAGAGGCTGCACCCTCGACACAGGGCACACCGAAGGACCATGTCATGGTATAAGCGATAACGGAAGAAGTCCAGTGGGCTTTCTCGAGAAAGTCATCCTCACCACTGCACAGACACCGGAGGCGAAGAAATTGAGAAAATGGAAGGGAATCTACGACAGGCGGAAGGGATGTGATGAGTTATATAGGAGAAAACTGTGGGCATCAGTCGGCTTATAGTGTACCGGTGTTCTAAGACAGGAAGGTTGGATACTGACGGATATGTCCAGGATGTTTATATGGGAGATGGAGGTCTCAGATGTGAACTTGATGGCTGGGTGAAAGTTATCAATGAACTGAATGAAGTATGACAGTTCAGCCAAAGCCATGTCAGTGATACCGATCCCATCATCGATATACCTATGGAACATCAATGGGAAGGGCTCACCATAGGACTCCCACACATATTGCTCAAGGTGACCCATAAACAAGCGGGCATAGCTTGGGCCCATCTTAGTACAAATGGCGACCAAACTGAGTTGGTCGAAGAAAAGCCAATCAAACTCTGTGTCTACCTCCACTCTCGTCCTTCTTCCTGGAGGTGTGAAAGTTATTCTCTGACTCTGTCCCGGGGTGGGCCGAAAATCCATAGGTTTCCCAGCAATATAATGCCATTTAATGGCATTATGTCAAAGGGCATGAGCCCATGGACGGCTGGATCAGCAACCACCCAACCAACCAACAATTAATTCGGTCTGTAACAAATTTACTCATTTATTTTCATGTACAAAACTAGTCTTTCTCTTTGCCGTAATATTTCCTTTCTTCTGTTTCATGTGTATTTTTTTTCAATTAGTTTCTGTCATACATTGTAGCCATAATTTGACAATTTAATGGCCAAATATCAGACAGTTTGTTATTTTTTAAAATCACCTCTTATTATATTTATGCTGTCTTAATTTGTGTACGTTGTGTGATTTTAAAACTCTATTAAAAGTTAGGAATCTGGCCTTTTTTTGTAATATTTTACCTTCAATTCTAAAGTATTTCCAACTATCTGGCAACACTTCTTGTGAGTCCTGACATGTCTTCTATTGGCTACAGTGTTCTATTGTTGTTCTATATTCCGTTCACAAGAATATGAACTAAATGTTGGTTTGGAAATAACTCGTATCCATTTCTTCATCAAAGACGAGAAAACTTTCTAGCTGTCCTTATTTTCCTGTATCTCACTTTTCTCCTGTCAAAGATTTAAACATCATCTCCGCTATTGATCGGAAAGGGTTTCTTGTTAAAGCTAGAGCGTCACCATGACAACACCATTTATAAGCTTGTCTCTAATGGTGGCCTCAACAGTTTGTCACAGTTAACAACTTATCCTTAGTCGCAGAAGACAGAACAGCTCAACACATTCGTTTTCATATTTATATGTGTCACATATTATTACGTGTACTTACATGTATCATATATTATTACGTGTATTTATAGTTTAAATATATATTGTTACATGCATTTATATTTGTTATATATTGTTACATGTATTTATAGTTTAGTATATATTTTTACATGTATTTATATTTGTTATATTCTGGTACATGCACTTATATGTGTTATTTATTTTAAAATATTTATATTTGTTATATATTGATACATGCGTTTATATTTTAGTTACATATTGTTACGTGTATTTATATTTTAGTTACATATTGTTACGTGTATTTATATTTTATTTATACATTGTTTCATGAATTCGTATTTTAGTTACATATTGTTACATGTATTTATATTTTAGTTATATGTTGTTACATATATGTATATTTTAGTTATTTTTGTTACATATATGTATACTTTAGTTATATATTATTACATGTATATATAATTTGTTATGTTATGTTCCTCCAGGGCCATAGGCGGCGCATATGGCAGAAACCATAGCTTTCCATTTCTGTCTTTGTGTTGCCAGGTCTTTCAATTGTTGCGTGTTGTTTATGTTCATTGACATGCCTTCTTTATTAATGGTTCTTCGTAGAGTTTTTCTAGGTCTCCCTCTTCTTCTTACTCCAGGTGGCACCCAATATAGTGACTGCTGGGGAATTCTTAGGCTGTTCATTCTGAGAACATGGCCGATGTAAGTCCAACGCCTTTGTCTAATGAAGGAAGATATATAGGTTTGTTTGCTTTCTTCTCTATAGTATTGTTAGATTTAAAGTCACTCCACTTAACATTCAGAATGGTACGTAGGCATTTGTTTTCAAAGGAGTCGATTCTTTTATCTGTGGCTTTTGTGGCTTTCCAACTTTCGCACCCATATGATAGAATGGGGATGATGTTGGAGTTAAACAACTTGAGTTTTGTGGTGTTTATTAGTGTGTTTGACGTCCAGATGTTGCGTTGTTTATTGAAAGCACCCGCTGCAAGGGCAATACGGTGTAAAATTTCTTTTGATGAGTCTCCATCCAATGCTAGATTGGTGCCTAAATATGTAAAATTGTTGGCATTTAATAATGGAACATTTTGAATTTCTATGTTGTCGTTGGATCTCGTAAAATCTAGTATATGAGTTTTTGATGTGTTGATTTTCAACCCTATCTGATTTGAGTAGTGTTGGAGATTGTCAAACTTAGATTGAGCATCTGTGTGGTTTGCGCTCAAAAGGGCCAGGTCATCTGCGTAGTCAAGATCTTCGAGAATGGTATTATTAATCCATTTTATTCCTGTCAGCTCATTTTCAGTGCTCTTTCTCATGACCCAATCAATAGCGACGCAGAAAAGTAATGGGGACATAATGCATCCCTGTTTAACGCCCGTAACAACTTGGAACCATTCTGACTTCTCAGTGTTTGTTTGAACACAGCAATGTGAGTTGGTGTAAAATGCCTTTATAACATTGATTATTTTAGTAGGAAAACCGTATTGCTGTAGAATATTCCATAACGTAGGCCGATGAAGACTATCAAATGCTTTTTCAAAGTCAATAAAGTTCATTATGAGCGGGGATTGAAATTCGAATGATTCTTCAATGATGATGCAAAGAGAAAATATGTTGTCTGTGCAGGAACGAGCTGATCTAAAGCCTGCTTGTTCTTCTCTTAGTAGTTTATCAACAGCATTCTTTAATCTTTCCAAGATGGTACTTAGGAAGACCTTGACTATGACTGATAATAGGGTGATACCCCGCCAGTTGTTGCAGTCTGAGGGGTCGCCTTTCTTGGGGAGTTTGATGATGATACCGTCTTTCCATTGTTGAGGTGGATTTTCATTGCACCAGACATCATTCATAAGAGACAGCAAGTTTTGTAATGTGTTATCATCAGAAGATTTAAGCATCTCACTTGTTATTTCGTCAACGCCAGCGGCTTTGTTATTTCTTAGTTTATGGATACCATATTTTAATTCGGTGATAGAGAAAATTTCACATGATACTGGCATGGTTGTCATTTGTGTGTCATTGACAAAGTCTGGAGTAGCTGTTGGTTGAGGTCTATTTAATAGTTCATTAAAGTGTTCTGCCCTCCTCTTTGTTTTGTCGTGGGTTGTTGATAGTAGTTTTCGTTTTTATTTTTGATGGGTACGTTGTATGTTGTGACTGTTGTGTTACATAATTGCTTGATTATATGATGTAATGTTTTGCTGTTTCCATTCTTTGCGGCATTTTCTGCTTTTAATGATAATTCGTTTATATGTGTTCTTTTGTCCTATCGTGCGCTCTTTTTTATTTCTTTGTCCATCACATTATAATTTCCTTTAATTATGTCATATTTTACTGGCTCTTTAGTAGATAAAAGTTGTAATTTAACCACTTTTCTTAATTTGATTTTATTCCATGTTGTCTCGCTTAAGAATTTCATTTTCTCACTAGTAGTATAACCCACAACTGAAACGGCTGCTTCTTTCATAGCATTTTTGATGTTGTCCCAAGATGTAGTTCTATTATCTATGAGATCTTCAGAATGGTCAGTGGAAAGATTTTGCAAAGCGGAGACACGATTTTGCAATTCCAGCTTGTATGCGTTTTGAATGTTTTGTTCTAACAGGCGATTATAATCTATTTTTCTATGTTTTTCAGCTTTAGTGATCCTTTTTAGTTTCACTTTTAGTTTGGCAATACATAAGTTATGATCACTGCCCAAGTCTGCGCCTCTGTATGCTCTAACATCTTGGATCGTGGTGCGGTGTTTTCTATTGGTGCATATATGGTCTATCTGATTTGTTGTTACTTTGTCTGGAGAATTCCAAGTGGTTTTGTGTATATCTTTATGTTTGAATAGTGTACTTGCTAAAACAAGGTTGGTCATTACACAGGTTTCTATAAACCTCTCTCCGTTTTGAATTATATTTCCTAATCAATGAGTTCTTTTACTCCTTCGTTGTTATCGCCAACTTTTGCATTTAAATCCCCCATCACAATTAGGATGTCGTGTTTTGACGTTTTATTTATTGTATTGAGGAGGGAATTATAGAAAGTGTCTTTGATGTTGTCGTTTGTAGGTGCATAACACTGAATAATTGACATTTTAAAGAAGCGAGTTTGATATCTGGCCGTTATAATGCGTTCACTGATAGGTTCCCAGTTAATGAGTGATCTTTCTTAGTTTTAAGACATAATAATGGCGACGCATTCTGAATGGTGACCGTCTGTGCGGCCTGAATAAATTATGTGTTTATCTTCCTGTTGTAAGAATACTTTGCCTGACCCAGACCATCTACATTCACTAATACCTAAGACGTTAATGTCATAGTTGTTCATTTCATTGCAGATCTGTGCTGTTTTTCCAGTTTGGAACATCGTTCTTACATTCCAAAAACCGATTTTAAACATACATATATCGTCTAGCAGTTTTCAACGTTCCACATTGTTTACGAGGTCAGCGTTTGACCTAATTGTTGTACTTGTACTACTGTTAACACTCGAGCACAACACACCGTCCATTTTGAATTAGAAAGAAATGAATATAGGAAAACAACGTTTGGCAACAGTCGACATAATAGTAACTATGGTTCTGGTTCATAAATAGTGGTAGGTTTTATGTTGGCAGTAGTTTACACATTGAATATAGATACGAATGAGCGTGTTGCAAACAAAAGACGCAAAATAATATTGATATTGGTAAGGCAAAGAAGGAAATGATAATAAAAGGTGAGGACAACAACGTGGGCGTCTGTGTCTATGTGGATAGGAATCAAAACAGCGGCAACAACGTCAAACAAGTTGGTTAGAGCTTGTTTACTAGGGTGTAAGAACGGGAACCAGTTCTCTCGCCCGGCTGAACTAGTGGCAATATGGTTACAGACGATCACCGTTCAGTGAAAGTGTGAAATACATGGATGTATTAATTATCACTGCTGAAGTCGGATGTGTAAGGTCAGTAGCGCAAATTACAAGGCGCAATCACATTTCCATTTTCTTGACTACATCCGGCTAGAATTCGAGATGAATGATTGGTGTACTTTAGGAAATATTCAGTGGGAGTTTGAGAACGAAAGGACACACAAAATTAGCAATAGCGTTTAACGATTCGGGCAAATATCTTCGCCAGGAACATAATTATAGATAAATAACATAACAAAATGTTAAAACATTACTACAAATGTTATATATATAGTCAATTAAAAATGGCATTTTTAGTAACGTTTTAATTAAAACTTAATTTGATTCTTTTCTATCTGTTATTATCTGTTATCATTATATAGTTATTGTTTCTGACGAAGTTATTTGATAGACACATTCATTTGTATTGTACTTATTACTTATAATCATTTATTTGCGTATCATTATTATTTTATTTCGTGTTTTTGTAATACATCCATATTCTTTAATATAAAAGTTAACATAAAGCAAGCGAGTCTAAATGGCTGAAATATTCAAGACATATGCAGAAAAATGCACAAGTAATAGCATCTGCTAAAAACATCGAGTTTAAGAAAAAAATATGAAAAGAATAGATCAGAAGATGCCAGACAAATATATATGGTTGCTTGTTTCTGATGTTACACGTTCATAATGTGGCAACAGTTTATGGCAACGTTGAAGAACGATACGAGAATTTTCTGAATTGTATGGCAACTTATTTTTATTATTGATCACAATTTATGAGTAGATAGTGCAAAACACAACCCGCGAGGATAGAACTCGAGAATTAGAGAAAGAAGAATGAAAATGGAAAAAGAGGGATATGGCATAGACCAGATACAATGATATACGGACTGCGTCGTTAATCTTGGCTGTCTCTGCGTATCTGTTTTTATATTGGGCGATCTGCGTAATACTTGTTGCGAACTATTGAACAGCTCGAATAAATTCAAGTTAGCCAAGATGAATGACGTACTCCGTAGACCATAATATATCTAAAGTTGGCTGCGTATTCATGGAGATATTGCGTATTAGCGTTAAACAGAACATATCTTAATTCTTTACGCCATCTAATTCTGTTTTAATATTATCATCTGTGCCTTTGTGTTGTTTTAAAATATATCTTTGTCTTCCATTACTTTGTCGATATCAGTGGCAGATGAGTTAGTGGCCCAAGATCTGCGAGTAAAAGAAAACTTGGTGTTCACCTTACAGTGACTTTGCTGCTGAACGAACGAGTTTGCTTCAAATGAAAACCTTAAGTGTTTGTATGTATGAATATATTATGTACAAATAAAACACATGTATATCGTGTTTCCATTGGCTTACCATTGCGTTTGATGTTTGAGCTTATGAGGTGATTGGATTACTGTAGAAATAATCATCGTAGGAAGTCTATAAATATCTATAAATATACGGATGTCTATAAATTTACCATACAATAGGGCACTCGTCCATCTAATTACATGAGGCAAATCCACTCGCTACGGAACAACCAGTACGAAATAGACGGAAGTCCAAATTCCTACTTACAGATTTATTATAAACTGGTACCATGGGATATATTTTGGCCTGAAAAGCCAGCCGCTGGTGAGTGGTTAACCGGCAAAACTTGTATGGTACAGAGTTAATACATACTCGTCTTTGTACATCTTATAAAAGAAAGAAAACCTGTCACATTCTAGAGAAGTTCATTTTAATTAAAATCCTACCAAAAACTGATGGTCTATGCCTATATAGCGTAATGTAAAAGTGAGCAGAACGTATTTCACGCTTACCTGATTCAATCACACGATAATGAGTGCCGCCTATTTTTAAAAAGATAACTCTTGGGAATAGCAGGAACACAAAGGAGAAAAAATAAGGACCAGACATAGATTATTTCAACAATTTCTTATTAGATTATGCGTCATATGTTAGTTTCATCGTTATTTTCAAAAAATTAAAATATACGTTTCTCTCTGAGCAGCGCGGTAATCTAGTCAACTCACTAGTTGATAGTGAGCTTGCTTAAACATGTTGTTGTTATTGTGATCAATATCCAAAAGCTGCGGAGCACTTCTACCCTTGGTAGCACAATGCCATGCCATTCTTTAATAAGTGTAGGTCTTCTGAAAATGACTTAGTAATCCATGTAAGGAATTTGTGACTATTAAGAGTATCTGTGTTTGTTCCTCGCAGTTGATAGGTAAGGGCAGTCATTAAGGAGATGTACCACTTTTTTGTTAGGATGACAGCAGTTTCTACAAATGGGTGATTACTGAGATCTGATACAATGTAAATGGTTATTGACTCTTCCATGTCCTGTTCTAAGCTGACAGAGAAGCGAGTGATTTGTCCTGCAGAGTTTATGTTGTTATTGTATATTGGCGGAGTCATTTCACTAGGTACATTCGATCAGATTTGTAATCTCTTCTGTCAGATCTCCTTGGTGTTGTTTCTAAGAATTTATTTGATTGTTCCCATACTACAAGATCATTGCTTTTGTTGTATTGGGGCGCTTTTTTGCAAGTCTTTTTGCTATATCATTTCCAATTAGATCGATATGTTAGGGGATCCATTTCAGTGTCACTCTGATCCACTCAAGGCAGAGATGGTTCTTATCACAATTCATGTGTGATCCTTGGTGTGATCATCGATATTAGAAAAGAAGGTGCGGTAGATAAGAAAAGGGAGAAAGAAGTAGTGACATGGATATACATCCAAGCTCTCCGTAGCTCCAGTAGCAGGCTTTTAATATTGGCACCACGTGAAGGTGTTGCTACGAGCACGTTTGTGCATGAGAGGCCTATATGTTTTAACTTAATATCAAACAGGACAGTAGCTTCCGCAGAGATTAACTGCACCTGGGAGAGGCTGTGGATTCACGTCGCAATCCTTGTCCTGTAATCGAGACATTCAGCCCATACCCTGCATGTTCAACCACCACCTGAAATTATTGGCGATGTCATGAAACGTGCATACGAAGATATCAGACGTGTATTTCCTAATTCTGACATTGTGGAGTCATTGAACACCTGCTGTGTCAATGCACTTCACATTATATCCATTATCAAGTGTGGTCTTCGCATCGCAGGTTAGCTGAAATGGACAATCAACATCCTCTACCAATTGCTTTAGTGGTGCGTTCTGTTCAACTGTTCATCTCGTGATGTTTCCCTCCCACATGTATCTCTGCGTACCTCTAGCTCACCTCTCCTCAACATCACCTTCAAATATGCTTATCACCAAGGTGTTATGTATTTTAAAACATCCAAAATATTGTATTTGTTTCATTTTATTTCCTTTAATAGTTCTTTTTTCCTACGTGGGTATATAGGAGAATAGGGAGAACATCATCGAAAGAGAAGAAAACAAATAAAGAGGTGCTAAAACACTTAATATGAACAAAGAATTACTAAGAGAAATAAAGATCAAACACATAACATATTTTGGACACATTAAAAGACATGACAGCTTGTTGACGATCTTACTTGCGGGTAAAGTCAAAGGGAAGCGAGCAAGAGGTAGACAGAGATACAAGTGGGAGAGTAACATCGCACGATGAACAGGTTACAGTCTAGCAGAGTGCACCACCAAATCAAGAGATACGGGATGTTGGAGATATGTTGCAGCCAACCTTCGTTACGGAGAAGGCACTACTTAATGATGATTTCTTACGTATTTTCAAAGTCTCTTTGTTTATTTTCTCTACTTCCAGTGAATTTCTCCCTATTCTTCTATACACCCACATCTCAAAGACATCAATTCTGTCTTCTAGCTGTTTGTTAAATTTTCCATGTTTCTGAGCCATACATTACTGCAGAGTAGAAGTAGCATTTTGTCATTCTCATGTTTAGTTTCTTTGTTAATTGTGTTAATATTTCCATCATGTAATTGAAAGCTCAGTTATCCGGTATGACTATTCTCCATTTCACTTCTGTTTCACATTTACCATTATTTGTTGTTGTGTATCCCATAACCCTGTGATTGTGTATCCTATTACCCTGTGATTGTGTATCCCATAACCCTGTGATTGTGTATCCTATTACCCTGTGATTGTGTATCTCATAACCCTCATTTGATCTCTTCGCTCTTAATATACTCCTAGATTGTGGAGATGTCGGTTCCTTATCTAGTATCCTCATATCTGACTCTAAGAGACAGAGTGAGAATTGAGGAGATTGGACAAATAACCGGCACCTCCCCAATCTTGGAATATATTAAGAGCTAACAGATCAAATGGTTTGCAAACATCAGCAGACTACCATCAGACACCATACCACAGCAAGCTATCCTACACAGATACAGTGAAGGCAGATCTAGAGCCCGACCTCGAAAACGATGAACCTCCGAAATAAAAGAGGCGACAAATTCCACAATATACTCTACACACACGAGGGCTATCTGCAGAGAACTCTTCTACCCCTGACGCTGACAGGCATTAAAGGATTTAACGAGTAGATATATATTACTCTTGCTCTTGTATGTCCACATCTTACTGAATATGCATTTGTTGAAATATTTATACCATATCATTTTTCTATCGCTGTCTGTCACTCTGCATTTAGCGTGTTATACCTTTATGATCCCATAAACCTACAATTTTTATTCTATATTTTTATATACCCCTATTTCACCGTCCATTAATTTTGTTTCGGCTGAAAACTATGCATACATAAATATGGATCAGTGATACAGAGTGACGGAAGCGCGATATATCTTCATGACACTTCGAATCGTCTGCAAATCTTCCCATTACAACGTCAGATCTAAGATTGATGTATATCGCATTTGTTTGATATCAACGGGTTTCCTGTGGCACTGTAGGCGACATAGATATAATTATTGTATCGATAAATAAATATTTTGTATTTTTAAGAGTAGCGCAAGTTTCCAGGAGGTGTCTTGAATAATAGGTTACAAGCAAGCATCACCAGCTAGTACATTCATTTTGAATGCGGAAATCCCAACACGGGAGGCGAGACGAGGCTTAACACAGAGAGGCTACGCAACATAATGAAATGCATGCTACAAACAACTATCAATGATCATGACAATAACAATAATAATAATGATCATAACAAAACCCATAACTGGCAAGTGTCGCGGGAATATCACATTGAAACATAACCATCCAGTGTCGCAGATGTATCACATTGAAACATTTGGTACAGATAGATCTCCACGCATGTCTATCTACTACCATCATGATGCGTTTGGAAATGTCACACCCTGTCCGATTCTAGATATTATCCAGAGCCATGTCTTTTTTTTTCCAATTCGTCTTCTTCTACCTTTCTCCGGGCATTGTAGAACATCTCATGTCATCGTTGAATGTCTCATCACGTGCTCGTACTACCGGAGTTTACGAAATTCCATGATTGTAAATGACAAAGTAGATCCGGGATAAAATACAACTTAAGTATGGTCAACAGATTACCAGGGGTCAAACAATCACCATTACAATGATATGTACCAGGTCAGCATTTTAGGGCTGTAAATTAATTTATGGAGAATTTGCAGAGACATAAAACAGATTACTATATCATGGCCGGGCTACAGTAATCACCCGTGTACACAAAGTAAACATGACCTGAAAGGATGGTTTTTGATAATATCCGTGATTTTCGTTGGCCAGCAAGAAAATATAAACAAGATAAACACAAGGTCACTGTCAGGACATCGTCAGGTAGATCTGTAAGCTTCAGAAATTATAGAAATTTACATTAATTAATGTTCATATTTAAAGTTAGAAGAACGTCTGTGGTCAAATATATGGACAAATAGAGACAAATGGTTCGGCTAATGAATGAGAATTAACCCTTATTCGCCAGCGGCAAGAGCACAGAACATGAAAATGGAAACAGCGAGATGCAGATGAAAACCAAGAAGAAGGTGGATTGAAGGAATTACCACCTGTGTGGTACGACACAGTATTACTAGACATCAAGCGACCAAATATATCATAGTTCAAAGTCGATCTTCACTCAATCATACAATTCCTTACAGCACAAACAGAGAAAAGACAACATATAGATACATAGATTTACTGTAGTCTTTTAAGGTAAAGGTGTGTCCCATGGCAGTAACCTGCCATAGGGGATGAAGATAAATCTGCATGTACTAAGTCGCAGCAACTATTCGGTGGGGTGGCCAGTTCCCTACCTTGCTGTAGTCTTTAAATGTATAGTTTTTAAAGGCAAAGTATTCTTTAAACGTATACTATTTCATTGATACGTAACAATTGAGAAAACGATTACGTTTGGACCAAGCCGAACTTTGAAACATATGAAACGATTACGTATGGAACAATCAGAACTCTGAAACATATGAAACGATTACGTATGGAACAATCAGAACTCTGAAACATATGAAACGATTACGTATGGAACAATCAGAACTCTGAAACATATGAAACGATTACGTATGGAACAATCAGAACTCTGAAACATATGAACCGATTACGTATGGAACAATCAGAACTCTGAAATATAATGATGATTATGTAAACAAGTATACATGACAGATAAAATATTCCTGACATTCAACAAACGTGCGGAACGTTATTTGTCTCTCTTTCCTGCAACATCTTCCTATGCATAATGAATTTTGTCAAAGACTTTCAGTGAGATATTTAAGTGTCATGCAGTGCTTGTTTCTGTCACCTTCAGAACGCATGCTTTTCAGAATCTACCTATGATAGGGTATCTTTGGTAGACGATTTGTATGTTTCTTTTGCGCTCGCTCTATTGTAATGTTCGTGTTATTTCCGCCAGGAGCGTATTTACGTTGTGCTACCGGTATTCGCATTGTAGGCCCAGAACATCCGATTTCGGCATGCCTTGACATTTCATGAGGGCTACCTTAGCCTGTGACAGCCTTCCTATCTGTCCCCAGGCAGCGATTGTGTACTGACTCTACGCCGAGACGGTTTGTCATTCATATATCTCTTGCACGAGGTGTTCCGGCGCCAGTGAGATTGTCTCGTGTAATTTGGCGTATTGTGGGTGTGCCCATCCGGTACTGAACCTTTTCTTTTCTTCGAGCCTGGTTCCGGTTTAGGAAGAACTCGACGAAGAGTTGGGCTCGGATTCGTTCACCCTGTTAGCCGAATTGTTGTTCACCAACGTCGGGAACCACTCGTTCAAGTCTGAGTCTATACACATATTTGGGAACGTCAGGGACTAACGTTTTGTTCTAGAGCTGAACAGTGGTGGTCACCTTGGACGTTTGAGCCTGTGCCCATCGGGTACTTCACCTTTTTTCTCCGTGAGCAAGATTCCGATCTAGGAAAACTCGACAGTAGAATTGATCCCTGATCACCCGTAATTAGAAGCTTGTCTCGAGCAAACAAAACTTTAGTTCCGATTTCATCGAAACGCTTTCCGATAACTTTGCAGATGCCGCTGCCTCCTAGCGCTGTGCTTTCCTCTCAGTGTACTCTTATTTGTCGTATTTTTCTTCTGGTGACTAACGCACCAATTCTGTATATTTTCCATAAAATATGTCCACTTGGCCGCCCCTCCAATGATTCTGCCGAACTGACTAGATTCACTGTGTCGACAGTGTTGCTGCATGTGTTTGCGAAGACGTATAGAGATATTGCCTGTCTTTTTACAGCCAAATCTCTTTCCATCTGCTACCTCCACATTCACGGACACGACTCCCCAAAAGATTTAGCCAGAATCAGCACGAGCCGCTGTATTTCTGCTTCCGGTGTGCGCCACGAGTAGGCCCTTTTGGGATCTTGGTTATCTGATAACACTGGGTCCGCCAAGAGCAATGCGTTCCCTTTGCACCCTTGGTAGACGGTGAACTATTAAATGTACATGACCTTCGCAACATAAGTGTAACAGCATCAGAGTGTATCATCATCATAAATTGGGGAAAAATGTACCTCTACTAGATAGAAACGCTCCTTTCAATTGCGGACATTAGCCACATATTGTTATAGCAGCGTTCTAATCATTACAAATAATTTAAGCTGCAGCCGAATCATTACCTCCCAAACTGTGTTAACTTCTTTCACTGCGACCATCAGAATATAATTAATGATAAGACTATCAGCTCTGTCACGAACTGTGGTATCCTATATAGTATCATGTCATGGCGGTTCTTTGACAAGATGAATAGAGATGACTGAGCCTCCTCACATGAAGTCTGTATACGGTCCATGTTTCACAGAAATGTCTATATATTAATGGGTCTATCTTACCTGCTAGTACTTCGCAACATTTCTTCACTTTAATCTAAATACAACGAAAGCTACTAGGAAAGAGGGCGGCCATAGATGTCGAGCCTGTAGAGGCTCAACGTGATTCAGAAACTGTGTAGTTATTCCAGTTAAAGACAATTCTATAACCAGATACAACACATCAAAAATGTATCTAAGGCCTTTAACACTGTCAACACAGATGTACCCAACAAGGCATGTGACACTGTCAACACAGATGTATCCAGCAAGGCATGTGACACTGTCAACACAGATGTATCCAGCAAGGCATGTGACACTGTCAACACAAATGTATCCAACAAGGCATCTGACACTGTCAACAAATACGAAAACAGAGGATTAGTGGAAAGTATGGCAGCTGAAATAAATTTGCTAAAGTTGTCCAACAGTATTCATAGGGAATTATGACAAGAAGTTATCATAAGAGATAAGAAGTTGTCAGATGTATCTCAAGCTACACACGGCCTCAAACACAGCTACGGCCTAACACATGTAAACATAATCTTCACTGTTTTGTTCAAAGACAGTCTTCTCTTGGTGCTTGTCAAAATTATGAAATAAAAATGTATAGGACAAGTAGGGAGCTGTTGAATCTCTACAAGACTCCACCATTGTGAAAGATATATCCATCACACATCGCATATATTTACTGAAGTCTATTCGCTCACTGCCAGCTGGGGAAAAAGATACGCAAGCCAGCATGGATAGAGATTTTGCAGTTATGATATGTTTGGCCACCAACACAAAGACAGAAGATACACAGTATCAACGCTCCCAGTGAATAGCACTATGGACCAGTGGTATCTCCAATATTCAGTATTAACATTCGTGTCCAATCAGTCGACTTATTCACTTATCTCTGTAATGTTCTCTCAAGAAAAGATGACATTGATATATAAGACAATAACAGACTCTAAGGCGACTATTTAATTTGTTACACTGGGTGATAATATGTGGATATTGTCACGTAATCC
This sequence comes from Meghimatium bilineatum, assembly GCA_034231615.1. Taxonomy (NCBI): domain Eukaryota; kingdom Metazoa; phylum Mollusca; class Gastropoda; order Stylommatophora; family Philomycidae; genus Meghimatium; species Meghimatium bilineatum. The sequence goes on from CM067316.1 coordinate 53,699,921, forward strand.
ACCAAATGTATTATTTCTATTCTGTCCATACGTGTCCCAAATGTGGCAGTGATATACAATGAAACGCACATTAGACAATTACAATCACTACCTTGGTATAAGTTTGTAATATATGTACTGTACAGAAGGGCTTCCAGAGTGACAAGTCACATCCCCACATGCTGTATCCGCAGACTTCTCAGAAAAAAGTTGCAAGATTATGTACTTGATACTGAAATATTCACTAAAGATAACATCACCAGTATTCATAAAATATTCGAGGACCAACTAAGATGGATTGGACATGATATGGATATGTCTGACAAACGCATCATAAAATAGGTGATGCACGGTAACTTCTATAAGGGAAACAGATGGGTCGGTAGACAGAAGAAACACTACATGATACAGAGAAAACGTTCTGCCCGAAAGGACAGAACAACAGACGTACATATGCCCAACTCTGAATGTATATATATATATATATATATATATATATTTATGTATATATTTAAACTAAACCAAACCCGTTTAAAGTCATTCTCAATAGTCTGTTCGCCATCCTGGTTTATCCACTGCATTCGGTTCTGGTGATGCCTGTTCGTAGAACAGGACTTGTATAGGGTATTCTAGCCCAAAGACCAGCGCCGTGCAGCCGGTTCCTAACAGTTTTATCTGAAATTCGACGAGCTGCTGACATTGACTGTACTGTGGAGGACGCATATGCACATCGATTTATGAGGTGACGCAGGCGTATGCAGCGGTCTTCAGCAGGAATTGTGCCTCTGGGTATTCCACTGCGTAGCCGGACTGACTGAGCCACTTTGGTGGAATCGATAAGAAGGCGACTAATGGTGGCTCTAAAGACATTAAATTGTCTGACCACAACACTATGTAATTATCCAATTTGTACGCATCCAAATTGTTGCTCTGTAGTGAGATGAACCATACGTGCGCATTGAATACTCAACTGAATTTATTCCAGGACCGTCAATCTTGTATATGCTTTCAAAAGTTTCACGGTATTCTCATTAACTTGTCACAAGTTATTGCCAAAAATGTTATTTTGACCTTAACCTCTTTCATGGTCTCACGAATAATGAGGTGAGTACAATTCAGGTAACCACGAGAAGGTAATGATCAGATGGACACATTCGATAGGGTGAATGATGTCCAATAAGCTAATATCTTTTATAAAAATAACTCAAAAAAATTGTGTTTCTTGTTCATTCTTCTTTTTAATATCCCCCCCCCCTGCCAAATATATTACAATTTTACCGCTCTGTACTTTTACCCTACGAAGACTGCCCCGTCGTTTTCTATCTATATAATAATCTTAGCTTCAAATATAAAATATCTTGATTGCTGTAATATTTTTTATTGTAATCTTATATTCCTCACACTTTCATTTCAGTAAACTGTTCCCAATTAACCTCTAATTTATGGATCTACCCGCTGTAATTAAGAAAGTTTGTTAAGTTCAATGTTAAAGAAATGTATTAATCACACATTACAACTAAGAATCAAGCTTTTAATGTTGTCAGATGTATGTTTACATGTTCCTTCATCGTTAAACGCCAATCATCAGAACGAAGCAAGATGTCCTCGGACATATCGATGTGATCTCATTATTTCTAGTTCTTGCATTCTATTTATGGGACTAGTTGTCAATGGTGGCATTTGGTGTAAACCTATATATTTATGTGACTAGCTGTGAATGGTGGCATTTGGAGTAAATATATCTATTTATGTGACTAGTTGTGAATGGTGGCATTTTGTGTAAACATATATATTTATGTGACTAGTTGTGAAAGGTGGTATTTAGAGGCACTACACTATACTATACTATACTATACTATACTATACTATACTATACTATACTATACTACACAACACAAAAGAACACAATAGAGCATAATACACTACACCACTACAAAACACAAAACACAGTACATATATAATATAACCATCCTCTGTGGTGGTATGCCCACTGTCAGTAATTCAGTTCTAGTGCTTTCGATGATTCCAGTTTTGCTTGTAGCGCTTCCTTGTGGTGTGTTGATAATTTGACAGAAGTAATTGCGTTCTATTTTTTGTGTTCTTGTTATAAAAGTATTTGTATCCCAGATTATCCTTTCTGTAGTGCATCGTCAGTATGTGAAGACATGAATACAGACATGGGTTACGTTAATATAAGATCAATGATATGAAATGATATGATGTGATATGATGATGTGATGTGATGTGATATGATATGATACGGTATAATATACGTTTACATACAATTGTTATATGATATATGATATGATAAACAAGTTTAAAATGAGAATTATAAAATGATTCATCTATTCTATATTAATGTATGGCTCAGAAACATGGACACTAAATAAACAATTAGAAGACATAATTGATGCCTTTGAGATGTGGGTATATAGAAGAATAAGGAAAACATTATGGAAAGAGAAGAAAATAAATAAAGAGGTGCTTAAAAACACTTAATAGGAAGAAAGAATTACTAAGAGAAATATAGATCAGGAAAAGAAAATATTTTGAACTCATTAAAAGACATGACACCTTATTGAATACCTTACTTTAGGCTTAAGTCAAAAGGGAAGCGAGTGAGAGGTTTCTTGATTCTTGATTAGAAAATTGGCATCACAGCACGTGGGGCATTCCCATAAGTGCTCCGCCCTCTGTTCCAGCAGTCATTCGACTCGATGATATTTCGAGTCCAATGACACCTAAACAGACGTCGACATCAGGGCACAACTCTGGCCCTTGCGACAGGTTTCTTTGTTGTTCCGCACACCCACGCTGTGCCGTAACTAGTTCAAGCACAACGTCGCTCTGTCGGAACAACATGGTAACTGTTATCAAAGGTTACGACTACGGGTAACCGTATCCGTAGTAAGAGGTAGAAAGAGATACAAGTGGGAGAGTAACATCACACAATGGACAGGTTACAGTCTAGCAGAGTTCACCACCAAATCAAGAGACAAGGGATATTGGAGTTCCGTTGCAGGCAACCTTCATTGCGGAATCGGCACCTGATAATGATGATATGATATAATATGATATGATAGGATATGGTATGAAAGATATCATTTGAAATGTGATATGATGATAAATGATATGATATATAATTTGACATAGTGTTATATAATATCCAACTCTATGCATTTGCGCATCCGTGCCGTTCAAAAAACAATGGCAAACTACTAAACTTATTTATATTGCCTATAAATTTACTACAGCCATATAATTGTGGGCTGAATGCTAAGTCATTGATAGGATATGTTTCCAATGGTATGACATGATATAACATATGCTATGATATGTAATGCAATGATATGATGTGATATGAAACCATATATTATATCTGGTGGTTGTCTGTGCAATTCGCTAGCAGGTGATTATGACCCAAAATATACGTTGATTTTGCAGCCAAGCTGTAAACCGTGATTTCACTGCATTCTATTTTCCGATGTACTTCCTATGAATCTGCAGGAATTTGAAAACAAATGCAGAAATCAGAAAAAGTAGAAGTAAGTGAAATAAACATGTTTCAATCAAATTATATAAAACGTTGTTGTTCAGGTGATGGCGAATAATTGTTACATCCACATTATAACATTCGGTTTCAGTTATGTACTTGACTATGCGTCCGTAGATGGCTAATAAGCCATATTCTGGCATTTGTAAATAGCATTTGTACAGTTGAGTGGACTGAGATGTCCACAGTAGATGGTTTTTGGCTTACCCGAAACTTTCTAGCTACTCTACGTTGTTGAATTGCTGCATTTCCATCCTCTGTTCACAAGATGATGAGTCACCTTTTTACTGTAGAGCATCTAGTAGCGCTGTTTCAAGCAGTGTTTTTCCATGTATCTTAATTTATTCTACTGGATTTTTTTTAAGATTGTTAGTGAGTTTTTTAAGCGCGTCTTTTGGAAACCTTGAAAACTGCTGCCCTTCTGCAACTCACGTAGAGAAGTATATTTGGCATGCGATGATCTGGCATAAATACTAGATGACCTGCTCAATAAATGTATGACTATATCAGAATATTGTCAATGCTAGGGATAACAGATCTGTCAAGGACAAGAGTATTCTATTCTTGTTCCGCTATTTGATGTTCATAACTTTTCTGCGACAAGTTTGTGTGAAAGTTATTGAGTCTCCTCACATGTCGTCTATACACTGTCCATGTTTCACCAGCGTATAACAGCACTGGAAGTACCACTGATCTGCAAACTCTAAGCGTAGTCTGTATGTTAATTCAGTCTACAGGAAGTGCTGTATTCCATGGAGATCCTGGTATACAGTTCATCATCAACGGTGACACTAGTGTGCTAGTATACTACTCGGGTATGTGAACATATAGTTAGTTAGTTAGTTAGTGTGTTCCAAGCGATACATAGGGCAGAGGTTTTGGTTCTCCGTATGATGCGGTCCTCTGCCTGCAGCTTTAGTTCCTGGATGGTCTTACAGTCTACTAATTCCCCTTCTTTAAGAATGATGTTTTCAAGGGTTGTTTTAGGACTTCCTCTTTTTCTTGTACCCTCAGGTGACCACATAAGGGCTCGTTAGTTTATTCTGTTTACATCTAGTAGTAAAACGTGACCAAGGTATTTCCATCTTCGTTTTCTTATGATGTTTGAAACATAATCTTGGTGTGTTTTGTCTCTTAGATCACTATTTGTGACAAAGTCGCTCCATTTTATGTTCATCCGTTCATAAAATATAGCTGATAAAAAACTGCCATAAGTGACACTTGTACTTGTGTTTCCCCTGTCAATGTTAATCTACTAGCGCCTGTAATGAAAATAATGAAGTTAATCTCACAGACTGATTCGATCAGGGAGACGAAAGGAGCAGTTAACGAAAACAACCTTAATAAACAATGAACGGTTTATTCGACCATCCTGTTAAATTCTGCCCACATTAGGTCAGAAACTATCAGATCACTGGAATATGCCAGACCGTTTTAGTGTCCAGGGAATACTGATCATTTCTGTTAGGACAGGATGTAGTTTATATCGAGAAAATATCCAGGACAGTGTTTCCTATCGTGGGCGTACGATTTACTGGGGTTAATTTGAGATTATTAGGGGCAATATTGTGAAGTGTCATTTTATTATGAAATACCTACTTCTAATCTATTTTTCATAGAATATTGTTCTTGTGTGTGGCATATGTCCAAAAAGGGAGCTTAAAATAGCAGCCTCTCTGTAAACTTGCAGCAAAACGTATTCAAGCTCTCCGACTTATATTGCACACACATTCATTTTGATTAATTGAGACTGAATCGAAATATATACCAACACCTTCGCCAGAGGTATATGTCTCCGCTAATCCACGTGCAGGAAATTGCTGAAGATGATATCTATGAGGAGTTTATCCGTGTCCTGTGGAGATAGAAATTGAAGATGGATAGGTGAAACACTAGGATGATAAAATAATCCCTTTAGCTGTGAACAGGTAGCTCTTGGCAACTCATACCTTTTCTGACAAAGGCAGTTTCTTTTAAATTCTGTAACTGAGGCGACACCCCGATTCATGTAAGATTGTCTCAATGGTATGGATGTTAAAGGGGTATTCATCGATACCTGGTTTGTCCCCTATAGGAGATAGCCTTGTGCGCCACCAAACCACGATTGCCACTCTGTATCGACGAGATACACAGAACACAATTCTGGTCCACTATCGCATCATTCTTAAGTCAGATATAAAGATCCATTCGTAGTAACGGCACATCTAGCCTTGTCCATCATCTACAAGTCTATAACAAAAGAACAAACATGCAATGTTTCCCGTCATGCATCACTTCATCACTTAGGGGGATTATTCGATACAAGACAAAATTAAGAATTATTGAGACAAGATGTAACAATGTTTTATTTTCACAGATGGCAACCTGTCTGCTTATCATCCAACTTTCCTTAGTCGACTCTTACCACATACATAGAAAGAAAACAGTGGAATTATTCTTTGCACCCTGAACTATAAGCTGAGGCCTCGATTGCCACACTGTGATGCAAATGCGAAGATGGAATAATACCTGGAGAATAACAATAACAGAAAAGAACAAAGCAACATAAAAAGATAAGAGGAACACAGAAATCATTGGATATGAAAAGTTGCAGGCCTATGTTTCATAAGAAACTCAATAGAAAGCAGTAAAAGATGAAGATAATTTCACTAACAATAGTTTCTAGTCTGAAACTTTTCTTTCAACCATTTCAACGTAACGGTTTTGTGAATGTTCATGAATACATTATAAATGCCAATAAATCATTCGGTGAAGAACAGACAACCAGCTGGAATCCGTGTCTGTACAAATATATCATAGGGAATTATATGCAACAAATAATCTTTTATTGTTAGTTTGCAGATCTGTAATGCAGAAGACACGACCATGTAACGCTGATTGGTTATTGATTATTGGTTATAAGCAGATGTATTACACTACGTGCAAACATTCTAGTGCTCACCAGCGGCGTTGAGTGAATATTTTAGAGTGGGGACACCGAGTGACCTTTTATTTTGTAGGTAGTTAGCTCCCCCCCCCCCCCACATCCTCCCACCAGAAATACGGTTTTACGGTCCTATATAAAATATTAACTAGTTTTTAAAAACATACCTAGTGTAATGTAACATACCTCCTGGCTTATGTTCAGTACCATCACAATGTTAACATCCCACGTCTCTTCTTCTTCATCGTTCATTCTCAAACTCCCACTGGGTAGCTCTTACAACAATGTTCCTACTAGATTTCTAGCAGGATCCAGTCCAGAGAATGGAAATACGCTGTGCAGTCGTATTATTTGCGCCAATGAACCAACACATCCGTCTTCGGCGATGTAAGATTCAATATAAAGGCTTCCAATCGTTAGTATTGCATTCTCTTCCTATTATCATTGAATCCGTGTATATAAAACCTTCAAAATATTATCCAGAACACATTGGTTTTTTTACTAACACAGTATTTGTCACTAAATAACAAAGATCATACATCACAGAATAACACAGCGTTATGTTGTCGTGATGACGTCACTTTATAACATATATGGATTTTCCGTTTTCAGTTCTGAGAACTAATTACACAAATTATTTATAAACACATGTTTGGTCTGAAGTCAGCGTCTGAAAGAACAATTTAATCTATATTAAAATTAAAAAAAATAAATAAATATCCACAGCAGCCAATGAACGTTGCTGTTGTGAAAGAAATCGTATGTTGAATCGTTTGGCGTCATGGCCATATAACGTTCAAAACAATAATGAACCTCGATGTGACAGAAATCTTGTGCAGAGAAAGGAAGCAGTTGCATAATTATCCAACTGATACTTTGAACAAAGAACTATTGCAATAAGAATAGATAATCATAAATGTTTATAATGATAATGGTGATGTGACGGCGGCAACCATGTTGATGATAACTGCGAAGTAGCGTAGATTGTCACTCGTATTTCCTACACAAATAGAAAGTGCATTACTTTCAACTCCATATTAGTTGTTCTGTTGGTTTCATCTTTGGATGTGTTCAAAAGTTGATATGTTCCATATTTCAGTTTTACTCAATGTGACTATAACATGTTGTGAGCTATGCAATATTCTCCTTGGAGTGGACATTATCGTAACTTTCATTCAATTTCGATACGATCTGCAGATTAAAGGATTGGCTGTGTACCAGCAATCAAAGCATGGATCACCAGCAGGTGCCATCACATAAATGATCATTTGATTGGCAACCGATCAAACAAACGCTTAGTCACATTTTACATTTGTGGCATGGTAGTGATTACCTTTTGCGTTCATGCAACACACTGCACGCATAAAGAAGGACACAAAACATATTACAATGCAACTGTAGAATCTAAATCCACCACAGATGAACAAGACCAAGCCAATTCGGACGTGGAAATAACATTGATATATCTACAGTAGGGGAAATAAATGAGATCATACAGGTAAATGAATGGGAATAATATACTTGACATTAGGTTCAGTTATCTACCTTGTTGAATTGTCCAGATCACGGTAAGTTAGCATTGTATTGCATCTATTGTCGTAAACATCGTACAAGTAATATGCGATATTGGCGGATAAATGATCACATTTGGAGCGCGAGTGTAGGTAGTTTTGCGGCTATCCATCTTTATATGTGAATATATACTCTCTGTGTAAAAGGCAGAGCAACATTGCATAACGACTGAAAATGAAGTTTTCTGCACATACATGATATCTCTAGATAATACTCATCAAGGCGTAATGCAGGAACCAGTGGACCAATCACGTGACAACTGTCCAACTTTTTAATTTCATTTTATTGCATTGAGCTTCCGTTTCTCTGAGATTTAATTAAAAAATGTAACTAAGGATACTAATCTAGCGATTTGCGTGCGACACACTGGACAACCAACCCCCACCCCCCCACTCAGTGTGTAGTGCGCATATCAAGTGATGAGGGCTGTCATCACCAAACGTGTAGAACGTTGGCTGTGTCGGAATATGTGTCTTTATCGAACTTTCGTTCCGTTTAATTATGTTAACTTTTTGTTCCGTAGAAACCTGGCGACTAATCCTTGTATAGTGTCCGTATCTAATACTTTATTTGGTTGTGCATCCTGATATAGCCTACTTGGACATCGTCCTCTGGTTTTACAGGTCGCCCCTTCCCTTGGAAGTGTCGGCTATTGGCGCATTTCTTTTCTCTGGACTACATTCTGCAGGAAACATAATACTTAAGTATAACACAGGTAATGAAGTCCTACGTGATGAGGTCGAATGCAATGAGTATAGAAAAATACAAAGAGTACACATGGCATAATTATGCAAATAACAATACACAGGACAAGTTATGTGTGTTATGTGTATGATTATGTCCTTTATATTGTTTGTATTTTTGAACGTTTGCAACCACCATTAATAGTTTGTTACCCTTCGACTTCGTCAAGTAAGACTTCATTACCTGTGTTCTACGTAAGTACTATTGATACATCGACTTGGTCAAGTTAAACTTCATTACCTGCATTCAGCGTACGTACTATTTTCATATAGATTTACCGCAATACTTTTACCTTTTATTGACTGGAAATATAGTAGGATCATTGTCCTGCTACAAGAGAGATCCAGCGGAAGTTTGATGAGAATAAACGCTGAAGAAGAAGACGAATTAAACCTGGGGTCTGTATTACCTCTAATATTTTATGGCAGTGCATCCTGGTATAACCAAATTGAGCATTTTTGATCGCCGTCTGAAAGGACCGCGAATATCCAAAAGAGACGAATTCACTATTTACTCATTTGAAGCGTATATATTATGTAAAGTATACACCTCAATGATTATATATATATATATGACCCTCTGAGTGGAAGGCTCCTTCAGTAGGCAATGGACTGGGTATGGAAGTAAGCTCAAACAAACAACCCCACTGCACATAGGAGATAAGAGCTAATAAACGCTCGCAATTCTTTGGGTTCTCAAATAAATAAACAAACTATCGTCTTCTTTCCTTCCTCTTTTACCCTTTACAGGTGTCGAGGGAGATACAATGTTCTTGTTTTATATATATATATATATACATATTCCAGTATACATATAGTCCGCTATATATTTTGTTCTAATATTAACTTTCCTTACGATGCATAATAGTGTAGTAGTCTCTCGTTCACTCAATTTGTACTTTTACAACACGGATAGTCACTGTCCTAGTGGTTAAGCTCTCTGTTGTGTACTCAAATGATCGCTAGTCCACACGAAGTCGTATTTACAACGTGAAGGTTTCCGTAATCCCTCTCGACTCTGGCTTGAAACTACGAAGTTAAATATTTTAAGTGCTACTCGCAGCTGACATGCCGCTTTGTTGTGTGGGACTGGGTAAAGATGCGGATTACGGAGTACATATTTGGATAACAGAGTGTATATAGGATTACGAAGTACATATTTAGATAATGGAGCGCATATAAGTATTACAAAGTGCATATAAGTATTACGGAGTGCATATTAGTATTACGTCCCAGAATGAAATGAATGAAAGAAAAGTTCCAAATACATGTCTACAATAACGGCCACATATAACAGTAACGAAATCAAACAGAACCTAACAGATACATTCAGATGGGTCATCGTAATCCCGAAGAAATATTATATCACTAGAACGAGATAGCATAATTGGAGAATAAATGTAGACAGGAGGTGAAAGCGATGGCTGTATTTATCACGCTCTCTGCATGAAGACATGGAGGAGTGGTTGCCAAAATAACGGATTCGATCAATATAAATAACTACATCTTCTTCACAGTTAGTGTACAGACTCCTGGAGAATAGCAGGCTTTAGTCCTGAAAACGGAATGTGTTTAATCTTTGTCAATCTATAAAGAACTAGAACTGTCAGGCATTGGGTACTGATGGATACAAAGTGAAATCGTGACACCTATGAACGTGTCTTGAGCACAATGATAAGATTTTACGCTAAGTATGAGGTAAATCTGAAGGTCTCAGTATTTATACAAGAGATAAACCAGCAGACAACAGTACGCCCCTACAATACGACATGATGATATTTGTAAACCCCTAGAAGATGGTATGATTTTACCAGTAAGATGATAAGCGTATACCAGTAAGCTCCTAGATAATGATATGATTATACCAGTAAGCTCCTAGAAGATGGTATGATTATACCAGTAAGCTCCTAGAAAATGGTAAGATTATATAAGGAAGCTAAGTTTTCGAGTATGCTTGGTATGAAATAAAGATGTGGATAGAATATTCTCGCAAAATTTTCAGAAGGTGAATAGCTCTATTGCTTGTTATAACAGAGGATTTAAACATACTAAGGTGTTACTTATACAGAATGGGTATAGCTTCAAAATCTGTAAATGTAACAATATCTACTCTGTATTTGCCTTATCTATAATATAAATCCGTATTCGGTAGTGTTTCTCCAGAACGCTCTATAAATAGCGCATCTACGTTTCGGAATTCCGCGCGACATCCAATCAAAACTATTGGTGTCGTGACGTTATTCAAAGCAAGCATTTCTGTATACAAATATTATTGATGGGCTAACAGCTATCTTATGTATCGGCTTGTGATTAATGTTATCTAAAATACATTACTTTTACAATATACATACAAATTTGCTTTAAATGATGGATTTAGATGATCCAAAACAACCGTCATCGCAAATATATCAATATCATCAAAAATACCGCAAGAAACGTCAAAAACAAATGAGCGAAAAGTTAGATGGCTGTAATAAGCTGGAGTATCCCGAGTTCCTACGCTTGATGTTCTCTGATAATATACATCCTAAATACACACATTTTCACAGGAATATTCGCTCTGATAATAGCGATCTCTCTTTCGCGTCAATGGGAGCGAAAATTACGGATTGTCACGGTCGAGGTCCATATGTTTTAAAAATTCATGGACAAACTTATCATCGAACTTCTCATATACAACCGTCATACAACACATTTCCACAGTTCTCTAATGTGTATGTTTTGGACAGTACTCAAGCAGCAGATGTTCGACAACCACACGCAGCAAATGCTACATGCGAAAGAGAAATTCTAGATAAAATCGATTCAGCTTATAGCAATGCCGTTTGATGCAGTCTTCTACCCAAAGGGGGTATATGTCACGAGACGAGCTGATAGTTTATCTGGTTCACCCGTTGCTAGCCTTTCCTCCGAAAAGGCTCTTCGCATCCAGCGGAGCTGTTCCTCGTGTAAGAAGACCATTGACGTGTCCCTAGATCCCAGAACTAATTTCTTCCGTATGAGCCGTGTTGGGTAACGGCGACGGTCGAATTAGACTCAGGGTTGAGAGACTTTCCTAGACGAGTTGCTGTTTTGCAAAACAAGTTGTGGTATGGGGTTTTACCTGTACATTTGTCACGAACTCGCCTCGTCCGCTTGAGATGGCCTTCCAATCCATCGTCAGTCGCGGTCTGTGTAATTTGACTCTTCCCATTGCGTATATTACCCAAAGATGTAGGGAAAATACGAATCTAGGAAGAAGGGCTTCGCAGTCGGCCCTTGGATAGTGATCCCAATTGTCTCTGTATGAGCCGTGCTGGGCAATAGCCGAGAATCGATTTGGGCTTGGTTTGCAGTGTCATAAGACATTTACACCCACATCTACGTTGCTCACAGTAACCAGAGTTCGATATTCAATACTGCTTTGGTCAGACAATTGAACAATCCACTCTCCAACATTTGTTCCATGGTTGTCATGTGTGCATTGGGGAGCTGTATTCAAAACTGTTCCATACCCAAAAGTGCATGATCAAGTTAGTGTATCGAATACCTGAGTCATGACTCTTACTTAGAATTTGGTAAATTGTGATGGAACTTGTGGGCGTCTGTATATTCTCAAGCATGAACCGCACTATCACCAGTCTGTCTCGTGCTAGACCACTGTAGCTACGTTGCCACTGAATCGACTCACGTACACTACGCTGCCCTCTACACACGCATGTGTTATCTTTTCCAGATTCTTTATGTACTCGTACGATCACCGTATGTTAGGGACAATGACATTGGTCGCCCTTCCAAAGTTTCTGCATTTTAAGCCGGCCAAGTCGGAATGCACAGATGCCTTGCAGATTTTTGATGTAATGGCGTAGAAGTTTCGGAGATATTTGCTACCTCCCTGCAAGCACTTCTCATTCCATCTACAGCATCCACGGACACGAGCCTAAAAGTGTTAGCCAGGAATGCAGCACGAACAGCTGTATTTCTGTTTCCAGGATGCACAACAAGGATGTACGTTTCGGATCTTAGTTATCTGCTAACCCTGGGTCTGCACGAGAGCACTGTTGTGTTAGCGAGGGTTTTCAGTGATTACTAGGGGATCTCCCTATTGTACTGTTTAAGCTGATTATCTCTTGAAACTTTGGAGTTACATGCTCGGTGTGGTACTCTCGGCTGGCGGCGTGCCACCGCCTTGACAGGGACGAGTACTTATCGGGGAACTCGAGCATACTGAAGTCATTCCTCTTTGCTTCTGAGGAGATGCATTCCTTTACCACTTAAATTTTTTTCTGAAGACTCCAAACATACATTTTCCAGCGGTTTATACATAGAGAATATGTCAGGAAAATATACTTCTTGCACACCAAGACACCCAGTAAATTTTCAAAAAAGTATTAATTTTTATCATATAGAACATTTAAAAAAATACAACATAAGGAAAGCCATACAGTAAAAAAATAAAGAAAAAATACAGTAACATAATAAAACAATGAAAATTCCTTTTAGTGGAGTTACATTTCATTGGCTGAAATATTACAAAAAAGGAAGAGAAAAATGCACTTCTTGTAACGCACCAAGGACACACCACTATTTGCTGACGTCACAATGCTTCTATAAAGAAACCAATTTCTGCCGGAGAAAACGGAAGTTAGCGCCACTATAAAGCACATTGTCATGATTGTTGTAAGGCTGTAGCAATCGATATTCTGAAATTATGTTTTCCAATGTCCGCTACAGCTGCTTTGAAAGTGTATGTCTACTTTAACATTACAAGTTGCTAAAACAAAATGTCAATTTCTCACAGAAAAAAAAAATTGTAACTTATACAAACTAGTGTGGTCTTTGTTGATTTGACTGTGATGTATATCAGAGGTGTGCAAGATAACAAGTGTTTAGTTGATGGAACAGATTGAACATTTCTAGCCTCGCAAGGAGACGACAAGCTTGTTTTTTTTGTTTGTTTGTTGTTGTTTTTTTTAGCTTCTTGGAGTTGCTTGTAATGTTTTCTGAAATGTAGCATTTTATTGATCACCAGTGTTAACTATTCCTGTGTATTGTTGTGAGAGTTAGTCATTACATACAGAAAGAACAATTCAGTCTTTGAATATTAATGTTACAGGTTTCTGTTTAAAATCATTTATGTAGAACACAAAACAAGTACAGTGGAATCTCTCTATAGCGCATTCTTTTATAAATAATATCCCTGTATGACAACATTTTTGAAAATCACCAATTATATTTTTTCTATATATTATTTGTACTGTATATAGTGAATTTCTGTTACTCCATAAATATTTTATGGGTCCGGGCAAAGTTGTTATAACGGGATTCCATTGTATTTTCCTTCGGAAACAAATATAGCAACCTACTGGTTATCAAGAAACCTACTGGTTATCAAGAAACCTACTGGTTATCAAGAAACCTACTGGTTATCAAGAAACCTACTGGTTATCAAGAAACCTACTGGTTATCAAGAATCACATTTTGGATGCAGTGAAATAGCATGAGCATGTGTTTATTTGGACATTTAACAAGACACAATTAACATTCTACAACTTTTTTAACAAGGAAAAGTTGAGAGGGAGAAGATTTGGCCAAGAAAGTATTGGACTGATAACGTCAAGCAATGGTCCTAACATGATTTGCTTCTTTCATTCAAATGGTTGAGGACAGAGGTGTTTCATTTGCTTTTTTTTTTGCTGTTAACCCATACAATTCTGACAGGTCATGGATTTTATTATTATTTTTATATGAATTGTTGTTGTTGTTGGTGGTGTTGTTGTTGTTGTTCCTGCTGTTGCTGTTGTTGTTGTGGCTGTTGCTGTTGCTGTTGTTGTCGTCGTCGTCCTCGCCACCGCCGCCACTGTTGTTTTTGTTGATGTTGTAATTATGTTTTCAGAGTTCATGGTATCTTACAAATATCACTTGTAAATCTGTTGAGCCAGTAAAAATGTCTTGGAGGATGCAGATGTGGCTCACTAAAGAGATCTCTATAATATTTGTATGTATTGAAGGAAATATTATTACTTGAAATAATTATTGAAGAAGTGACAAACGACCCACACACTAGCGGTTCTCATCTGTAGTAATATGGTCCACAATTTCTTTGCTTCTAATATCTGGGTCACAAAGAAACAATTGGACAATTAGACTCGTGTTAGCCACAGGCATATAAAACTGTTTGACAATATTTGGAAACAATACAAATACAACTTAAAGTATCTAAATGAAACTTCACTCCATATGACAGGTCGTGAAGAGTACCTCTAGCAGGAATAATAGATATTGTGAAAAAGGTCAACACGATCAAAATTTAACCTCATACAATCATATAGGTGAGTTTAACGCAACAGGAGCCGCAAGGATCAAAGGTTGAGACCCATTGACATAGGCAATAAAATATGATTATTAGTATTATTAAAGTGAGCTCGTATACCTTCACATATATCCAATGTTGGCCAGTTTATTCATTAGATATGAAACGGTATGAATGTCAATGGTTCCTGTTACTCACTGGTTAACAATAATATTTGCTGTCACAGTTTCCAAGCAACCACCCCCACCCCCTCTCCTCCCACTCTGTACTTCAAAATACCTTGTATTTTTCACTATTCCTAGTTTTTCCCTAACTAATCAACTCATAATTTCATTTTAACTCTATCATTCCTAACTTTTTTCTACCTCATCTCTTTCTAATTGTCTTTTTACTAACTCACTCATTCCAAAGATTTTCCACCTCATTGCTTTCTAATTTTCTTTTCCCTAACTCATTCATTTCTATCTATTTTCTACCTCATCTATTTCTAATTGTCTTTTCATATCTTCCTTTCTAATTTTTGTCCTTAACAAATCTCTTCTTAATTACCTTT
This sequence comes from Meghimatium bilineatum, assembly GCA_034231615.1. Taxonomy (NCBI): domain Eukaryota; kingdom Metazoa; phylum Mollusca; class Gastropoda; order Stylommatophora; family Philomycidae; genus Meghimatium; species Meghimatium bilineatum. Next base: position 53,715,536 of record CM067316.1, read on the forward strand.
TCCCGAGCTGTCATCTATTAATTTTCATCTTCATAACTTATCCATTCCGTCCTAATTGTGGTATCATTAGCTCATCTCGTGCCGACATTATGTTATCACTAACTCATCTCGTGCCGACATTATGTTATCACTAACTCACCTCGTGCCGACATTATGTTATCACTAACTCATCTCGTGCCGACATTATGTTATCACTAACTCACCTAGTGACAACATTGTGGTATTACTAACTCACTTAGTGTCAACATTGTGGTATTACTAACTCACCTAGTGCCGACAGTGTAGTAATCTACTCCAATCATTTGTCCACAATTTTTCTCAGAAATGTTATGATCATCAGATGGCAAGACAAGATTCCGGATATCAATATCCGTGACTGATCTTGTGTCACTAGATTTGACACTATTCTGATGCAGACAGGACTAATTGGGCAGGTCTTCTGGTACGTATGGTAGATCCTCGCCTCCTAAAGATGCTTCCCTATGTGGAGTTGCAGAAGGACATACGATTTTGTGGCCAAGAGAAACGCTACAAGAACTCGTTAAATACATTCCTAGAAGCCTTTGAAATAAACCAGGAAAAGTGGAAACATGTTCACCAAAATATATATACATGGTGTTCTACCATTAAAAGAAAATAGGCCCATCATCTTGTGAAAAGAGGAGAAATGCTGCAGCAGCTCAATAGCTGAGAGTAGCTAGAAAGTTAGGGTAGAACAAAAACCAGTGGTCATCCATTGCCTGAGCCGTCCTATGGCATTTGTGGCCAGAATATGGCGTTTTAGCCATCTGCAAATTCATAATCAAGGACATAACTCTTAATTTTAATTTCAAAAGTGGATGTAACAAAATGTCATCATAATGTGATGGACAAACAACACAGCAAATTAACTCTGTTCCGCGTGCTTCTTCGGTAAAATGGTACAGTATTGACATCAAAGTGAAACTTACTTAACTGTAAAAGTTCACAGATGTTGTTCACACAAAAGTGAAACTTTTGTGGAGTTACATTTATTTAAAAAATATTCGCTGATTGGATATCGTTCAACCTATCGACTGTATCCACCAGTGAATTAACTTATCCCGGTTACCTGATTTATACTCACCTCAAAATTCGTAAAACTAAAACAACATTTTTGGCAATAACTTGTGACAGGTTCACGAGAATCACGTGAAACTTACTGAACACAAAACTCTCTGACCATGTTCTTGAATGACTATAAAATATTAACAGTCCTCGAAGACATTCAGCTGAAACTTCAATGCGGAAGTATGGCTCATCTCACTACAGAACAACTATACATCATCATTGGACGCTTACAGACTTGACTATTACCAAAGTATAGTCGCAAAAACAATTTAATGTGGTTAGAAGCACCATTAGTTGACTTTGGATGTGATTTCAACAAACTGGCTCAGTGGCAGACCCAGAGTCACAACTCCTGTTGAAGACGACTTCATACGGTCGCGTCACCTCAGGAATACATTTACATCTGTATCCTACACAGTACAAGTCAATGCCAGCAGAACGTCAAATTTCAGATCAATCGGCCAGGAACCTGCTTCACTACGACGGGCTTTGAGCTAGAATGCCCAACAGAGGTCCGGTTCCTACGTATCGGCATTGCTAGAACCGACAGCAGTGGGCGAACTAGCATTGTCAATCGAGCGTTGGGAATGACACGATAGTTGCAGAAGAGTTTACCGTAGAGTCCGTAGCACTACACCCATAATAGCGTTTGAGAAGCTCCTCCATACGGCTGTGGAGGTGTACTGGTGTGGAAGAAGGGTCAACTTCATGGGAAGAAGTGACCTGGTGAGAATTGAATGCCCAACTATACGTCACTGAAATTGTTCCAATTATAGCTGTAACAGGGTCGATATTTCGCAGGATAACGCTCGACCTGATGAGGCACAACTCACCAACCAGTTCCTCGAGGAGAACAATGTTCTGACCATTCCGTGTCCAGCCATGTCATCAGTTATGAACCCAATAGAACACTTATTGGATGAACTCGACAGAGGACTCCGCCAACGAGACGTGGGTCCAGCCAATCTCCGACAGTTGTCTTTGCACTGCGGGAAGAGAGGGGCAGCCATTCCATAACAACAGATCCAACGGCTAATCGGATCCATTTCACTGAGATTTCGTTCTCTAATAGACGCGAGAGTAGGCCATACAACTTACTGAAACGGAGCCATCAGTCGCAAAGAATAAAAGTCCAAACCAAATTTAATGAACATCATTTCATTGTTAAAGCCTGAAAGGTTCTACATGCCAAGGTTCAAACACTAATTCCGTAAAATGAATTTTTGGTACACGTTTGACATTTGGTGTCCATTAGCACTGCAATAATGTGATGTTTCTTGTTGTCCATTAGCACTGTGATAATGTGATGTTTCTTGTTGTCCATTAGCACTGTAATAATGTGATGTTTCTTGTTGTCCATTAGCACTGTAATAATGTGATGTTTCTTGTTGTCCATTAGCACTGCAATAATGTGATGTTTCGTCTTCTCCATTAGCACTACAATATTATTGTGTGTCTTTGGGTTTTTTTAACAGTATATGTAGAAAGTTATCTTCCGCTTCTGTACTCATTCTTAAACTACTGCATATTAGGGTATGTCAATAAATTACAGCAACCATTTCTTGTGCATTTTTTATTTGAGAAAATGTACCAACACTTCCGACTACGGCGTAATTGGTGTATAAAATCAGTATTGTTGATGTCAACTTTTGGACACCACTCCTCATACTCCTCTTGTCAACAGCTGTCGTTTTCCAATCATTCCCCAATCGTAGATGTAATTTAAGTACAGCCACTTAGTATGATATACTCCGGAGGTCTGACTGCGTTGTGAATCTTGGCCGCGATATATGCGCATTTCCCCAATACATTCGACTTTAAACATGATTTCTTATTCACGTTGAACTTCTATAGAATGGGACAGACAACCCAACCCCGAAATCCCCTTAGTCCACTTCTACAATATGCATGGATGGTCACTGCGTTGTTATGAAGAAAGTAAGACTACTGCAAGTAAAACATTCTAAATTGTTCTTGATTTTTTGTTTGAAACTGGCTTCACAGCACGAAGGGCATTTCCATAAGTGTTCCCCCTCCGAATCGATGGGTGTTTCGAGTCTAATTGCCATCGAAACATACGTCGACATCAGGGAACAACTCTGGCCCTTGCGACATATTTCTTTGTTGTTCCGCCACCCACGCTATACCCGTAGCTAGTTCAAACACAACGTCGGTCTGTCGGAACAACATGGTAACTGTTATCGAATGTTACGGTTACGACTACATTCTAATTTGTCTCATTTAAGAATTATGAATATCTTATGAAGAAAGGAAGATAACCTTACTGTTTGAGTTAAGAAATATTGTGGAATTGCATCCCCTTTTTTATATATCCATTTTCGATCTGTCCTAGGTGAATAATATATACCTAGCATGCGGTCAGGTCTCGCGTGAACAAAACATTCAGCAACTTAAACATTCAATATTAATATTGGTGTCACCATCAGGTCACGAAGTTAGCACATACCTGATAGATCAATATGTCAATAATTCAATTCTTTATCTGTACAATTCAAGTTTTGTTGAGTTCAGTCATAGCAGACTGAACGACGTAAAACTCTCTCTGTATAAGCATTCTTATATTATTTGTTGTGAGCTGATTGTTCTGGTTTCAATCAATCAAACAATAAATCAATCAAATAATCTGGTATTCTAGGGTATTTACACATTCTCGTGTGCATATGCCACTTACGAGGATTGTCTATTTGTTGTTGTCTTTGGATATGTTTATAGTCTTTCTATGGTGTAGATGGTGTCCCGGTCCATCATTGCAGTGTAGTATCTGTGGTATTGACTATGTCCAAGTCTAAATCAAGATGGATATAATGGATGGTGAAAAAAGTAGGCAGAGATACAAGTAGGGGGATGAGGCATAAAGATACAAACAGGTAACAATCACGCAGAATGCACAACCAAAGGAAAATAGGAAAGTTACTGAAGTTCAGTTGTAGCAAACCTTCAATGTGGATGCGACACATGATGATGGGTTTATTGCAAAAATCTATTACCTACGGTGAACATGTTTTTGTTTATAACGCTTTCTTAAAACGCAGTGAGGCAATCATACACTTTTGGCTTGTGTCTTAATACTTAAAGTCATGTCCAGATTTCCAAGTGGCAGAGAGAATTGTACGGTGCACATTTCGCAGTCAATATGTAAGCCATGACACAATGCATTCCGGTCTTTGAACTATATCCAGCTAACCTGCACTAGTTTTAAAACAGCTAGAATGAAAACAATTCGTATTTTATTAGTCAGACATTTCAGGGTACATTACAGGCAGCAGTCATCACATTTTTAGCCAAATACGTACATTATTTAACAAAAAGAAATATTGATAAAGACTCAGTTCGCAGTAGCTAAGACTACTAAGGATCTAAGTAACTCAGGATCCAATGATTTGCTGGATACACACTGGGAATCCCCCTCCCGCTCCCATTCGATGACCCAGGGGGACGATGGAGGTTCTCAGTGAGTCGCTCGCAGATCGATGCAGACTTATCGGCTTTTTAATCTGAGTTCTGCGATGTCACGAAAGCTGAATTAAAATACGCATAATATTACAAAGTTGAAATCTGTCCACTGCTTCACGTACGCCCCTGTGTTGCCGGTTCCCGAGATGGGAGCTTTGTTTGTTTTTTTGTTTTTCGTTCGCTCCATTGTAACCATCACGGATATCCGTGCGATTTCCGCCGGGAGCGTGATTACGTTGTGCCACCGTTATGCGCCTTGTAGGCCTAGCACATCCGATTTCGGCATGCCTTGACAATTCGGGTTGGCTACCCTTAGCCTGTGACAGCCTCTATATCTGTCTCCAGGCACGCGTAGTGGAGACTCTTCGCCCAGACGATTTTTTTGCTCTCGTCTGACTCGAACGAGGTGTTCCACTGTCTATGAACTTGCCTCGTGTAATTGGACGTGCTGTGCCTGTGCCCATTGGGTACTGAACCGTTTCTCATCCGTGAGCCTGGTTCCTTAAGGGGAAGAACTCAACAGAGGAGTTGGACCCTGGCTCTTTCGCCCTCTTAACCGAGGTGCCATTCACCGACATCGTGTACCCCTTGTCCAAGTTCGAGTCTCACACCACGCGTTTGAGAGCAAGGCGTTCTCGAGCTGAGCGTCCTTGTCCCAATAGCGCCTGAGCCCATCAGGTACTGAACCCTTTCTCTCTTCAAGTGTATTTCCGGTGTAGGAAAACCTGACAGTAGAGTTGGGCCAGGGCTAAATCGTTGTCCCTTTTGTGCCTGAGCGCATCGAGTACGGAACCCTTTCTCTTCGCGAGCATATTTCCGGTTTAGGAAGGCTCGACATTAGAGTTGGATTAGGTCTTCTTGCTTTACCAAACGCCAATGAATGGGTCTGGGTCTCTGCCTGTAAGGTAAACAGGTAACTAGAAGCTCCACTCGAGCTGACGGAGCTTGTAGTTCCCCTTTCCTAGGAACTTTTCATTTTCTATTTGCAGTTCGCGCTGCCCTCTAGCGCTGTTCTGCCCTTTCATTGTTTTATTGTACTCGGTATGAAATATATTTGTCTCTCGCCATGCATCTACCTTTACGTGCATTTTACATTGGCCGCCCCTCCAATGTTCGGACTGGACTACTACCTTCACTGTATGTCGACAGTGTCGCTATATGTGGTGCTGCTGGTGGTGTCGAAGATATTGTCTGTCTCTTGTGCAGTCAAATCTCTTTCCATCTGCTACCTCCACATTCTCGGACACGATCCCCAAAAGATTTGGCCAGAATCAGCACGAGCTGCTGTATTTCTGTTTCCAGGGTGCACCGCATGGAGGTACATTTGGGATCTTGGTTATCTGCTAACCCTGGGTCCGCCTAGAGCAATGCGTTCCCTTTGCACCCCGAGATGGGAGCAAATAATAACACTGTTTACTTTCCATGTCGTAAGATGCACACTAAAGAGGTTATGGGATCGAGTTGGCTGTTCCATCCCATATAAGGCCAATGACCAAAAGCCAATCTGAAGTCAGATGGGGCAGACATATCGGCGCAGATATCGCAGCAATGATGTAAACCATATCACAACGCATTTCGTTCTCTGGGCTACATCCTGCTAATCTGCAGGAGTTTGAGAAAGAACGCAAAAGAAGAAGAACATTACAACACATTTTTGACGATGTTATGTAGGATCTAGGAATATTTCCTGTTTTACGGGTGAATCACAACCCTTGGGTGTCACACGCCCTACTCTAAAATAGACCTGCAATATGGTCTACAACAGCATTACCCATTTTCGCTGATGCGACAGATCATTGACGATATCCCTTTATGTTCTGCAAGACATTTCGTCAACAAATTAAGAGTGAAGCTCAGTGTACAAATAGTGACAACAGAAATGACATGTCTACGAAGAATACTCGGAGTGTCATTAAGAGATAGAATTAGAAACGATAACTTCAGACAGATAATACCAGTATTGGAACACATCAAAAGACAGCAGATCAAGTGGTTTCTCACACGCTTCCAGACTACCGATATATATCATGCCACAAATGGCCATGACACATAGACATAACGGTTATAGAGTCAGAGGCAGAACATGTAAAAGATGGATCACAGAAATAAAAGAAGCCACAGGAACAAGCTTACAAACAGCGCACAAGAAGGCTATCTCCAGAGAAATCTTCCACCCCTGAGGCCGCAAGGCAAACAAGGGCAACAGCGTATAGATAGACATATAGCTCAGTGTATCACTCAATTGTTATAATTATTATAGTTCTAAGTTCTTCGGATGTTCCAGAGAGGTCGCATTTTGTGCTTTATTTCCTGGTCACACCCATTTCTATCATCCTCTGAACACGCACATTGTCTCTTTCCTCTTCATTGTTTTGTAGTGAATCCATCATCATCATCATCAGGTGACATATTCTTTCCAAAACGTAGTATTCCCTATGCATCTCTTGATTTATCGGCGTTCTTGAATAAGTTGTCCTGCCTCTTCTATTGAGATGCGCAGGCATTTTTGAACAATTTTTGTCCAAAGGTGAATTGGGCATCCTATGCCTCTGTTGCCTTCTATCATTCCCTTCAGTAACACTCTCTCCATGCCGTCCTATCTGTCAATGTGACCCATCCTCCAAAAATTAGCTTTTTCTTTAATATGGTAGTGAGAAGCCAGACGTCAATGGCGTTAATTGTTCTTAACACCTGGTTTTTGGGGGGTTTTTTTCTGTCCATGGTATTCTCGGAAATCGTTTTTTAACATGTTAATTCAAATGATGATATTCTCTTGGTCTTTGTTTTATTTAGTGTCCACGTTCATATCCATGTGTCGCCACAGGAAACACTCACGTTCGCAGTAAACACAACTTGGTTCTTGTGTTATTACCCTCCCATAGTTTCTTAAGCTGTTCTAATTTTGACAGCGCCATTACTGTTCCTCTCTTAATCTCAACTGCGCAGTCACTCGCATTGTTTATATTGTTAGTGTATCCATCATCGGTTTAATTAACTCATTCCCGTCTCATTCATTTGTTTATTTGTTCGTACAGATGTACAACATCAAGAAGATATGCAACAGGTTTAAAGAAGAAAAGGATTGATAAAAGTACTTTCAATGACATGAGAAAAATATTAACATCTCAATAAATTACAAACAAGCAAACAATTAACATTAATAAACACTGCATCTATACCACGCTCTTACGCATGCGGTTGCGTCTGTGGGTCCCACAAATGTTCCACTAGACAAAACAGCCATGCGACAGAAACCTTAGTAGATTATAATTTGTTATATTGAGGCTCTCTTATAGAAGCTTTGTAGCATGTCATCTATACAACTGTAGACCCCCTCTGAGTAGAAGGCTCATTACATAGGCATTGCACTAAACCGAAAGTCTCCTGGGTATAAAAAGAAACTCAGAAAAATCACCTCACTTCACATAGGAAGTAAGAGCTAATCCCTCGCAATTCCTGGAGTTCTCAAACAAACAAACAATGACTCAGAAACATTGTTAGCGAACAAACAGCTATAAGACAGAATTGCTGCCTTTGAGAAATGGTAGAAAGAAGAATAGGGAGAATTTCATAGAAAGAAGAGAAAAATTAGGTTTTGACAACACTTTATATGAAAAATGGAACTATTAAAGGAAATCAAAATTACGCAAGCACAATATTAAAACACATGACCTCAAATTCATAACATTACATGAAGATATAGTTGAGAAGGGAACACAAGAAGTACACGGATATATAAATGGCAGGGGATCCTGAGATGGATAGGGATATGTTATCTAGCAAAGTGCATCACCAAGACAAGAAACTCATATTTTTTAAGGATAGTTACAGCCGATTTTCGTCTCAAATATGGTACTAGATAATGATATGAATAGATGAGAAAAACTGAGATAGTGTGTTAATGTATTTCTTGATTTCTATTCCAGGCGAGCTTCTCTTGCGCCTTCGTTGATGTTGAGTATTCACCGTGGGTAAGTCATCTGTCATTGTCTGTGTTTCTGATGTCTGACATTTTATCTGTTCTATTTTTAATCACTGTAAACATATCTACCCATGCACGTACAACCATATACACAAACACGCATAGTACAATGTTGCCCACATTACCTGTACAAGTAGGTACCGAAAAAATCTTACACGGCATTTTGTCATTTCTCTCCATATTCTCACAAGTGACTAATTAATGTTTCGAACTCATCCAGTACTTCTCCCGTAAATAGGTACCTCAGAGCACGCATCTGACAGTCAATGATATGTGTTCAAAACTCTCCGAGGGAATTGTTTCCGGATCGTTTAGAAAGTAAGAGAAAACTACTGAACGTAAATACTGCGAAAATTACTACACCACAACATGCAGGGTTGATGTTCTCTAATTTTTAATATTTCTCTAATATTTGGATAACATCTAATATTTGTATCCAGTCTTTGGAATGTGGATAGTTCACATCATGTGAAATTAGATGATTCGAATACGTGATAATTCGATAAGGGTGAACGCAAATGACATTTGTCGAAGCTTCATTTTCCACAATGGCCGAATACATCAGACTTCCGTGATAATTAGCTTATGAAAACAGACTTTGAGGTGAACAACTGTTTTATGGTATGCAACTCTTCCAGTATTTTACATAGTTAAATTATCTTTGAGTTACTTCCCATGGATTATAAATATGTGTTCGTACGGTGGTGCGTGCGTGCGAGTGTGTGGTTTGGGGGGGGGGTGTAAAATAGAAACCAACGTGTGTCGCTTGGACTTGAAATAGAAGCAAGAAATATCATTAAATGTACATGCTAGGACACGACTAAGGATATTTATGTTACAGTTGGCTATCTCATCTCATAGGGCATATTGACATAACTTACATGCTAAAGTCTGATTTATCGCGCCAAAAGGTACGTTATCACATTCAAGCTGTAAACCATTCCACACTTCCGTTCCACAAACTACATCATGCATCTAGTAGGAGTATGAAAACGAGACAGAAGACGATATCGGAATTCAGACTTTTATTCTCGAAAAATACCCAACAATTGTTGAGAACTATTCTATGAAATTATTCCAGACAATATTTGGGACTCTCTGCTTGATCATTGTTAGTTAGTTACCCAATAAAACACTGAATTAAGTGTGCTTGACTGCAAACACTGACGTAAATATGCATGGCACTAAACACTGAGGTAATTGTCAGTCAGTCAGTTCCTCTTTTGCCAAGTTTGGCACATATGGCGGATGTCATAGTTCTCCATGCCTATCGGTCAGTTGCCAAGGATTGCAGGTCTTGTGCATTTATACCTGTTGATTTTAATGCATTCATAAATGTTCTTCTAGGCGTTGTTTTTTGTCTTTCCTGTTTTCTTTTCCCGTCTGGTGTCCACATGAAGACTTGTCGTGGAATTCTGTCTTCCTTTATTCTAAGTACGTGGCCGCTGTATGTCCAGCGGCGTTTTCTATTGATGTTAGTCACATATTCTTGTGTTGTCTCCTCTCGTAGTATGTCGTTTGATTTTAGTAGTTCCAATTAGTATTTGTGATTTTTCTGAGACATCTATTCTCGAAAGCAATTGACTTCTTATCCATTATTGCGGTAGATTTTCAAATTTCACATCCATATGTCAATGATGAATAAAATTTGCTTTGAATAGTCGCAGTTTGATGTGTTTTCTTGCGATCTTTGATCTCCAGATGATTGAAAGTTTGTTAAAGGTGTTAGCGATTCGAGTCTTGATTTCTGAGTTGGTATCGTTGGTATCTGAGTTGCTGATATTATCCTGCTTCCCAAATATACGAAAGTATACTGTCATCTAGTTTAATTGATTTGATTCTGTCAGGCCGGTAAAGTTCATGATTTTCGTTGTATGTGTGTTTTAAGTGTGATAAGTGTGCTAGCCACTAAACAACGACAGCACAATCTATCTCAAAACACATTAATGTCACAACAGGTCACTACAAATTACTGTCATTGTATACAAAACTCTCATGTACTTCTATACACGTTCGCGTCGCAGTGTTTAACATGAAAATAACAGGTAGATCCCGCAACATGCTAATATTATATCGTTCATATTGTGTATGTTTCACATTCAAGTCTTAAACAAAAACTTCTGTTACTCTCATAAAATAATACTGTTAACCTGCTTATGGTAACCTTTAGACATTGTAGGACTGTGTTAAACTAAAAACATCGTAGGACTGTGTTACACTGAAGAATGTGTAGGACCGTGTTTAACTGAAGACATTGTATGAATGTATTAACATGAAGACAGTGTAAGCGTATGTTAACCTTAAGACATTGTATCCAATCTGGCAATAATGTATTGATTATTACATCAGAGCTGTATCGTGTGTCCTAACTAGAGAAGGTGTATTATCAATCTCCATACATATCCAATATAGGAAACACACATCTCAGAATATTCATGCTAATGTAGATACAATTGTAGATCTTAGTGTGAAATATTGAAGGAACAGGTTTATTTTCATACTTGCTGTGAAATATGTGTTCATATTGAAGGAACAGGTTTGTGAAGTTCATACTTGGTGTAAAATGTGTTGTTGATATGCAAGAAATATGTTTGTGAAGTTGATTATTAGTTTTTTAAGCCTGAATGATACCTACATTTGTAGTATATTCGGCGCAAGTAGCTTTTAATTCTACGTTGTGACCTTTACTCTAGTTTCGAGGTGTTACCTAACCTTTGTTGTGTGATTTGGCAAGCTTATGGTTAAGTACTTACAGTACGGCTAGGATTAGAAATAATATTTCTAAAGTGTGCGCGCACCTCGCTCCGTGTGTAGCGGGCAGAAATACTGGTCGCCCAGTACAAATAATAGGTTTGAACTCAGAGATTGTCATGATGTGTAGTCGCGGCAGCCATTCATTTCATTGGTATTAAACGGAAATCCGTGACGTCGCCTAGTTAAAAATGTAAACAGTGTGCTATTTATAGCACAGTGTAGAATCAAAAGCAACTTGTATATTCTTTTCAGGTCGTGTCTGGTAACGCAACCACTATATATATCGTACCTTGTCGGTGCGAGGCGAACAATCGACCTTTCTGCCACATTGTAGGACTGTGTCGGACTGTGTATGAAAAGGAAACTATAGTGTAAAAATTATATTATTCATCGCTGAGGCATATCGCAGAATATGGAGTTAGGCTGTTACTTTGAGGCTTATCGCAGAATATGTTAGTCTGTAATTTGAGGCATAAGGCAGAGCAAAAATGGTGTTAGTTCCGTACTGTGAGACATAACGCAGAATATGATGTTAGCCCGTACTTTGTTAGCCCGTACTTTGTTAGCCCGTACTTTGTTAGCCCGTACTTTGTTAGCACGTACTTTGTTAGTCCGTACTTTGTTAGCCCGTACTGTGTTAGCCCGTACTTTGTTAGCCCGTACTTTGTATAATGTTAGGCGTATCGTGGAATATATTGTTAGGCCCTTAATGTGAGGCATATAGTGTTAGGCCCTTAATTTAAGGCGTATCGCAGAATACGGTGTTAGGCCGTTACTCTTTTTTGATCAACAATATACCTAGGAATTATAGGGTCATCATCGCACGCCCGCCGTTATTTTGCCGGAAGATCTGGTACCCATTTCTACAGACGGTGTCGATTTAGAAGCAGTTTGTTATTGTAAATATATTTTCGGCGAAACTGGGAATTGACCATGGATTCCTCCATATAGAAAATCAATACATTACGGACATTTTATGAACAGGTTTACATAATCGTTACAAAGATGTACATATCTCACAAGTAAATTATATAAGGAGATGCATTTAGAATGTTATTAGTTACATGGAGATGCATTTAGAATGTTATTAGTTATTGATATAATTGTTGATTTCGTTTCTTCTCTAGACCTTCTGGGTTCTAAACTCTTTATGTTTAGAGGTAGGTCTTTGGGTCCTTGAAGTACGATTTCTGATGTTCCATGTTTGTGGTCCTGATGGTACTTCAATACGTGTATGGGATGTTCGCTGTTCTTGTAATAGTCATTTCTAGATTGGATCGTTTTCAGTGACTTGAGTACACAGTTTGAATGTCTTGACAAGATCACATCCTTTTTTTGGGAGAGGGGGGTGGTGTTGGTCAAATACAGAAAACATGTTTGCATGAGTTGCAATGAGATTCGGTACCGCTAGAATGTACCTCGTTAAATTATGCTGCAACTCTAAGAAGAATTTTAGCGAAAAATGAGTACCGGTAGTTCAAGAATCAGCTTCAATCTATTTTATCTGTCCATATTTTGTTTTCTTGCACCACCACCAATCGATCCTTTTCTTCATCGATGCATACATTGTACCTAATTCACGCATCTCACCTCCTTTCCAATGTATGCTTCTCTGTCGTGCCATTTTCCTTATCTTATTTATTAAAACCAAATATTTCTTCCTAAACGTATGTACGTCTTCTATATTTATCTAGAGATTTATTACAAAACGAACGTTTACACTGTAAATGAATCAATATTTCTCCCTACCGCATTTCCTCCACGCCTATTTCAACCAGGGACGCATAGTGTGTGCGACATTGTCCCATGTCTATGAAACTGTCATCTGCCTGTTCACAAGATTTCTGACATTTTATCCAATGAATACCAATATTGATTGCAGGTTGACCGATGCACGTATAAATAATATTGATGTAATATACTGAAGTTTATAGAGTATGCAGATGAGCTGGAGATAAGACTAAACTTCAATGTGTAAATATGCATTCATATTTATACTATTAAGACGAGACTGTGTTCAGAAAATCTTTTATTTTTCATTTTAAGGAACTGCATGGGAAATGCGATATATTTCCAATAGTTAATGGTAAATGTGGGAGGTTGACTAGTAGACAGAATTACCATTGTTTTATACTGCTAGATATTAGATATCAATCAATGAAGTCAAGTATCATAACGAGGTGATGTGAGTGTTCCTGCTTCTCTGCATATCTGTATCTTCAGTTCATTCTCCCATGCCGCCATGGCAACCCATCCAGCTATTTTTCTCTCTGTCTTCCTCTTGTTATCGAAGTATCAAGATATTAATATTGATACTATATGTTATGATATGATTGTTATATGATATAATATGATTACTATATGCTATAATAAGATTACTATATGCTATGATAAGTTTACTATATGCTATGATAAGATTACTATATGCTATGATAAGATTACTATATGCTATGATAAGATTACTATATGCTATGATAAGATTACTATATGGTATGATATGATTATTATATGATATGATAGCATTACTATATATGCTATGATTACTATATGTTTACTATATGATATGTTTACTATATGATATGTTTACTATATGATATGTTTACTATATGATATGTTTACTATATGATATGTTTACTATATGATATGTTTACTATATGATATGTTTACTATATGATATGTTTACTATATGATATGTGTACTATATGATATTAAGATTATCCCTTTATCTTTCCGGTGGTTGCTAAATGTTCACGTTTTTCTCTTCTCATCACATTCCCTAAATATCTGCTCTAACTGCCTTTCATTATTACAATAGTTTATCTTTTTACAGCAGCATTGTATGATCCCCCTCTGTGCATTTGAGAAACATTGGAGACTTTTCAGATAACTGCACAATAAACACTGACAGTCTATATAATTGGAGGTCTGAACCTCTCAACACCCTTCCCAACCCCCCAAATATGTACTGGCTTGTATCCTACAATTGTGTATTTTCAGGATGCTCTTGTGTATTATCTGTGCATGTAATCAGACATTATGATATTATATAAACAAATGATATGAATGTCGTAAAATACGACTAAGGGGATGTCGCTAATTTACGGTAACAATTTCTTGACCACTTTTTGTCACCTTTTGTCAAGGACAGTCAGGTATTCAGGTTAATTAATTAATTATATTAATTATGTCAAAATCAAGGCTAACATCCTCACCAATATATATATATATATGTATATATTGCACAACATTGCCAGAATATGTCTTCTTCCGTGTACTGACGTAGTTACAAGTTCATGTATCTTCAAACTTTGTTGTGCCTTTTGATTAGTGAATTGTTTTCTAAATATATATTCCCCCTTGACCTTTTAGCAATTCACTTAAGTGTAGAATCACCTCCGTGTGGCTATGCTGCTGTCCGTCCGTCGAAGTCGACGATGACCATTCATTTCAACTGGGATGATGATGATGTCTGCGGTGTGACCGACTGTGACTAATGAGTCCTATGTGTGCTTGGAATTGTCTACCACACTCTGACATGCATGTTTGAACATGCCCAGTGTGTGAAGCAGCTCTTGCCTTTCTTCTATCACGTTTTTGTTGTTCATCATTGTGTCTGAGGTTCTCTGCAGCTGCTGGACCACCCTTGATTCTGCGACGCCAGTCGAATCTGTCTTGTGCAAGAAGAAAATATAGCCTTGTGGATACATTGCATCCTTGACACACTCTATTCTAGAATATTGACGTAATGTTTGCCTTTGCGTATTTAATCATGTGATCCTAAAGACATACTGATACAGTCTCCGCCGTGTGACTATTTCTATAATATAAATTCCTTTCTCTTGACAGTAAGGAAAGTCAAATATTTCTTCTCCAGACATCTAGACGTATTGGAAGTGCAATATTAGATGCGTACATTTATTTTATCACCGGTATACTTAGGAAAGACCTGGTCAACATTACGCCAACCGTCTTATTTTTCCAGGATTATATGGTACTCATTTAAAAACATGATTCGACTGAACATCTTTATGGATTTGTTAATGTTCGTTCTGCACTCTCGCTGAAACTCTAATTTAGGTAGCAGGACAGTGGTCCTACTGGGAAATATCGAATCGTGAGAACGTATATGGGTTGTGTAAGTCTCGTAGATACGTGTTTGTTAGTGGTAAGATTTACATAAGAAATGGGTTTTTTTTTAAATTTTGCATGAGTAGTTTTGTTTGAGAACCCCAGAAATTGCGAGAGATTAGCTCTTACTTCCTACGTGCAGTTGGGGATTTTTCTTAGCTGTCTTTCATACCCAGGAGACTTCAGATTTCGGGTTAATGCAATACCTATTGAAGGAGCCTTCTACTCAGAGGAGGTTTATAATTGTATAGATGAAATGCTACAAAGCTCCCATAAGGCTTCAATATAACGGCATGTCATCTACTAATGTTTTCTGTTGCATGGGGGTGGGGGTCAACTGGGCCATTGATGAGACCCACAGATGCAACTGCATGCATTTTGCATTGGTAATTACCTTCATATTTGTGAGATTATAATGCCAATTTGTGACGGGAAATAATTAGTAAAAGGGGGGGGGGTGCTGCACTACTATATGGCTTACTCACTAATACTACGTGTCATCTTCTGGTTATGTTGTATGTTGATGTTGTATGTTGATGTTGTATGTTGATGTTGTATGTTGATGTTGTGTTTAACGCCTTACCACCACACCCCCCCCAACCATTTAACAAAGAGCACGGTTATGTCACTACTTTACTTGCGTCAATAAATATACAACGTTGGCGGTAGATATGTTGGAGATTTTAAAATATTTTCTATTTCAACCTCCAATCAAACAAACTATTCATGAACCACACAAAATGTTGACATAAAGTAAGAGACAATTTTACATTTCACTGGCTAGGATACTCGATATGCACTCGTTCAATCACAGGACTATCTTCACGTGACAGGACACCCATTATTACAACGCAACAAATTATCTGTATCCTTGATCAGACGAGTTAAGTCGTGATTGTCGCTATGAACCTTGTTGCCTTCCTCGTAAACCTAACACTGACGTCATCGATTTACGAGATCAAATGAAGACAATGGCGAGAATTTCTCCTTCACAAATCAGATGAATAAATATTTTTAGTTTCTCAGTATTTCTCTCGCTCTCCTCTCAGTTGCGGGATGTATAACTGATTGATAACACAATTAGATTGTTACTTATTTCTCTCACTCTCCTCTCAGTTGCGGGATGTATAACTGATTGATAACACAATTATATTGTTACTTATTTCTCTCACTCTCCTCTCAGTTGCGGGATGTATAACTGATTGATAACACAATTAGATTGTTACTTATTTCTCTCACTCTCCTCTCAGTTGCGGGATGTATAACTGATTGATAACACAATTAGATTGTTACTTATTTCTCTCATTCTCCTCTCAGTTGCGGGATGTATAACTGATTGATAACACAATTAGATTGTTACTTATTTCTCTCATTCTCCTCTCAGTTGCGGGATGTATAACTGATTGATAACACAATTAGATTGTTACTTATTTCTCTCGCTCTCCTCTCAGTTGCAGGATGTATAACTGATTGATAACACAATTAGATTGTTACTTATTTCTCTAACTCTCCTCTCAGTTGCGGGATGTATAACTGATTGATAACACAATTATATTGTTACTTATTTCCTGCGACCTTCATAAAAAGAGAGTTTAGGTTGTCTTATTTTCTCTATTTAAACATCTTCTCCATGGCATAGCTAATGTCATCCTCGTTAAATATATTATCTTTCTTCTACACTTTGATTACCTCCTTCTACACTTTGAATACCTCCTTCTACACTTTGAATACCTCCTTCTACACTGTGCGTACTTAAACAAGTGACAGAATTCATATACATAGGAAGTAATATAACAACAGACGGCACCCAGCAGCAAATAAATACACAACAGATGTAGTAAAGCATACCAAGCACTAAGGAAAATGACACCAATCTTCAGAAATAAAAATAAATTTAACTTTAAACACCAAAATAAAGCTATTCAAAACGATTATTATGCCAACACTGTGCTACCAAACCCACACATGGACGACGACAGCAAAAGACACACCTAAACTGGTACCACTTGAAATGGCATGTTTACGCAGATTCCTAGGAATATCGCTAAGAGACAGAGCGAGAAATGAAGACATTAGACAAAGAACTGGTACCCTTGCAATCGTAGAATATATTAAGAAACAACAGATAACATAGGTTGCACACATCAGCAGACTGCCATAAGACAGCATACCACAACAAGCTATGCAACACAGATATAGCGAAGGCAGACCTAGAGGCCGATCACGAAAACGATGGACAACCGAAATAAAAGAGACGACAAATTCCACAATATACTCAGCACACACGAGGGCTGTCTCCAGAAAACTCTTCTACCCCTGAAGCTGAAATGCAACGAAGGGTTTAGCTAATAGATATATAGACAACATGTACGTATTACATCAATGGTGACGCCTTCACGCTCCTCAAGTGGCATAGGTAACGCAGCATGGGCGCGTTTCACTTGAACACGCCTTCTATAACTAACCACAAAAATTAATGACCGTGCTGATCCCAGTTTCCTCTACTTAACGAGGGGTCCGTGCAAGTATCCGGCCCGTGCGACGAATTTAGAAGCCTTATTAGTCGTGCCAAGCTCTTGTGTAGCCAAGATCTGAAATATGAGCAAAGAATAGAAAAACTACTCTCGTATATACCCTCCATGCTTGTTGTAATATACGACTAAGGAGATTAGGTGGTGGAGTTGACTGTCCCACCTTATACAGGGTTAAAGTGACTCATAAGCCATACTGAACTCGAATGTGTCGGACCAAAGGGAGTAAATATCTGAATCACTGAAGATTCCGATGTTTTGGGGTATGAACTCTCAGTATTTGAGTAGTTGAACGTCTGTGAGTGTGGCACTTGCCTCTGCCCTGAATTGTGTGAGTTTATTCCTATGGCTAGTAAGAATTGTAAATCATTGCAAAATTCCCTTCGTTCCACGCCATGCTAATCTGTAGAAGTGTGTGAACGAAAGCACAGTGACAAGTAGATGCAAATGCTAAATTGATGCCACAGTGCGCTGGTATCTATTTTAGTACTAATGTAGTTTTTCTTCTAGATAATTCGAAGGTATTTTGCCCGATTTGTGAATGACTATGTCTTGTTTGGTATATTTGATGCTCGTAAACCTGATTTTGAATCACTGAAGATTGCGGTGATTTTAGGTATGTACTCTCGGTTGTTGAATATTTGAGCATCTGTGAGTGTGGCAGTTGCCTCTGCCCTGAATTGTGTAAATTTTATTCCTGTCGCAAGGGATTGTTCGTATGTGGTGTTGTCTGGAAACGTGATTTTTATTCCGCTGCCACCATTTGTTGTGCTTTTGTTTCGCAACCGTATGTGTACAGATTTTCTCAGATATTTCCGAGATATTGGGTTTATAACATGTGAAGTAATAAATCTGAAGTGATAAATCTGAAGTGATATATGTCTTCGTTCTATTTCTGTATGAGTGGTCTTGGAGTTCTTGTTTGATATTTCTGAAAATATGTTTATAGTTTTGAATTCATGTATCACATCGGTTAATGAAATGAGGAGAATCTGTTCTTTTGTCGGGTAGGCTACGTGCCTTCAAGAACTACGTTCTCACACCTAACAGGATTGATTAATCATCATTTCTTAGAAAGACGAGTGTAGTGTAACGCTCCTGCAGCGTACATATAGACCTGCAAAGTCATAGTAATACATTTAATAAGACTGAATACATGTTCGAATAAAATAATAGAGGTGTTTGACTCAGCACAATATAGTAAGATCTTCTTGGTTTAATTCCCAGGATATGTAAGCGATTAGATCTTACTTCCTATGTACAGTGGCGTAGTTTCTCAGAGTTTTCTTTCATACCCAGGAGATAGCTTTTGACTTAATGCAATGTCTATTGAAGGAACCTTCTACTGAGAAAGGGTGGGTACATGTCACGAGACAAGCTGACAGTTTTCCTGGGCCACCCATTGTTTATCTTTTCTCCGAAGAGGAGCTTCGCAGGCAGTGAGCTATTCCTCGTGTAGAAAGACCCATTTCATTAACATCCTTCGTGTCTGCAGGTATCATACCTACTTTCTTCTGTATAACCGAGTTGAGCATCGACGACAGTCAGATTAGACTCATATTTTACACACTATAGTAAGATTGCACAAAGTTCACATCAGAGAGTCACTATAGCTTACACAAGCAGGTACACTACTCAGTATCTGTTGGGAAGAGTGGTAACGACGCAGTAGGAAGAGGCGCAACCTAACACCTGTGAGCTATCCAAGCTCAGCAACTAGTAAGAATTGTACATTCAGTAGTAGCAAAAATCAATGTTTGCTCTACAAATTGAGTATGAATATATACCTTATATCATATATGTCATATATAATATATATCACAGTTTATGAGCTACAATCTAGATATCGACACTACTATAAAGTAAGCACAACAATGTTCATGTTTCACTTGATAGAACAAATTATTTTGAATTGAATCAATTGTAGTAATAATACAGCGGGAGTGGTAAATACATAAACATTATATGGAAGTAATAAAAAAAATACCATTAAAAACATTACTCAACAATATTATTAAAATAAAGTCGACATGTGTTTCCGTACAAAGACGAATACAAATGGGATGTGCATGATTAAGGTATTGAAAAGTAATAATGGGAAAACTGATTGCAGTGTGGTGTTGCATGTAGGGGAAAGATTAGGAATCGTATAAAGACATAGGAGAAAGTAAAAAGAGAAAAGAAAAAAGAAAGAATATATGCACGTATATTTTATTCCGAATTCAGTTCACCGTGATTGTATAGGGACCCTATAATATTTGTGAGCGCTGTATTATTATCTAAGATATATGATAACACGAGGAACGACTTTCGCATATATAAATACAATATCACTTTTGAGATATTTCTTGCCCTGAATTTTTTAATAAACTTCTGCTAATCAGTAGTATGTAGTGCGAAGAACGAAATCCGCTTTATCGTGGTTCACAGTTTAGCTGTAACATCCGCGTATTTAGATCATGTACATCCGGCCAAACGGACCTTAACAAATAATATAAGAAAAAGAACATTTTCATTTTTTGGCCACTTCATGAGACAGGCAGATTTAGAGAAAATAGTCACAACAGGCAAGATTAAAGGCAACAGCGACAGAGGGCGACAACGTGAGAAAATCTAAGACAGTTTGACAACCTGGCACAGCAAGGAAACACCAACGATCTTGCTACATACTACTGTGGACAGAGAGCTGTGGAGTGCCATGATCACTTAAGCCAGCCGGCATCGCACCTGAAGATGATGAAATCCGACTTCAGAATATCTGTTGGTTTACTGTGAACATTTATTGGATGGGTCTGCTAACCCCACCGCTACAAAACACTAAAAACATCTTCATTATTATCCTCTTCGGCTCTTTGTATTACTATTTTTTTTTATCCACTTTCGAGCCCTGTAACATTGAGCAAATCAAAGTACATGGTAGTAGCTATTCCGCCTTCTCTATATTTTACTACTGTAATCTCTAAGAAAAATAGTCTGGTTTTCTTGTTGTGAAGACATTATTTCTAAACGTGATAACAAAGTCTGCTGGTGCGCACCTCTGTTGGCATCTCTGACTTCAGCACCAGTGATTTCTTGGAGACTGTGGTCTTGCTCGATATCTGGGATGGCCCAACAAATCGTATTTTTCCAGCCTCTGTTGGCTAGACTAAGCCTACATCTCCACTTCAAGTTATCCTGAATGGGGAATAGGATGTTTAAACAAGGTCTCGAACAACACTGAATTCATATTTTCATTATTTTAAGGAACATCACGCATCTTGCCCCCACCAACAAAATCTTGAGAACATTCCTATTTCTGGCTCTAGGTTTGACTAATCTTAACATAACAGGTTAAGGTTTTCTCGGAGAGCGAAAAAGAAAGACAGCCGAAAATGTCGCGATTACAGGATATTGCAACTCTCTTTGAAGCGATACTTTAAAATAAACAGGACTAAGTTCGCTATTTAAAAAAAAAGACACAGACTGGCATCGGGAATAATTTCTGCAAAAGAAAAGTTACAAAGAAGATATTGAAATGCAGATGGTGTATTTGAGTGAAGTGAGCAAACTCCACCATTTGAAACTTCAATTAGTCATCAATTATCACATATTTTTCCTTACTTTAATTTAGCCAGACATTTGACATTTCGAGGGATCAGAATTGTGTTTAATTGAACGAAATGAGACAGTGGTATGGAAAACTCTAATTTTTTTCACGAGACGGGAAGTTTTATTTTTGTTCTTAGAGTTTCCATTTTGATGTTGCTCTACAACGTTCTACAAATCACTCTATATCTCCAGTCTTGATTTTACATTTCCAGGATCTGTAGTGTTCATCGTTGCTTATATATCCCCCCTAGACAACATCGATGTCCAGGTTGGTCACAGAGAACAATTTTGAGATGGGGTCACAGACTCATCTATGAAAGCCACACATATATGACTATTTGAGTGACATTTAGTAAGACTTTCAGTAACATGTCTTCGAGAAATTCAATTAATTATTTTAAACTCCTTATAGGAACGGAAGAAAAAGCGACCAAAGTGTGTAAAATCGGTTGAGAATAAGTTATTTTTGACTACGGTATTTGGTAATCATCTTAGCTTTAAAGAAAGTGTTCTAATAACAGGGATAAGTTAAGTAGTTCTATATGTAGCTGAACAACTCACTCATTCATTCTTTCATTACTTACTTGATAGATTATTTCGAGAAAGTTGTCTTTGCAATTGATTTCCTGAACCGGAATCTATCCTGTGCCAATCTGCCTACCTCCTCCAATGATAACTTCATACAGTCTTTGATGTCATCTGTCCATCTCCTTCTAGATCTGCCTCTTCTTGTACTTCTCCGTATTCTGCCCTCCAAGATACGTC
This sequence comes from Meghimatium bilineatum, assembly GCA_034231615.1. Classification (NCBI taxonomy): domain Eukaryota; kingdom Metazoa; phylum Mollusca; class Gastropoda; order Stylommatophora; family Philomycidae; genus Meghimatium; species Meghimatium bilineatum. The sequence goes on from CM067316.1 coordinate 53,737,847, forward strand.
TTTCCATGCCAGTGTGTCTCTTTTTATGTCCAAAATACTTCAGTTTTCTATGAAAAATTGTATTCACCAGCCATACTTCCTCTATATCCAGCATACTCAAAACCTCACTGTTCTTTGATCTTTTTTTGTCCAGGATATTCTTATTATTGCCCTATAACACTTCAGTTCGAATGCTGATATTCAGCTGAAGACGGATGTGTCGGACCACTGGCGCAAATAAAACGGCGACACAACGCATTTCCATTCTCTGGACTACATCCTGCTGGAAATCTATTAGGACCATGGTCCTGCTGTAAGGGAGATTCAGCGGGAGTTTGAGAATGAACGAAGAAGAAGAAGAATGCTGATATTATTTTTGCCATTGTTCTATTTATAGTCCAAGTCTCAGATCTGTAAGTTGCAAATGGAAAAATGAATTATCTAAATATCTTGTATCTCTTTATAACAGTTTCTCAATATATTTTTCTTTTAATTTTTTAAATTGTGTTATTACTATCGCTAATCTGTTCCTAATTTCTATTGTACATTCACCTAAACTGTTTATATTAACCCAGATAATCAAACTTGCCGTTGGTTTCCAGTTCTGTTATCTATTTTAATTCTTGGTATTACTTTGGTTTTATTTGTTGTCATGATCTTGATTTTATATATGTTTAATTGAAGGTTTTGTTTTAATGATCATCCTTTCCTGCGCTTCTATGTGTTTAGTTAGAAGAACCGTTTCATCTGCGCATCTTATCTCTGTTATTTCACATCCAGCTGAAATGCTAGTAAGTATAATTAAACATTATAGATAATATGTCAAACAACTAGACAACGAAATGCGAGGGAGGTGTCTTTATAATTAAGCATAGCATATTGACAAGTTGTTGACAAGTGTTGAAGGGGGCAAAAATATGGGCAAAACAATTATGGACGCATATTATGGACAACCCATTCCCCTTTTGAGTAGAAGGCTTCTTCAATGGGCATTGCATTAAGCCGAAAGTTGAAGTATCCAGGGTATGAAAGAAAGTTCTGCGAATCCACCCTACTGCACATGGTAGGTAGGTTAATGAGTTTGCCTCTCTTTTGGAGAGGCGTGCTTCTTTCAACCATCGGACAAAGTCCAATTAGGTTATATCAGGACACACTACCATAAACTATTAGAGGTAACAAAGACCCCGTATTAGTGTATTTCCCTACTGCACATAGAAAGTAAAAGCTAATATCTCACAATTGCTGGGTTTATTGACAACAACAGCATGGACAACCCATTACGTTTTATTTTTGTGTTTCTTGAGAGGACAAGCTTTCATCTCTATACCCCCGATCATTCTCTATACTTATACATTATGACCTATAGCATCACTATCACCCCTGTGCCCCTGATGCCCTGTTTTCCCTGATGTCCTGTACCCCTTATGCCATGTACCAGTGATAATGCTCTGTACTTATACATTTTCACATCCTGCGTCACTTCCGCCATCTTCAAAGTAGCCTCTTTCCTAAATTTTACTCAATCCAAGAATTAACATTAAAACATCTCCTACCTTGTCTGGCCTCACATTCCCCCACAAATTGTGTGAAGAGAACAAGATTTGCATAAGACTAAATTTAGGCCAAAGTCTTCGTTATCAGTTTAGTCACGTCTTGGTTGGAAGGAACGTGTCTTCGTGGACACAGATAATGTCGCTTTGTAATTTCGTTGCTGAATTGAGGAGATATTTTAACGACAGTGTCTATACGGAAACGCTAATTGCAAGTAGAAACACAACCTCCATGTTTTTTTATGGTAAGAAGCAATGAAACAACTAAATTAACGTCTGAGGTTAAAAGAACCGTACCTCAACAGAAGAGAAATATTTATTTGACCAAAAGCACAAAAGCAATGTTTATAAATTGAGAGGAAGCAGAATAGTACCAATTATCTGAGTATATCAGGTACATTTAGTTTCTCTCTATACATTTGGTACATGGAGTTTCTCTCAATACATTTAGTACATGGAGTTTCTCTCAATACATTTGGTACATGGAGTTTCTCTCAATACATTTGGTACATGGAGCTTCAATACATTTGGTACATGGAGTTTCTCTCAATACATTTAGCACATGGAGTTTCAATACATTTGGTTTCTCTCAATACATTTGGTACATTTAGTTTCTCTAAATACATTTGGTACATTTAGTTTCTCTCAATACATTTGGTACATTTAGTTTCTCTCAATACATTTGGTACATTTAGTTTCTCTCAATACATTAGGTACATTTAGTTTCTCTCAATACATTTGGTACATTTAGTTTCTCTCAATACATTTGGTACATTTAGTTTCTCTCAATACATTTGCTACTTTTAGTTTCTCTCAATACATTTGGTACATTTAATTTCCCTCAATACATTTGGTACATTTAGTTTCTTTCAATACATTTGGTACATTTAGTTTCTCTCAATACATTTGGTACATTTAGTTTCTCTCAATACATTTGGTACATTTAGTTTCTCTCAATACATTTGGTACATTTAGTTTCTCTCAATACATTTGGTACATTTGGTTTCTCTCAATACATTTGGTACATTTAGTTTCTCTCAATACATTTGGTACATTTAGTTTCTTTCAATACATTTGGTACATTTAGTTTCTCTCAATACATTTGGTACATTTAGTTTCTCTCAATACATTTGGTACATTTAGTTTCTCTCAATACATTTGGTACATTTAGTTTCTCTCAATACATTTGCTACTTTTAGTTTCTCTCAATACATTTGGTACATTTAATTTCCCTCAATACATTTGGTACATTTAGTTTCTTTCAATACATTTGGTACATTTAGTTTCTCTCAATACATTTGGTACATTTAGTTTCTCTCAATACATTTGGTACATTTGGTTTCTCTCAATACATTTGGTACATTTGGTTTCTCTCAATACATTTGGTACATTTAGTTTCTCTCAATACATTTGGTACATTTAGTTTCTCTCAATACATTTGGTACATTTGGTTTCTCTCAATACATTTGGTACATTTAGTTTCTTTCAATACATTTGGTACATTTAGTTTCTCTCAATACATTTGGTACATTTAGTTTCTCTCAATACATTTGGTACATTTAGTTTCTCTCAATACATTTGGTACATTTAGTTTCTCTCAATACATTTGGTACATTTAGTTTCTCTCAATACATTTGGTACATTTAGTTTCGCAGCAAGGTCTAAGGAGGGGATATACGAAGGTACATTTTGAAATTTGGGGGCAACAAACAATTGTGTGGATCGGTGTTGATCTTAGAAAGGTTAAGATTTGAATTTTATATATATCAACTAGTTTTATATCTAAGAAAATCAACTAGCTTATCCTAACGGTTCTCTAGGTGTGTGGCGTAAAGGTAAAATTATCTCAATAAGGGGACACGGGCCAACAATGTTTGAAAGCCACTGATACACGAGCTCACTACATCTCTTCAAGATATTGAAAGTCACTTATTTAAGAGTTTATTATGTCTCTTCAATATCTTACAAGCCACTGATAAATGATCTTGCCATGTCTCTTCAAGCACTTGAAAGCCACTGATATAAGAACACCATGTCTCTTCAATCTCTTTAACGCTACCTATATAAGAACTTATTATGTCTCTTTATTCTCTTGAAAGCCACTGATATAAGAACTTATTATGTCTCTTTATTCTCTTGAAAGCCACTGATATAAAAACTTATTATGTCTCTTTATTCTCTTGAAAGCCACTGATATAAGAACTTATTATGTCTCTTTATTCTCTTGAAAGCCACTGATATAAGAACTTATTATGTCTCTTTATTCTCTTGAAAGCCACTGATATAAGAACTTATTATGTCTCTTCAATCTCGAAAGCGAAAGCGAATTTGAGCAAAAATGTGAATACTTTCATCTGTGGCTGTAATGTAGATGAAGTTACCATATAGAATGTACAACAAAACGATAACATCAATAACACGGCACACTCCCACCAACTATCGCCTGTTGGATGATAATGATACAATCGATGAAGCAAAGATTATGAGACTGTCGGAATTTGGAATTAAATGCAATACAAGAATAAATTAGCGCCGTTAGGATGGTTAGGAAGTGTACAGCAGGCTATGGAATTATTAGTATACAAGGTACCAATCCTTATCTCTTGTTCATTATTGAACACATACATGTCTGTTGTGGAAACCAAGAATTTCTGCAGTATAGTCGGTAAAACGCGGTAATTAGCCGGTTCTATTTACTCCAGAAACGTATACGGTATGAAATGTTTGTGAAAGTCTCGAGACTACATATCAGATATGTGTACGAGTTTCAAATTTATTGGGCAATTTTGGAATCCTCGCTGTAGAACGGATATACTTACTCGCAATTTCCTCAAATGATGGCGTAGTCAACACACCTATATGGATTAACATGTCTTAGAAAGACTCAAGACATATCTAGATGTATAATCTGGATATATAATCTGGATATATAATCTGGATATATAATCTGGATATATAATCTGTTTATGTATACAATATATATTCTGTATACGTATACGATATATATTATGGATATATATATATATATATATATATATAATCTGGATATGTACACCAAATATATTATGGATATATAGTCTGGATATGTATACGATATATAATCTGGATATATAATCTGGATATGTATACTATATATATTCGGGATATATAATCTGGATATGTATACGATACATATTCTGGATATATAGTCTGGATATGTATACAATATATATTCTTGATATGCAGTCTGGATATGTATACTATACATATTCTGGATATGTTAACGATATATAATCTGGATATGTATACGATTTATAATATGGATATATAATGTAGATATATATACGATATATAATCTGGATATATAATCTGTATATGTACAGGAATTTCATATTTAGTAGGAAATTGGGAATCGTCGATGTAAATATTCGTATTTTCTCAGATGAGGAAAGGAGTAATAGTAGTGCAATGTTACGATATCCCCCCCCCCTCCCGACAAGAAAATCCAGACTTATAATCGGCTAATTATTCGTTGTTTGAAATAAAAACTACCACCATGATTCACCAAGGAAGTAGGGTACCAGCGATCATGCTCTGAGAATAGTGCCATCGCAACTCCACAACTATTCAGGCAGCTTATGGTCAATCACAGAATGGGCAGCTGAGTGTTTATGTGAACCGTGTGCTTTGATTCGTTGTCATATGACGTATTCTCCCCAGATCGCGGGTCTTCCTAATGAATTCCGTGAACTCATCTCTCTGTTTTGGGTCATGCGGCTTGTATTTTCTTACGACGTATTCATGTTATGTTGTCAGTCCATCGTCTCCTTGTCTGCCCTTCCTCCTCCTCCTTCTATATGCAGTGTCCTTCATTCTATAATTGGTAGCATATCCTATTCAGGGTGTAGCATCAACCCTGAATGTTTTTCTCTGTAGTGGTTTTGTAGGTAATATAAATTTGTTCAGTGGGTTTCCATTTCTTTCTGAACCGCCCAGATGCACAATTGCATGTGGCTGAACTCGAACCCGAACCTTGGCGGTTACTGTCAAAAAGAGCACCATGTCGATAAAGAGCTGTATATCGTACTACGATATCGAGTCCTAACGCAGCTTACCTATACTTTATATCTCAAATGATGTCATACTGTATACACTGAAAATGCTTTAACTTATTTGAAGGTCTTGTTGTTTTTGAGAGAATATACTTTGTTTTATAACGAAGATACTAAATAACTTCTGATACCTGTAAAACATATCACTGAGACAAACAGGTAAACAGAAACAGAGAACATGAAGCAATATGTTTTACAATTCATAAAACAGACTGAATCACACGAAATATTATAGTTATCATTTCACAAAGCAGACTGAATCACACGAAATATTATAGTTATCATTTCACAAAGCAGACTGAATCATAGCTGAGACTTTAGTTCAGATTTTACAAAGTAGATTGAATATTACGACAGTATAGCATAAGACTAGATAGTACATTTTCTATTGTCTGTCTAATGTGAATGATGCTCGTATTAATACTTTCTGTTAAGCGTAGGGGTGGGAGCTTAAGTAGTCGTTCTGAGACCAGATGTGTCGCCCAGTGTTTGCATTTAATACATGTTTGTTCAACGTTATCTTGATGTTATCTATCCACCGTTTTCTGGTCCACCTTTGGGTATGAGAAATAAATATTTGAGACAAATCAGGGAGATCCGTAAAGAATATTATGACATTGTAAAAAAAGAAAGTAAATTAACCCATAGCAATTATTAATTCCGTAGATGTGTGAGACGTTAGCGATCTCACATTTCAGAAGCTCTGCAAATGAGGGCGGTAGCCATCTCCTCTCCCTCGCAGTCTTTACTTCCTGGATTAATACGGTACCCATTTAATGATAGGTCGACCTGGAAACCGTTGCGATCTGAAAAACATTTCCGCCTCAACTGCGGAATGAACTCAGGACTACTCATATGCGAAGCCAGTGCGCTAACCACTACGCTACGGGGCTCCCTATGATATTGTATATACGGATGAAACGTGGCTCACCACACTAATGAAAATGAAAAGCCATCCGTAGATGGAACTATTAAAAGATATGTACCAAGTAGCAAAAGTCAAAGATTAATAATGGCAAAGCCAGGTAGCAGACAAAATGTTCTTTTGAAGAATGTTGAACTCATTTTCATTTCCAAATCTACCTATAATCGAGATTATCATGCTGAGATGAATAGTCATACATTTAGAGATTGGATAGAAAAGACGTTATTGCCATCATTAGATAGACCATCCTGTCTGTTTATGGACAAGCTTCCTACAATAATGTTATTGCATGTAAAGATAAGATCCCTACAACCTCATCTACTAAGGAAGATATTAACATATGGCTTAGAAAAAAAAATACTCCATTTACTGAAATGCACTTGAAACCGGAGTTTCTGTTAATGGTAAAGAATGTACACAGAGCGAAGACTTTCCACAATTATACAATTATATACAAGTTTAACTGTTAAATGTATATATCGCTACATATGATCTTAATGCAACGAAAGAAAAATGTTAATTCAGAATACTGTACTTCTTTTTTACCCATGCTATAACATATGAACATAATTGCCTATACCAGCATTTACTGTAAAATTTCTTTTCCACATGCAATAAAATTAGTACTACCTTAAAAACGACAGACTGCTGCGATAAATGCGTTAAATCTAGAAAAACATAAATCATAAATCTGTAACGTGGTTATGAAATTAAACACTCGTGCAAACTCTTTAGCTTATACGCTCAGTAATTACAGAGAAAATAGACAATATCGGTGGACAACTATTTATGAACGCACTATAGACGGATTAACTAATATAGTTAACATGTGTCTCTAGACAGATTAACTAATATAGTTAACATATGTATTTAACCTGATTAACTAATTTAATTAGGAAATGTCTTTAGATGGATTAACTAATTCTCCTTAGCTACTAGTCCGTAATAAGAGATTAGATGCGCTACATTGGTAAAGATAAAAATATAGACACATTCCGGTAGCAAAAGTAAAAATGTAATTACATTCTGATGGTAAAAATAAAATGTAGATACGATGGGAAGGTAAAGATTAGAATGTAGATATGTTGTGGTGCTAAAGATAAAATGTAGTACGTGCTGCCGGTACAGATAAAAATCTAGATATTTTATGTTGGTAAATATAAAAGTTTATGAGGTTTTATAATCTTTTGTTTCATCAAAATTGTACATGATATTTTATTACTTTTCATACATAAACAATGTCAAACATTATATGTGATGTTTCTTTGGATGATGTGACATTGTGAGATGAGATGAAATTTGCCCATGTAATGAAAAATGGAATAGTCGGCGATACCATTTTGTGAAGTAATAATAGGGGATAAATCCGTAGTCCATTGTTTCGTTATATCATTATTTGTTCATTTTTAATTTTCTCATTTTGTGAAGTGAATAATAGGTTATAAATCCGAATTTCGTTGCTTCTATACATAATCATTTCTGATCTTAATGCAGCATACAAATTTGAAATTGAATAGTCAATATAATACATTTAGGAAATTGGTCTACACCAGATAATGGAATCTTGTTGAATTGACGCAAAATGAAATATGCCTCATCTCTCTCTCTCTCTTTCTCTCTCTCTTTCTCTCTCTCTGTCTCTCTCTCTCTCTCTGATACTGCATTGAACATATACGTATGGATACTACTCTTTCCTCTATCAATACACTTTCAATGTATATTTCATATATATATATATACATTACAATTTTAAGTAACAGGAAGAGAAAGAAGGGTTGGAGACATTTTCAACACTGGTACAGTTTTCAACACTGGTACAGTTTTCAACACTGGTACAGTTTTCTTTATGACATAAAAATATAATTTAAAAAATAGTGAATAATATTACAGAAATGTTTATTTTCTTGGAAAATTGTTTGAAATATATTTGAGATAAAAATTATTATTTCAAATGTTGTCACATTTCTGCTGACTGAATTCCGATCAGGAGGCTGAATTCCGATAATTAAAATCATTTTTTTTGTGTACGACTGGATTTGATTTGGCAAAGAGTGTAACATGATAGATTTGTGAATGTCTGTTTCTGTTTTGTTTGATGAGTTATATAATAGTATCTTGTAGATGGTAATGATAGAAATATAGCTATATCTATTGGCATGGATACATATGTATATATGTTTCAAGGTAAAGATAGAACTGTTGATACGGTTTAGTGGTAAAGATAAAAATGTACATTCGTTATAGTAATCAAGATAAGAATATAGATACATTCTGTTGGTAAAAAAATATGAATGTAGATACGTTATAATGGTCAATATATGAATGTAGATACTTCCTAATGTCAATATAATAATGTAGATACTTTCTAATGGTCAATTTAAGAAAGTATATACTTTCTAATGTCAATATAATAATGTAGATATTTTCTAATGTAAATATAAGAATGTAGATACTTTATAATGTCAATATAAAAAAGTAGATACTTTCTAGTGGTCAATTTGAGAATATAGATATTTTTTAATGTCACTAAAAGAACTTAAACACTTTATAATTCCAAGATAAAATGTAGATACGTTCTATTGTTTAAAAAAAAGAACACTAATGATGCAGGTTGAGCTGATGAACGAGAACATTCTGAACAAGCGGTATTTATTTCTATAATTATATCCCATCATCCTATATCAACCTTCCCACAGAATGGAACCACATCCATCTTACAATCATAGTTAAGAGCATACTTTTACATGGTTTTGAAGAAGTGGATATAAGAAATCTTCATGTCACTTATAATGAACGAACAATGCACACACACACCCTAATCACACACACACTCACACACAACATAATTATCTCGGAAAGTACGTTATTAAACTGAGTTTATTCCCCTTATATAATAAACAAATAGTCAGAGGATATGTTACAATGATAAGAGTAACGTAGAAACACAAATAGACAGTGATAACAGTAAGGATTAGTATAATTATTGACACCCGTTATCACAATGACGCCATTGTTAATATCCCATATTTATAACCGTGAATAGGATTTATTGAATACGTTCGCTTGTTCACTTGCTCACGTGACACTATTGTTCACGTCGTGTGTGTGACAGTTGAAACGATACTTAAGATGGGATATATTGATGTAGTGTGTCATTACCGTTAATTTGTGTTCGACTATATTTATATTGTATTTCCGACAGGTGTCTAAATGAAATATTTATCAATATATTTTTTAATGTCCGGTGGTACATACCACAATCTTAATTGGTTCTAGAATGATGTTCAAATATCGAACACTGAGAACGAGTATCATATATAACATAATGTATATTAGAATAATCCTTTCCGGCACAAAAAATAATTATAAGATAATTTAACTGATACTCTTTCTTCTTACATTGTGCACATCATGTATCATCTTTCGTTTATCACTTCACTACTTGTATCATCTTTCGTTTATCACTTCACTACTTGATCATCTTTCGTTTATCACTTCACTACTTGTATCATCACTCATTCCTCACTTCACTACTTGTATCATCACTCATTCCTCACTTTACTACTTGAATCATCACTCGTTCCTCACTTCACTACTTGAATCATCACTCATTCCTCACTTCACTACTTGTATCATCACTTATTCCCCACTTCACTACTTGTGTTATTACTCATTCTTCACTTCACTACTTGTATAATCATTCATTCTTCACTTCACTACTTGTATAATCATTCGTTCTTCACTTCACTACTTGTATAATCACTCGTTATTCACTTCACTACTTCTACCATCACACATTTCTCACTTCACTGCTTGTATCACCACTCGTTCCTCATTTCACTGCTTGTATCATCACTCATTCCCCACTTCTCTACTTGTATAATTACTCGTTATTCACTTCACTAATTGTATAATGATTTGTTTTTCACTTCACTACTTGTGTTATCACTCTTTCCTCAATCAATCGTACGGGCATTCTCAATTCCTTATGAGAAACAAAACATACACATGACATTTTTGTGATTGAAGATTACATTTTCATATGCAGAATAAATGAACTGAGATTGAAATGTGATGTTGCCGGAAAAAAGTGTTCATGTAAGCTTATAAGAAAGTTTATCAGCCAAGAAAAACTGAAATGTCTATCATCGTGTAATGGTGGATACACTCATGTGGAGGTTGAGTACCTATGGATTTGTCACGATCTTACGACTAACTAATTAACACACACACACAAAATCAAACACACAAAATCCGAACCCCCAACACCTCGCGCAATGCAGTTCACCATTTCCAAAACATAAGCAAATCACACTGTTTTTTTAATTTAGAACAGACAACAGACTTAGAACAGACAACAGACTTAGACTATGTAACAACATAGAACAGACAACAGACTTAGATCAGGTTACAGACGTAGACCAGACAACAGGCTTAGACTAGACAACAGGCTTAGACTAGACAACAGGCTTAGACTAGACAACAGGCTTATAACAGACAACATGCTTATAACAGACAACAGATTTATAATAGACAGCTGAATAATCTTTACTGATACCTATTCAAACACAATGCCCACGTGGAGTCCTTGAACACAGACTTTAAAACTCCCTACCAGTTATTTGTTTTTAGAAAATCAGAAACACCGGAATCAGCCAGTTGATACGGATATGAATCACATGTTAGGACGCAGCAAATCTAACTCAGGAGAAGACAAAAAAACTTCGCTTTCGCGACAGGATTGACAATCTAGAATGAAAACATAACTAAACGCAGCAGATGAAGAAGAGTCACAAAGAAACCACATTCGTATTGTATTTTAAGTTTCATTTTTCCTCAGGTACTAATTTAATTGTAGTTGTTCCATTATTTCTAACAGTCTAGAGTACATTGTGGCATATGTATTCTTATAATTAGACTTACGTAAAACACATGTTTATATTTCGTTTCAATGGGACACGACAGACTATATCTAAGACTAGTGGGTAATGATGGGCAATGATGAGCACAGGAGAAATCATAAAAATTACAATACACAAATCACATTCAGCGTTTCAACCAATAGGTCTTTATCAAGACACAAACATTATGTGACTAATTACACAACACATGTACATTTTGTGTTTTACGTAAGTCTAATTGTTGTTACGTTTCACGCAGTTGCCTTGTATTTATTCTTATAACAAAGTTAATGGAATGTCCTATGTAAGCAACATGCCGTCGGGGATGACGATAGCGCATCAATTACTAAGCTACATCAACTATTAGGTGGTGTGGACATTTTCCTTCCTTGCTGTATTTACCTTCACAAATGCATGCGTCGGGTACCCATTTACAGCTGGGTCGAATGGCGGTGCCGTCGTGTCAGGCGAGAAATCACTACCCAGATTGTGTGTCCAGACGTGGTTTCCAACCTGGCATGATGTAACGAGGTAATAGAAAGCAAGCTCACTATCAACTATGTTTCCGTACTTCACTGAAGACCTGAGGCTATTAATACTGCTATTATTGATATTTCTCCTACTGATACTGCTAATACACCACTATTACTACTACTACAACTACTAGTACCACTGCTACTACTACTACTACTACTGCTACTACTACAACTACTACTGCTACTACTACAACTACCACTGCTACTACTACAACTACCACTGCTACTACTACTACTACTACTTCTACTACTAATACTACTACTACTACTACTACTACTACTATTACTAGTTATTGCTGTTACTGCTACTACTTGATTTAGTCCATGCTTCAAATGCTCAAAACGAATCGTTGCACCATGAATAGAGCATACATATGCCTGTCAGAAATTCTTATGGACAAACTGTTGTGGTCTGGCTGTCGTGTGCCAAAATGCTTGATGCGACGTGATGGATACAACAGCATATGTGGTAGGCAAATCGAATATTGACAAGGTTGAGATCCTAAAAGGAATACTGGATCGTTGGAGAATGAAAATTCACTGGACGAAACAGCATTACAGAAAAGAAAGAATGTGGGCCCAAACTTGAAACAAGCATAGAAGAACGAGAGAGTGGTCGAATTTTTTACACGAACAATCAGCGTGCAATGGGAACTCTAAGTATACATACTCTTCACCATCTGCTAAAATAGATTGAGATCATTTGTATGGATTTCAATTACCTCGGTTTTTCAATACTTGAAATATCTTAGCGTGCCAAACGATACAGTAGATATTAGCAGAGCAAATATTTAACATAGAACTTCAAACTTACAAAAATACGAATTTCAAATCTTACATGAAACTAATTGGCGCTGGAATTTAAGTGATTATATTGAACGTCACGGTTCATTAGCATTTTAAGGACTCATAACACGTTCATTAGCGTGGTTTCGTGGATCTCATATCTTGACACTTGTAGTTTTCTTTTTCTTCAAGTCGATATTTACTCTATATATAGATTTTGCAACTTGTATGGCGCACACTGCGTATAGTGTGAATATAGTGTTTATTTGATTTGTACATTCGTTGTGTAACTAGTCACATAATGTACATGTGGTGTATAGCAAGTCACATACTGCACATGTGTTGTGTAATTAGTCACATAATGTACATGTGTTGTGTAGCTAGTCACATAATGTACATGTCATGTGTAAATAGCCACATCATGTACATGTGTTGTGTAATTAGTCACATAATGTACATGTGTTGTGTAGCTAGTCACATAATGTACATGTCATGTGTAAATAGCCACATCATGTACATGTGTTGTGTAATTAGTCACATAATGTACATGTGTTGTGTAACTAGCCACATAATGTACATGTCATGTGTAAATAGCCACATAATGTACATGTGCTGTGTAAATAGCCACATAATGTACATGTGTTGTGTAATTAGTCACATACTGTACATGTGTTGTATAACTAGTCGCGGTTCTAGTAGTCCAGCCACCATAACTTCCGCTGATAGTAGTTATTAAACAATCTCAAAGTCAACTGGAGTATGTTTGTCCCTTTTTAAATACTACATTAAAACGAATGCTTATTAAACACATTTTAAAAAGTCAAGAAAAGGCTAAACAAGCAAAACTAATTATCTGAGGCACACCAAGCTTGGGAAAAGCTACATTTGTTTCATTTGCTTTTAAAAAAACAGTATGGCAGCTCTGTTTCTTTCCTGTGAACAGTCTCTCTTGTTAGTTAAATGCACGTCTAATAGTTATGATTTCTGCAGTTTGAGAATAGTTGCTATAGATTTTCGTTGTTTTAGTTCTGTTATTATGATATTTTGTTTAATTAATCTGACACGACTATGGCTGACGGTTAATAACGTGTGATGCTAATGATATTTCTATTTCATGATCTCATAGGATCAGGTGATAATGACGTTGTTCTCGTGACTTCAATATCGGGATCTCATTATGATATTGTTCTCGTGACGTCATAGTCGGGATCTAATTATGATATTGTTCACGTGACGTCATAGTCGGGATCTAATTATGATATTGTTCACGTGACGTCATAGTCGGGATCTAATTATGATATTGTTTTCGTGACGTCATAGTCAGATCTGATTATAGTTATATTGTTTCCGTGAGGTAATTGTCGGGATCTGATTATAATGGGATTTTTGTAGGGTTTTTTTAAACCTCATTATCAGAATCTGATGTTGGATTATTTTGACATAATGAAGGGACACATTCCGTTCAGAAGATTTTCAAATTTGTGAGATTGGGTCACAAACAATATTGCGGGAGAATACTTTAAAGATTGGACCATCCTGGAGAAATAAACCTTAATAGATATATGTAGAATTGGTAAATTAATAGTACTATACCTAAATAATGGTCTACAAATTATCCGGGATGTGAAGTAAAAGATAACGAAATATAACAAAAATGGCAGAATAACAATGTGTTCTTCGAGTTTTTGTAATTATTTTCCTGGCGTGTAATACTAAATATAAACTCCGTGTTTATTATTTACCCACCAGATCAATCTGCTTTTTAACCGTGCAGTTCCAGTTAACCCTTACCGCACGCAATAGGATAAGATCATAGTATGTCCCCCATGTATATCTTTGCTTCTTGGAACACTCCTTGCAGCGGTAATAGCGAATTTATCGGTCGAACGGTCGATCACACTTAAAGTAGCCATTTTGTAACTATGAATACAACGGTAGAGTGACGTCACAAATTACTAAAAATTTCGAATCCTCGCAGAATTTTTAAAAAGTTTAAATTGTAGACCATTATTTTGGCATAAAAAAATTAAAGTAACCCATAGCATTTATTAATGCCGTAGTGGTGTGAGATATTAGCGATCTGACATTTCAGAGGCTCTGCAAATGTAGCCAACTCCTCTCCCTCGCAGTCTTTACTTCCAGGATTAATTCAGTACTAATTTAAGGCTGGATCGACCTGGGAGCCGTTGCGATCTGAGAAACATTTCCACCTCAACTGGAGAATGAACCCAGGACCACTCATATGCGAAGCCAGTGCGCTAACCACTGCGCTACGCGGCTCTCTATTATAGTATAATACCAAATGAACATTGATCTGAAAATGTTTGAATCTATACCTCATTGTAGCACACTTGGACTTGTCTAGTGTTCGCTGATGATAACCTGCACACCATATCTTAATTGTATTTCCCCTTTTGTGTGCTTTTGAATAATATATATATATATATATATATATATATTTGTTCATAAACGAGGGCCTTGGGATGGTTAAGCACCTCATATACCCCCTCCCCTTATTATATCTACTATGTGTCTGTCTACTTATCTACTATATAATTTCTAGTATCTATAGCATTCCATTAGCAAGGGATAATGATAGGAGGGGCAAGAGATGATGTGAGAAGGGGCAAGAGATGATGTGAGAAGGGGCAAGAGATGATGTGAGAAGAGACAAAATATTATGTGAGAAAGCGCAAGGGACTTAATTTGATAACCTTGTTCAATTCGCCCTTAATCTAATCCACTTCTTATTGGACATCAGGATTTCAAATTCCCGATGAGACTCATATAAACCATCTGAGGACTAACAAACAACAATCCTATATAACTTATTTTTTTCTTCGATAAACCTGCAACCTCTGTTACGAAGTAGAAGCGCAATCATCATTCTCAATTGAATGTCGGAAAATATACATATACTTTATTCATTGGAAATGATGCAAGGATCAAGTAACTATTATAGTTTCTTAGTAGAACGAAAAACAGTCCAGTTGTACGCCTTTAACGGGATTTGGTGAAACAACAACGGATGACGGTCACAAAATATGGTATAGCGGAGATGAAACAAAACACCAACATGGAGTGGGGTTTATTGTAAACAAGGAGAAAGTTAAATCTATCATTAGTTGCACCCCTATAAACAGCAGACTTATAACAATACGTGTAGCAGCTAAACCCAAAAATATCACGATAATTCAAGTTTATGCCCAACTGCCGATTATGACGAAGAGGAAATAGACGCATTTTACGAAACACTAGAAGACACAATAAAGGAGATCCCCAAAAAAGATCTATTAATAGTACTAGGCGATTGGAACGCAAAAGTAGGACCTGATGCTTATGATCAATGGGCCGGTACAGTAGGGAAATTTGGAACAGGAGAAACGAATGAACGAGGACTAAGACTATTGGATTTTGCCAATAAATTTAAATTTACTCTTGCAAATACATTATTCCCACATAAGCTTTCCAGAAGAACAACGTGGCATGCTCCAAAAGCAGACATACATAATCAAATTGATTTCATTCTTACACCGAGAAAATTCAAGTCCAGCATAAACAAAGCACAAACAAGAACTTTTCCAGGAGCAGACATCGGTAGTGACCATGATATGGTTCTATTGACGATCAAAATTAAGCTGAAAAAGAATCATACGCAAAACAAATGCACACGATTAAGATTTAATTTAGAAAAATTGAAAGATCCAGAAATAGCAGAGATATTTGAGGCAACAGTGGGAGGACAATTTGCAGCTTTAAACCTTGTAAATGAAGATGTTAATTCTCTCACAGAAACCATGAAAGGAACTTTATTAGAATCAGCAACAGAAATACTAGGGACAAGAAGAATAACACACAAACCTTGGGTAACAGATGACATCCTAAAATTGTGTGACGAACGGAGAGAAATGAAAAAGATTAAGAAAGAGGCCCCTGAAATGTCAGGGCAATATAGCAAAATAAACAAAAACATCAGAAGGAAAATGAAACAAGCACAAGAAGTGTGGCTAGAGGAAAAATGCGAAACCATCAATGAAGGTATTAAGCGCGGAAACAGTAAGGTAGCATACGACACTCTAAGAAAGATAACACAGCCAAATAGACCAACGATATCTACAATACAAGACAAACACGGAAAGATACTCAATGAATCAACAGATATAGTGAAAAGATGGACAGAGTACTGCAAGGAGCTGTATAACTGCAAGTGCAATCCTGACTACACGATATTACAGAATTCTGAACTAAACAACAGAGAAATAGGAAATGCAGAAATTCTAGTAGATGAAATAAAAGAGGCCATACGAACATTGAAAGGAGGGAAGTCACCTGGTATAGACAACATTCCAGCAGAATTGTTGAAATACGGGGGCATTAATGTGGTAAATATTATGACCAAAATATGCCAAAATATATGGAACAAAAAACAATGGCCCACTGAGTGGACACAATCACTAATAATACCAATTCCCAAGAAAGGAAATTTGAAAGTGTGTACAAATTACAGAACAATTAGCCTTATAACACACCCCAGTAAAGTGATGCTCAAAATACTACTTAACAGAATAAAACACAAGTCGGAAGAAATAATTGCAGAAGAACAAGCTGGCTTCAGAGCAAACAGAAGCACCGTTGAACAAATATTTAACATCCGAACACTAATCGAAAAACATATTCAACACCAACGTGATTTATACCACAACTTCATTGACTTTACAAAGGCCTTTGATCGTGTTTGGCATGATGGTCTGTGGCACATACTAAGGAAATTTAATTTTGACACCACAATTATAGACATTATTGAAGCTCTGTACGAAAATGCAAATAGTGCTGTCTTGTCACACAATACAATTGGAGAGTTCTTCAAAACAACTGTGGGAGTTCGACAGGGATGCGTAATGTCCCCAGTACTTTTTAACATATACTTAGAGCACATCATACAAGAAACATTGCATGACTACAACACGTCTATATCGATCGGAGGTCGCCCTATTTGCAACTTGCGTTTCGCTGATGATATTGATCTTATAGCTGGGTCAGAACAATCATTGCAAGAATTAACATCAAAGTTAGAAAAAGTTACCAGCAAGTACGGAATGGAAATCAATTCAGATAAGAGCAAAATTTTGGTAAACAGCAGAGACACAGAAAACCAGACTAATATCATGATGAATGGACACAAGCTTGAAGAGGTGAATACCTTCAAATACCTCGGATCCAGTATATGCAGCGATGGTAAATGCAAAGCAGAACTAAAAATAAGGCTGGAGATGGCTTTAGCGTCATTGTCAAGGCTAACTGTGATTTGGAAAAGCAACATCAGTGTTGGAGTGAAAATCAAACTGTATAGGTCGCTGGTGCTTTCTGTTGTGTTGTATGGTTGTGAGAGTTGGACACTCACTGCGGACATGGAGAGAAGATTACAAGCTTTCGAGTATAAATGCTACAGAAGAATTCTACGAATTTCCTATAGGGAACATAAGCCCAATGTGTACGTAAGAAATAAAGTAGAGATGTGTGCAGGTGTCCAGGAGCCATTGCTTTCAATAGTGAAACGACGAAAACTAGCATGGTTCGGACATGTATGCAGGCACGATTCCTTGTCAAAAACAATACTTCAGGGAACTGTCGAGGGTGGAAGAAGCAGAGGAGGACAAATAAAGACATGGACAGACAACATCAAGGAATGGACAGGGCTAGATATTTCCACACTCATCCGCATCGCTGACGATAGAATTCGCTGGAGGACTCTGTGTGCTGAAGCATCCAATGTGGTACCCCTACGACCCTGAAGGGTTATGGGTTTATTGATTGATTGATTGACGCCTTTAAAATCTAGAACTATAGTAGATTTTTATATATGCATGTAACTGCAAGTATATTTTTATATATGCATGTACCTGCAAGTATATTTTTATATATGGATATACTTACATGCCAACTTTTACGTATCCGCGAAATAATTTTATAATAACCTATAAAATAATTTTATCAAAAACCTGCTAACATTGGCTACATAGTTACACGTAAATCACGTTTAACAATGTAGGCAAGTCAATATCTCAAATAGACATTGGGCAAATAGAAACCCCAATTTATATAGGAATAATTAAGCTAACCTGATGAAGGCTTAGTTTATCAGTATTTAAATTCTGTAATTACTATTTCTAACATGTTGATCGTCTGAAATTCATTACTATTTTACTAAGCCACTTTCCACCATTTTGTATACAGACTTACCATTATACCAATGCATGCATCCATTTGGAGGCTTTTATATTGGTATACTCATCACTACATAACCAACTGAATACACACATACACACACACACAGAAATATATATATATATATACTGTCAAAAATGTGGCTTATACAAGAAAAAAAGAAATGCCTAATGAAGGAAAAGTTTGTTAAAAATGGTTTTTTAAAATGTCTGATTTTTGTGAAAGATAATGCACGAAAACAAGGAAAATACAAAGCAAGAAAAATACATCTCTTGCAAGTGTTTTTCTTGTCAACATCATATCATAAAGTGTCTACATTAAAACTGTTTAATCATACATCCCTGATACGTTTGGACCTAGTGTCCCATTATCCTATTTCTCTAGGCTGGTAAGTAAATAAAATGTTATCTGGTCGGATGTAAACACCCAAGTGCCAATCAATAAATAGGCCAATGCCATACCTAGACATGACGAGATACCACGTTGGCCAATAGTTTAAGTTAATTCATTCATTTTCGAAATAGTGTAACTCGTTGTTGTTAGCGTTCATTTTTGCCCAAAAGGCCGAACACATCCAACATTGGAGGTGCTTGCTCGTCTAATTGACAATATCCTTTCTTTAAACAATTTAACCTGGCTACCCCCCCCCCAACCATCACCGCTTTAAATTCAGAAGATGGCATTTAGTACTAGAAGAAAATCAAATAATCGAGTTAACATAACTTAGTGGCTTCTAAATAAAAAGTCACCAGAAATCGCACGCTAAATTAGAAATCTTAGATCAATTTAGAAATGACTCACAAAATCAAAACTTTATCTATTTTATAAGGAATACTTCCAGCCCCGCCCCCAACAAAAATCGTATCTACGGTCATATTTCTTCGTCTCGGTAGAATTTTGTATGGCCTTGTTTCACACACTGTCGTTTGATCTTGATAATTGCATAAGCTAATTGAAAAATACTTTTCAAACATCAAGTACAATGCATGGCATTTTTTTAGGGGAATTTCCGATGTCGTGGTTGAGGATACAGTTTCCTTCTGTCATACAGTGGATATATTTTATGTAAATTTTATTTAGGATTAACAATTCCCGGCCCTACTCACGGCCGAACTTTTGTGATCTTTTAGTTTTAATCTCGGAAATCGAGAAACCAGAAATTGGAGGGACTGGAGGTGTTGCCACTTTCATGCACCATGTAATCTTATTACTATTCATAGGTCACGAGCTCAATTCAAGGGATATCAGAAACTTCAAGACAAGAACTGAATTAAATAAAGTAAATTCCTTAAGACTAACGGGAACTGAACACGTCCGTTCAACGGAACCAAATCGCCTAGCAACTCTCGTACACGGGTTTTTGCGTACTTATCTAACCGCATCTGCAAAAGAAGATGAGATTTTGTCAAGACATTCAAACTGTGCAGTCAAGTCACTATGAACGAACTAATCTAGACAACGAACACATTTCATCTACAACAACATATTTGTTCGTTGTTGTTGTAATAGTCCATGTCTCGATTAGTTCGTTCATAGTGACTTGAGTGCACAATTTGAATGTCTTGACAAAATCACATCTTTTTTTTTTTGGGGGGGGGGGGGGGGAGATGCGGTTAGTCAAGTACGGAAAAACCCATGTACGAGAGTTGCTAGGCGATTTGGTGCCGTTGAACAGACGTGTTCAATTCCCGTTAGTCTCAAAATCTTTAATTTATCCCCTGGCTTCCTTCTTGAATTTACTTAATTAAGTCTACATCTCCATTATTTTACAACGTATTTTTACATCAACTCCCATACATTTTCTCATTAGTCATACATTCCATCAAAATATCTGTCATTTCCAAACTGAACACATTGATTGCACAATATTTTACGTAATATCTTTTTTTTTACACTCCTTAATAAATTGCCAATCATATGCATGCCCACAAACGAAATAATTTGCTTACTATCTAAATATGGCTAATGTATAATTTTAATCGGATTATAATTTTAAAAAATTATATTTTTCAATCAATGAGTCTCATTATTGTTAAACTAATGGTTTAGAGTTTATATTGGACTATATTTCGTAAAATTTGTTAACATGTTTGAATTGTAGGTAGTAATTGAAGGAGCTTCACCTCATCCCACGATGCAGGTAATTAAACATGCAGATGAGCAATAAATATGTCAAGGTCATTAACGCCTACTATAGCAAACTACAGTATCACATTATAAGAGAAAGTAATTTCTGTGAGGTGGGTTAAATACGTCATGTTTACTCAGCCTACTAAAGAAATCTAAGGTTAACATTCCAGCTACAAGTTTCAACTGTGTACTGTTAGAATCGCTATACAGGCATTCAAATCTGTTTCTTTTCAAGACAAACAATAAGAAACACGTAACGAATCTAACAATATATCCTGATAGGGGCTACATGTAGTTTTCTGTGCCTGTAAGCGGAACTTGATATTGTTGAAATGTTTTAAATTATTTTAATTTTAATACAAGTAAAAATATTTTCGTTTCAAGAGAAGATGGTCACAGTTTCTAATTAGGTTAAATTACAAATGGAGTTTAAATAATATCAACGGAATTGTAGAAATGCTCTTTCAAGATTTCTTGTGTGTGCTAATATATATGCGCAGTGTTCCAGAAAGTTCTTTTATCCCTTTCCAGCCTTTTGACGCTGCATCACATCCGTAAATTCTATCATCGTACCATGGAGTGTTTTCGCCCACTGTGAGAAACCCTGCACTACAATAATAATGTGTAGTCACTAGATTGTAGATGTGTATCTACTAAAATCATTATCTTCTTCCATAATAATAATAATGTGTATCAGTACGATCTAAATCTCATTGATGCTGGCGTAATAAGATCAATCATATCAAACATTAGGGGCAGACAGTCAAGGTTTCTAGGGCATGTGCTGAGAAGAACACAGCTTGAACACTTGATAACAACTGGAAATATCAAAGGGAGAAGAGATAGGGATAGACAATGAGAAAAGTTACTAGATGAACTTTTATTGTGTCGTGGTAGAAGCTCACCAACCGAGGTTATTGACAACACAAGAGACAGAGAGTCGTGGAGAAACATGATCGCCTACGCCAGTCGGCATGGCACTTGATTGATTGATTGACAATCTAAATGCACATGCATTGCAATATAATGTGTCTCCACTATAATCTAAATGTATGTCCACCCTAGAACACAAATGTATATCCACTATAATCTAAATGTGTATCCGAGTCAATCTAAATGTGTATCCAAGACAATCTAAATGTGTATCCAAGACAATCTAAATGTGTATCCAAGACAATATAAATGTGTATCCACTAAAGTCTAAATTTCTATCCACTTTTTCCTTGCATCGAAACCTGAATCATGTATTTTCTCACACTTCATGGCTGCTTGTAAGTCTAGACTCTAGTACAACATCCAGTTTCAAATAATATTTCTAACATGTTTCACGCATCAGACAGATTAAAGCTAATTTTCTAATGTACATTTCATTATTAAATCGTTATTTTTTTCTATGTATATTATTATTGATTTCAAATTTTCTAGGATGTGATTCCGACGGGTGAATTGACGTATTTTTACGAGTAGGTATTCATTCTTTTATTGCGACCATGATACACACGAATGATGTCATGTTTGATGTGATGGTTTCATTATGGGAAGGATGAAGTTTGCAAAGGGAACTAATAGTAACACTTGAGTACTCAGTAACGTGGTGAACTAAAGCTAAAGATCGAATACGACCTGGGAATGAATGTTCGTGCACGAAATGTTTCCATTTTCTACTCTATTCACTAGGAATGTTCTATCGTTGCCCGCTTCTCGTAGTATTGCTAATGCCATAGACCGTCGTGGCAGTGTGTTCATGAAAACTTCAATACTTGTGTAAGAGTTTGAACCTAATTACTTATTCTTTCCTCGGGTAACGATCCTGGTTCCAGACAAGGAGTCTACTGGGATGTGATATTTTCTACCTGGGAATACCTTTCTGTGCCCGAGTATGATCAATCTATTTTTCTGTATATTGTGCCAGAAATATTTATGATTTCTTGATTAGAATTAAGCAATAACGGCTTGCATATTTTGTATCTAGAAAATGTGTTATAAGCTTCTCAGAATAATTGAACATTTATCATTTATACATCTATTATCTGATGTCATTTTTTATATTGCAGAATTGTATTTATTACGCGAAAGGAAATGATAACAATCTGTGATGTAGTTGACGTGCTGGTCGATAAAATAATGTATCATCATCAGGTGACATGTTCTTTCCAGAGCGTCGTCTTTCCCATGGATCTCTTGAATTATCCGCGGACTTGAGCAAAGTTGTCCCGACTCCTTTAATGATATGAGAGGGCATTTTAAACGTCTTTTGTCTAAGGGCGTCTTTGTAACACTTTGCCTCCGTTGCCTTCTATCATCCCCTCCAGTAACACTCTCTCCATACCGTGACGTCTCTTAACGTGACCGAAGAAAATATCATTTTTTCTTTAATATGGTGTTCAGAAGCCAGCCTTCATGTGGGGTCAATTGTTCTTAACACCTACTTGTTTGTTTTCCTTGCTGTCCATGATATTCTTAGAACTCTTCATATATCACTTTAATTCAAATGATGTTATTCTCTTGGCCACTGTTTTATTTAGTGTCTATGCTTCACATCCATATGTCGCCACAGGAAACACACATATTCGTAACAAACACAACTTGGTTCTTATGTTATTACCTTGCCATATTTTCTTTAGCTGTTTTAATTTTAACAACGCTATTTCTGTTCTTCTCTTAATCTCAACCAAATTGTTTATTTTAGTTCCTAAATAATCAAAATGTGTCCCTTCCTTTACACTGCAGTTCTCAATATTAATTTTGAATTTTGATTCACCACACCATAGAACAATCCATAGAACATTTCTTAGCACTATATTTCTGTAGTTTTCCGTTGCTTTCAGGAGAAACATCCGATTTAAACTGACACCAAGGAAAATACATACATTCTCATTCGTCGTTCTGACCGGAAGTCAAAATAATGTATAGTATGAACAATAATGAATGGTATGTGCAATACAAATAGTATAAACAATAAGGAACACTATAAACAATAAGGATCACTATAAAAAATAATGAACACTATAAACAATAATAAACACTATAAACAATAGAAACATTAATAAACACTATAAACAATAATAAACACTATAAACAATAATAAACACTATAAACAATAATAAACACTATAAACAATAATAAACACTATAAACAATACTAACAATATAAACAATAATGAATAGTAGACACCTTTCCGTCTTTCCAAACGATATTATTATTGTTGGGCTATACAAAATATAATCTATGCTCCATTGCGATGATATATAATACAAGGCCAATCAGAGAAACAAATAGTCTTCCACGGTATGTACAAGGAATCACATGCCCATTTGTACTGTCGTGTGATGTGTCTCTTTAGACGCGCACTCTTGGACTGTTTTCACTTTCTTCTATGTCTTTCTATCATATCTGATTTTATCTCTTCATGCACCATTATATCCATCACATCCTGTTCCCATTATATCCTTGATATCAACACTACCCATCACATCCTGTTCCCATTATATCCTTGATATCAACACTACCCATCACATCCTGTTCCCATTATATCCTTGATATCAGTGCACTTGATTGTCATCAAACTATTCCACTATGAAAGAAGTATTACATTCATTGCACTTAAATGTCATCCAACTATCCCACCATTAAAGAAATATGACACTCAGTGCATTTGAATGAATATTAAAATAATAAATGAAATAAAATAACCTTCTGTGTCTTCTACCGTCGCTATTAAACTCCTGCAGATTAGCAGGACGTACTAGAAGATAATCAAACCCCTGCAGATTAGTAGGATGTATTCGGAGATTATGAAACCCCTGCAGATTAGTAGGATGTATTCGGAGATTATCAAATTCCTGCAGATTAGCAGGATGTATTCGGAGATTATCAAACCCCTGCAGATTAGTAGGATGTATTCGGAGATTATCAAACCCCTGCCGATTAGTAGGATGTATTCGGAGATTATCAAACCCCTGCAGATTAGTAGGATGTATTCGGAGATTATCAAACGCCTGCAGATTAGTAGGATGTATTCGGAGATTATCAAACCCCTGCAGATTAGTAGGATGTATTCGGAGATTATCAAACCCCTGCAGATTAGTAGGATGTATTCGGAGATTATCAAACTCCTGCAGATTAGTAGGATGTATTCGGAGATTATCAAACCCCTGCAGATTAGTAGGATGTATTCGGAGATTATCAAACGCCTGCAGATTAGTAGGATGTATTCGGAGATTATCAAACCCCTGCAGATTAGTAGGATGTATTCGGAGATTATCAAACGCCTGCAGATTAGTAGGATGTATTCGGAGATTATCAAACGCCTGCAGATTAGTAGGATGTATTCGGAGATTATCAAACCCCTGCAGATTAGTAGGATGTATTCGGAGATTATCAAACGCCTGCAGATTAGTAGGATGTATTCGGAGATTATCAAACCCCTGCAGATTAGTAGGATGTATTCGGAGATTATCAAACCCCTGCAGATTAGTAGGATGTATTCGGAGATTATCAAACGCCTGCAGATTAGTAGGATGTATTCGGAGATTATCAAACCCCTGCAGATTAGTAGGATGTATTCGGAGATTATCAAACCCCTGCAGATTAGTAGGATGTATTCGGAGATTATCAAACTCCTGCAGATTAGTAGGATGTATTCGGAGATTATCAAACCCCTGCAGATTAGCAGGATGTACTTCGCGATTATCGCTGAAATCTACGGAGTTACGTACTGTGAGTGGTATACAGTGTGTCGTTTCTTTAAGAGGAACGGAGTTCATATTGGAAGACCTGAGTACAATAAAGATCATTCTCACCTCTTGAACCCTAACCATGTTTTAGTCCAGAGAATGGACCATGTTGTGTCATGGTTTATAGCTGTGTTGTAATATTTACACTATTAGACCTGACATATCCGATTTCAACATGATGATATTATGAAATGAGACATTTTTAGATTGAATATAAAGAGACACGAAGACACTTTAGTGCTTTGAGAAATATATAGATATCCGTAGTAGTTATATCAAATACATGGATGTGTTTGTCTCCAGCATTACAAGCAATACAGCGCTTATATCCTTTTCCGCAGTAAGTGAGGGATTTTCTACAGAATTCTATTTCATACACAGATTAGGAAAAGGAGTCAAAAGGCAGAAATGATTGACTTCATTCAACTAAGCTTCTCCATGTGTATCAATAAGGAGGCGAGCAGCCTGTAAAGAGTACCATTCATAAGACTTAACTCTTTAACTTCAAGTGATAATCCTCAGAGATTTACAAACACTTTCACCTTGTAAACAAAACGTTACAAGACGTATTCGAACCCGCGACTTCGTGAGTACAAAACGAAGGATTAACCACCAAGCTTAACCATTCATCTTAATAACTCAACTTAGCCACTCATCGTAACCACTCATCGTAACCACTCATCTTAATCACTAATCTTAATCGCACAACATAACAACTCAGCATAACCACTGATTTTAACTACTCATATTAACCACACAGCTTAACCTCTCATCTTAACCACACATCTTAACTCAGTATAACCATTGAGAATAACCACTCAATATAATCACTCATCTTAATCACCATAATCACCACTCATATTAATCACCTATCTTCGCCACCATTTCAACCACTAATCTAAACCACTCATCTTAACAACTCGTATTAACCACTCATCGTCTCCACTCATCATAATTACTCAGCATAAGCGCTCATCTTAACCACCCATTTTAACCAGTCATATGGTTAACCAACATTCACTTGTGTGCAATGCTTTAAATACGAAGCTACTACTCAGCGGCGGTAAAAAGTATAATTGTATAAATGATGTAGAATGGGGTTACATAAGAAAATAATTGTATAGATGATGTGCAATTGGGCTTTCATAAGAAAATAATTGTATAAAGTACGTACATCGGGACTTCCATAAGAAAATAATTGTGTATATGATGTACAATTGGGCTTTCATAAGAAGAAGGACTCGCTTCATAGAGATTTAATCTACTTTATGTATGCAGTTGTAGAATGGTGATCAGATTGACAATATCGATTGTGTCATGTGCACTGAATAATCGACTCAAGATACAAGAGAGATGAATTTCTAAAAGACGAGAATTCATACAGACAACCAGAGAACAAAAAAGGTTAATCTTTCTAACCAGTTAAACTTTATTTATGAAATAATAACAACGCTACCTAAATCTTCTTTCCGATTTCTCTTTGTATTCTTGCATGGCCTCCTGACATACACATTATATACTGTGCAAGATGTTATTAGACCTACGACGCCATTACATTACACTCTATGCCAGAATTGTAGGTTTTGCTTAATGAGTCAAACATCTGCATGACACGCGATGAAGTTCCATATCGGTGGTCTGAATCAATGACTGGATCAATAGTTTCAGCCATACCACGGATCAAATCTCTATGTAACGCGACAACGCTTCTTATTTCACATAATACTGGATTTGCTACTGATTAGTATATCTTATCATGTGTTTGTTTACTTAATTAAAAATTAAATCTTATTATTTTTCAAAAAATGTTTATTTTGTATTTACGATTTTTATTATTTGAAATATTTGTATTATCATCCAACACAAAATTTTGGGTTGAAAAAGCTATTATTGTCACTGTTATTTGTTAAAAAGTAATTATTCCGAGATGGATGGAGATCGTTTTACACTCTATTGTTACGTAGTAATGAGATTTAACGTTTGAGTTTTCATGTTTGTGCGGGACAAATTTCAGTAACAATCCCTCGGTGATGTCGTGAGGATCACATTGTCTGTCTGTGCTCGAGGGCATGCAGGGGACCAGTAGCTAACGTGACGGACCGTGTGACACATGTCAGGTCTAAATAACAAGGTGTAAATACGTACATACTACTGGTTTGCGTTCCTTCTGTGAGTATTAAGTTTCTATAGCAAATAACGATTTGAAAATGTGTTTATTTTTCACAATATTACCCAAAAGTAACATTAGAATATGATCACGATTTATCTTTCTTGTAAGAAAAATATTGCATATCTGTTCTTTACACGTCCAGGATAAATTTGGCGCGAAAAGTGACACGACTCTGTTATTAAGGATCGTATATCTGTATATTAAGAGTAATGTGATAACTATCAGGATACACGTCACTATATACTGAAATCGATTGTACGCCTATAATTGATACGTGATCTTCTGTTCTTCAGTTAGCCAACTGTTCTGATACCCTTTTATATATTTTATTACGTTTAAGTGTATTTCTATATTATGTGTGACTAGAATCCAATTATTGTGGTATCCGTTACTGTCGTTTCACCGGCGATTATAAGCTAATGTCTAATGGGAACTAACGACAGTGCTAGAATAAGCCGTCCATGTACTATTGCTATATCTCAACATTAATATATATATATATTAAAAACTTGTTCAACATACTATTGGTTTTATTATCTTGATATACTATTATTATAAATACTATTATCTTAATATAATGTATATATAATGTTTAATTTATGAATAGTATTATCTCAGTATAATCAGTATATATATATATATACATAGTTATATATATATATACATAGTTATATATATATACATAGTTATATATATATATATATATATATATATATATATATATATATATATATATATATATATATATATATATATATATATATATAGTTATATATATATATATACATAGTTATATATATATATATATATATATATATATATATATATATATATATATATATATATATATATATATATATATATGCCATCCGTATTCTATATCTCTATATATATATTGCTCCATTTAATATTAGTTTATCCCGTCAATAATCCATATCTGTTATTATATTTAATAGTAATATCTATAATCCATATCTATTATTATATTTAATCTCAATATCTCAACATTAATGTATGTATGACAATGGTGCAAGTAATCTCCGTTTATATTGACATGTCTATTCATTATATTGAACATACCTACGCTTCGCCCTCTACTAGGTACGTCTGTCAGGAGCGGAATGACGCTGACTCATTACTAATAACAATAACACGATGTGTTCATATTTGTCGATTATCATTATTTTGTGATGAGTTTATCGATTTTTCCAAGTATATCTTGTTCCCTTATTGAATATCCTCTTATTTGTATCGATCAGACTAATTAATAATCAAATTAGTGCTTGAAATATTGAAACTGTTCACTAATAAAAAAGTATATAACTCCTTGTTAATATGATGTTTAAAAGCCATCCTTCTTGAATGTCGATTATGCGCAGTATGTCTTAGTTTAACTCGATGACATATACTATCCAAAAAGATTGCTATGCTAACGCTGTGCTACCAATGCCAAACATGGGCAACGACAGCACAAGACAAACTTAATCTTGTGACGGTTGAAATAGTGTGCTTATGCTGAATCCTAGAAATATCGCTAAGAGATAGAGTGAGGAATAAAGACATTAGACCAAAAACTGGTATCACCCCAATCTTGGAATATATTAAGAGACAACAGATCAAATGGTTTGCACACATCAGCAGACTACCATCAGACAGCATACCGAAGCAAGTTATGCTATACAGATACAGTGAAGGCACACATAGAGGCCAACCACGAAAATGATGGACCACCGAAATAACAGAGGCGACAAATTCCACCATACACTCAGCACACACGAGGGCTGTCTCCAGAAAACTACCCCTCACGCTGAAAGGCAACAAAGGGTTTAGCGAATAGATAGATAGATAGATAGTCTTGAGTGGTCTTTCTTGCTGTCCATGATACACTCAGGACTCTTCTATTGCACTTCATTTCGAAATTCTCTATTCTCTTAGCTGTATTTTCAACCACCATTTATTGTCTATATTTTCTGAGCAATCTATCTTCGGTGTGTCTAGTTCCATTTGAGTATGTGTCTTTTTTTTATCTGTGTACATTTTGATATAGTGTTCCGGCCACATGTTGAGAATGAATTTATTTTCAGTCAGTGTGTTTTCCTACTTGTCGAAATGTTCTCGTAGCTACCATTGCATTGTGTTGTTACCTGAATCATGATATGCTATATCATATCATTAGTGACCAGAAAACAATTGTCTTGGATAAAATCATATTCTTTTAGGGAAGCTGGAATCTATATTAGTATGAATGGGTAGGCTGGTCAAGTTCAGTATGTGACACTAAATATCTACTTCTGATAGTCTGGTCAAGCTAAGTATGTGACACTGTTATCTACTTCTGATAGTCTGGTCAAGCTAAGTATGTGACAGTAATGTCTACATTTCATTGCACTGACTGCTATAACAGCGCGAAAAAATGAAAACGCTACAAAGAAAGGAAGTGGTTCCAGATATAGCCTTAGATTCGAATTTGCTATGAGTAAGATTTCTGAATAGAATATTACTATGTTTTAACGGACTATATGTTGCTTTGATTTCTTCGTTAAGAAGGGCGCATTATTTACATGGTAATCCATGTATATTGAAGTCAATCCTCTATGACATTTCAATCTTTAAAAAACATACACAGTAATATGATTGTAAACACGTAATGGAGGTACAGTATGAAGCTGTCAGTAATCGGTCTTAACATATAAACGAGTTGGAGTTTGTTGCTGTTCTCTCTCTCCCTCCCTCTCTCCCTCCCTCTTTCCCTCTCTTTCTCTCTATTTTAGAGTGATTAGTACCGTGCTCTATTATAATGAATCGAATTGAACCTCATCAAAGAAACTAGGAATCGTGGTTCCCTAGGAACGTTCTGCTCCGCACTACACATACAACTTCATTTCAGGTGTGTCACCATCCCTGTCAACCCTGCCAAGACTGCTAGACCTTATAAACATATCCTCATCTGTGTACATACACGTTTGGATTTAACTTATACCAAGCGGAAGAGAGTTGTGGAGAGTAAAGAACATGGGAATAGTGTAAAACAGTTGACATTAACGCTAGACACTTCAGACAAACATGAACCACACGATGACTTATAGGGATGTCAAGTTGTAGCAATACTATATATCTATCTGTCTATCTATCTGTCTATCTATCTATCTATCTATCTATCTATCTATCTATCTATCTATCTATCTATCTATCTATCTATCTATCTATCTATCTATCTATCTATCTATCTATCTATCTATCTATCTATCTATCTATCTATCTATCTATCTATCTATCTATCTATCTATCTATCTCTATTTATCTATCTATCTATATATATATCTATTTATCTATCTATCTGTCTATCTATCTATTTATCTATCTATCTATCTATTTATCTATTTATCTATCTATCTGTCTATCTATCTATTTATCTATATATCTGTCTATCTATCTATTTATCTATCTATCTGTCTATCTATCTGTCTATCTATCTGTCTATCTATCTATCTATCTATTTATCTATATATCCGTCTATCTATCTATCTATCTATATATCTATCTATTTATCTATCTATCTGTCTATCTATCTATTTATCTATCTATCTGTCTATCTATCTATCTATCTATTTATCTATATATCCGTCTATCTATCTATCTATCTATCTATATATCTATTTATCTATCTATCTATCTATCTATCTATCTATCTATCTATCTATCTATCTATCTATCTATCTATCTATCTATCTATCTATCTGTCTATCTATCTATCTGTCTGTCTGTCTGTCTGTCTGTCTGTCTGTCTGTCTGTCTGTCTGTCTGTCTGTCTGTCTGTCTGTCTGTCTGTCTGTCTGTCTGTCTGTCTGTCTGTCTGTCTGTCCGTCCGTCCGTCCGTCCGTCCGTCCGTCCGTCCGTCCGTCCGTCCGTCCGTCCGTCTGTCTGGTCTGTCTGTATGTCTGTCTGTCTGTCTGTCTGTCTGTCTGCCTGCCTGTCTGCATGCCTGTCTGCCTGTCTGCCTGCATGTCTGCCTGTCTATCTGTCTGGTCTGGTCTGTCTGTCAGGTCTGCCTGCCTGTCTGTCTATCTAATTACTAACCTACTCTACCTATGTGATGTGTCTTTACAGAACGTTATCGCCAATGCCAATCTGTAAGCTTTTCGGCTTTCGTTATCTGTAAGCTGTCCAGCTTACAGTGTCTAGGTCTTCGATTTTCTGTGTCTATCATAGGCTCTTGTTCTCTTACCTGTGACTATAATGTAAGTAGTAAAGTGCTCTTCATGCATACATTTACATCAATGTAAACGTAATATACATTATCTATCTATCTATCAATTCGCTAAACCCTTTGTTGCTTTTTAGCGTTAGAGAAAGAAGTGTTTTCTGGAATTGGCTCTCTTGTGTGCTGGGTATATTGTGGAGTTTGCTGCCTCTTTTATGTCGGTGGTCCATCGTTTTCTTAGTTGGCCTCTAGGTCTGTCTTCACTGTATCTGTACACAGTGCCGGATTTACCTATAAGCTAAACAATATATAGCTTAGGGCCCCCACTTTCCCAAAAAATATATATTTCACTATCTATATATTCTTAATCGTTAAAGGGCCCCATATCTCAAAAAGCTTAGGGCCCCCATATCTCAAATAGCTTAGAGCCCTATCAAGTCTAAATCCTGCCCTGTCTGTGCAGCAATGCTTGCTGTGGTATGCTGTCTGATGGTATTCTGCTGATGTGTACAAACCATTTTATCTCTTGTCTATTAATATACTCCAAGATTGGAATGGTGCCGGTTCTTTGTCTAATGTCCTCATTTCTCACTCTGTCTCTTAGAGATATTCATTATATGCATTATCGAATGTGCCAATATATACTTGACCTTAAAACTTTAGCTTAACGCAGCGGTGAAGTGGGCAACAATTGCAAAACTTCATTTCCAGCAGACGCACACTCAATCAATCAGTCAATGAATAAATCAATCATTGAGTCAATATAGATATAATAAAAAGCACAGTGGAAAAATCATGATATAGTTCCAGGTTTTCTAATTTCGTAGACAGTACTATAGTTTTTATCTATATGTTTTAGATGAAGAATCTAAAGAGGAAAGTTCATGAAAGTAATATCATTCTTTTCACAATTTAGACCTCATTTTTTCTCATATATTTTCATTATTAACCCATTCACTCCGAGTGGATATCAGTCGGCTCGGCTATTCTCTCAAACCAGCACAAAACGAACTGATCGGTTATTCGAATATTCTATAAACAGACACGTAGGTACGGAAGTAAAATATGTTTGATGATGAAACATGGGTGGTAAAGCGAAAATAGCACATGTACAGAAACACAGCGGACACTATATATATATATATATATATATATAACTGAATGGACATGGCTGACTTGCTTATTCTGTTGGAACCAGCAGGAAGAAGAATAGGTTAAAACTAACATGTCGAACCGTCATATGGTCAGTCGCAGTCGGTTGGTTGCTATCTCCAGGAATTACAATCAACTTAATCTTACTTGCTATGTGCAGTTGGGTAGTTTCTTAGAGGTTTCTTTCATACACAAGAACTTCAGCTTTCGGCTTAGCCACGTGCCTATTGTAGGAGTCTTCTACTCAGTATGGGTATCGAACTGCACTGGAAGAGACTGGTAAAATTGCATGTCGAACTGTCGTATAAGAGAATGGTAAAATTGCATGTCGAGGTAGAATAGACTGGTAAAATTTCATGTAGAACTGCTATAGAATAGACTGGTAAAATTTCATGTAGAACTGCTATAGAATAGACTGGTAAAATTTCATGTAGAACTGCTATAGAATAGACTGGTAAAATTTCATGTAGAACTGCTATAGAATAGACTGGTAAAATTTCATGTAGAACTGCTATAGAATAGACTGGTAAAATTTCACGTAGAACTGCTATAGAATAGACTGGTAAAATTTCATGTCGAACTGCAACATGACTTAATTTCTTCGGCAACCTTCGTCTCAAACATCGGTAATTGGAATTAGTCCAGTGAGGGAAAATTATTGCACCATATTTTACAGCTTGGGTGCTACATCCATCTATTTCGACCAGACAAATTAAATTTAATCATGACATTCGTCAGTGAATATGACTACTAAGGCTGGGTTTAAATGGCTACCGGATTAATCCTGGAAGTAAAGGCTACGAGGGAGAGGAGATGGCTACTGTCCTCATTTGCAGAGCCTCTCAAATGTGAGATCGCTAACATCTCACACCCCTACGTCATTAATAAATGATGTGGGTTACTTTACTACTATGACTACTAAAAGAAGTATACAAACCAGTCACAGAGCTTCTTCCTCTGTCGCTCCTATGACATACATTTCAAGCATTAAGTGACTAGGCTTTATTTCCTTCTCTGTCCCCGTTAACACAGGACGACAATCAAAATAGTTGAGTGTTAACTGTGAATATTAATAAAGCTTCCCAAATGTGAACATGTGCTGTGATACTCCTCTTGATGTGTATTTTGCGGCTCATTATGTGGACGTAAGCTGGTTCATCTCACGCCGACCAATTCCAACAAATATCTGACAATATAAACACAGATCTAATGTTTCTATCAAATACTTAACCGGCGATAGCAGGTTGTATTTTAGTTGCACGCGATATACAGTTTTAACTCTTTGATATTCAGTTAGGATGAAGTCCCATGTGTCTTGACTGACACTAATGTTCGTGACCATTGTATTTTCTATCAATGTTTCTGTTTTCTATCAGTTCGACGAAAATTATCTTTCTTTATTTGCACGCTGTTGTTGCAGTCCTGCAGATGACACTGTTCTTTTAGCAAAAAGTTAACATGAACTACAAAGGCTAATAGATCACGTCAATAAATCAAGTAATGAATATGGACTGGATGTAAATATCCAAAAAACAAAACCATGATAATCAGCAAAGAAACAGGAGCTAAACATAAACATACATGGAGAGAAACTACAACAAGTAAAACATTATCAATATCTTGGACACATCGTCACAAATTATGGCAGATGTGAAACAGAAGTTAAAATGAGAATAGAAATGGCTAAAAGAACATTCAATAACATGAGGAAAATAGAAACATCTAAACAAATTATAAACACGTTAAAAATGAGAATTATAAAATGTTACATATATTCTATATTAATGTATGGCTCAGAAACATGGACACTAAACAAACAATAACAAGACATAATTTATGCCTTTGAAATGTTGGTATGTAGAAGAATAGGGAAAACATCATGGAACGAGATGAAAACAAACATATTCTAAAAACACTTAATCTGAAGAAAGAGATACTAAGAGAAATAAAGGTCCTCCAAATAAAATATTTTAGACACATTAATAGACATGACACCTTATTGAAAATCTTACTTCAGGGTAAAGTCAAAGGAAAGCGAGCAGGAGGTGGGTAGAGATATAAATGGGAGAGTAACATCGCACGATGGACAGGTTACAGTCTAGCAGAGTGCACCACCAAATCAAGAGACAGGGGATGTTAGAGGTATGTTGCAGCCAACCTTCGTTGCGGGGGCGGTACTTGATGATGATGATGATGACAGTGTTAGGTATAGAACCACAACTAGATGGACTACACGAGAATCTGCCCCGGTTGCAATCGCTAATAGTTATCCGCAGGAGTGTCCTACAGGAGAAGTGGTACCGGCCACCAGAGTTAATAGTTATCGCCAAGGGTGTCACAAGCAAAACTGAATTTAGTTTATATAAAGGTGGGCTGCAATAGACACTAAATTAGGTAATTGAAGGTAGGTTCCGGCAGCAACCTGCCGTCGGGGTTGAAGACAACTCTTCATACGCTAAGCTGCAGCAACTATTCGGTGTGGTGGACAATTCCCTTCCTTGTCATTTTTATCTTCCTTAGCGCATGCATAAAGTACCCATTTACAGCTGAGTCGACTGGATATCGTGTCAGGCAAGAAATTTAGACCCGAACATTTTTTAATATTCAGACATGATTTCGTCTTCAGCGTTCATTCTCAAACTCCCGCTGGATCTCCTTTTTTGTAACACGACCATGGTCCTAATAGATTTACTGCAGGAAGTAGTTCAGAGAATGGAAATGAGTTGTGTGATATGGTTTAAAATCGCCACACACTGTAATCCGGTGATAGTAAGCAAGCTCACTATCAAATATGCTACCGTGCTCCCAAAATTAAAAACACTAAATTAAAAGCCTTAAAACAAGAGTCGTCGAAGTATAGTGAACATAAATAAAATATACAGATTTTAAAATAAGCAGTTCAGTGAGGGAAGAAATAAAACAAGAATGTGTGACCAATGTTAAAAAAAGACATTGAAATTTCATCACTCAGATGCCTAGAATAGACGGAGACTTCCCAAACAAACCTTCATGAGGGACGCAGAGGGTAATGAAAAGTTCGGCGGGGTTACTATGTAAAAGTTTACACTGAACAATAACCATGAAAAGTTCTATATTTGTTATAACTAATACAGAAGCTCAACAGAAAATTGCAACAATGCATACAAAGAACTACAGAAACTTGCAACAAGAGTCGGATAGAGCATTTCTCGAGTGGTATTGTTGACATTGACCTTACCGTTTATTCCCTCGGACTCTAGTAGCTTTTTTCCATATATTCAGGCCAGTGTGTGTCCTTGCCTATGTAGAATGTATATCTCAACAAGGAGAGCCAGGAAAAATGGATTGGCGGGCCGGTTTTAGCTCGCGGCCGTGTGCCTATCCTGCATTAATATTATGCATTTATTGTGTAACTTGTGAAAGGTTATCTATGAAGCAGTTATAGATTTCATACATATTTTAGAAGGATGTGGCATTGCTGTCAAATATAAACTTGCTGGAGTTCAATAAGTATAATAATGGTAAATGTTGAATATCAAGGATATTAATAATATTGTGAACTACCGCTCGAGAAACTTTGTAACGTGAAATTTATCGGAGATCTTCGGGGGTTATCGCTAATAGCTACGGAAATATGAGATATTATTAACCGTGGTCAAACATGCGGCCTGCTGCTTCGTTTAAAGAGACTGAGTAGATATCGATCAACTAGAGTACAATGACGTCAATTCTCTATGCTTTTCAGCCCTTGAAAATTACACAAAAATAATTCAGTTGTATAAATTCAGAGGGGATACAACATGAGTGGGGTTGCAACAACATAAGTGGGTTTACAACAACATGAGTGGGGTTACAACAAAATGAATGGGATTCCTGCAACATGAGTTTCGTTAAAACGTTAAAAGAACCCATATTACTCGGTCTCAGAAATTATGAAGAGTTTGGGGTGCTGTCTCTCTAGTTAAACGAGATAGGTGTCGATTTCCTTGTTTTATTCCAATGCTCTTATAATCCAATGCCTCCAGTAGTTTCTTCAACGACCATGTGGGACTGAAATGGACCGAAACATTGGTATTTAGGGGACTGTGGATCGAGATAATATTTTTTTTGTATGTTTGGATCCCCTTAAAAAAACCAGCAATATCGCGATGGTGGTATTTCTAGATATTTGGAAGTTGTGAATATAATATCCAATATACCGTTCATGCCACTGGTTATGTTATATTTAAAGTCAAATGGTACTCGTGTTTGTTATCGCTCATACAAAAGTTATATTACACAAATAACAACCACAATCTGAAGTGCAATAATGAGTTGTGTATAACAAGGAGCCTGGGATGTAGATACGTCGCTGATAACGAGGCGGGGGAGGGGGACATGGCGGCATTTCTCTATTATCCATCGTATAGAATATATTTGCCAGAATCTTTTTTTGAACCGTCTTGCATCTCATCGTAATGAAGGATTATTACCTGAAGAGGTAGATGATAAACAGTAGTTTTATGCCACCACTTTGATATCAATGCCAGACATGAGTGCTGACAGTAGCCAAGCAGAGAAAACTTGCAACATGTGAGATGAAATACATGAGAAATACCACAAGAGTAACCAAACTAGACAAAATAAGAAATGGTGAAATCAGGGGATGAATCGCTATAAGACCATGCACAAAATACATCGAGAAACAACAAATAAAATGGTTTGAACACCTTCAGTGACTTAACCATAAGCAACTACCAACAAGGACATAGACTACGAGAAGATCCGGATTCAGTGTCAGAGGAAGACCTAGAAGAAGATGGATAGATAAATATGAAGAGAACGCTGAACTAATATGGATTAAACACAGCCAATGCCATACATCTGGACTTGGATAGACAGTTTAAGCTTACAGTCACCACCACCACTATGAACAGCAAGTGTGGAAATTCTGACTATCACTCACCTGGAGATACAAAATAGACAGTATTACTTGAAAGCCAATGTGGATTCAGAAAGGGACGTGGAACAATTGATATGATCTTTGATGAAAGACAACTTTAAGAAAAATGTCAAGAACAATACTGTGACCGCTCCACAGCATTCATAGATTTAACAAAAGCATTCGACACCGTAAGGAGAGAAGGTTGTGGAAGACTTTGGCAAAATATGGTTGTCCATAGAAATGTATCATAATTGTGCGGGAATTTTACGATAGACTGCAAGTTCTTGAGACTAACGGGAATTGAACCAGTATGTTCAACGGCACCAAATCGCCTAGCAACTATTGCACACGCGTTCTTCCGTACTTGACTAACCGCATCTCCAAAAAAACATGCGATTTCGTCAAGAAATTCAAAGCGTGCACTCAGTCACCTGAACGGACCAATCGAGACAAGGACTATTACAATAACAACAACAAACATCCCGTACAGGTATTGAAATATCCTCAGTAACAACAAACATATAATATTTAATATCCGTAAAGACTGCAAGCTAGTTCAGGATGATGAAGAGTTATCTGAAACGTTTCCAGTCTCAAATGGGGTTGAAATGGGGATGAATATTAGCACCTATCCTGTTTGGCATCATGTACTTTGCTATGTCGGATGATGCTTTC
This sequence comes from Meghimatium bilineatum, assembly GCA_034231615.1. Classification (NCBI taxonomy): domain Eukaryota; kingdom Metazoa; phylum Mollusca; class Gastropoda; order Stylommatophora; family Philomycidae; genus Meghimatium; species Meghimatium bilineatum. The sequence continues at coordinate 53,776,807 of CM067316.1, forward strand.
AGAAATCTGGTCGTCGGAGTAGAATCATATATTGCATTAATGGAAAACTGTACAACATACAGCAGTTCGTGCACACAAAATACACGTCAAATAACACTAAATCAGGGATCTCCTATTTGTTGATGACTGTGACATAAATGATTAACTCTGAAACTGATCTGCATACGATTATAGACAGATTCTCCAAAGTCTGGAACAACTTTGGGCTTACCATTACCAGTACCTGGCAAAATCTATCACGAGCCTTGCAACTGCATAAAGGTAAATTAAGTAGCACTGAAAGCTGTAAATTCTTCACATAGCTAGACAGTACACTATCAAATATGATGATGAAGTGTACACAAGGGCCGCAAAAGCAAGCACCACTTTCAGCAGATTCTACGCAAATGTGTGGTGTACAAATGGCATTAACTTACAGATTAAGTTGAAAGCTTACGGAACCGTTGCACTTGTTATGCGCTAGTGAAACACGGAATGTGTATAGACAACATGTGAGGAAACTCAATCACTTTCACACAAACTTGTCGCAGAAAAGTTATGAACATCGGATGGCAAAACAAGATTCCGGATATCACTATCTCTGACAGATCTGATATCTCTAGTATTGACACTATTCTAATGCAATAATGCAGACAGATTCGCTGGGCAGGTCAGTTGGTACGTATGCCAGATCATCACCTTCCAAGGATACATTTCTATGGTTATCGTAAGTTTCAGAAGGGCAAATATTCTCAATGTGGCCAAACAAAGGGCTACAAGGACTCGTTAAAGACCTCACTGAAAGTCTTTGAAATAGACCAAGATGCATGGGGAAAACTTGCACAAAACAGAGATACATGGCGTTTTACAGTGATAAATGCTCAGTAACCTGTGAAGATATGATAAATGCAGCAGCTCAACAGCGGGGAGTAGCTAGAAAGTCACAGGTAGACTAAAAACTGTCTCCAGTGGTCATCCAATGACCGAAATCTTTAAATGACATTTTTGGTCTGAATAGGGCTTATTAGCCATCTACGACTTCATATTCAAGTGCATAGCTCTAAATGAATTACAAAAGTGGATGTAACAAATTTGTATCACCAATTGTGATGGACGAAAACCAGTACCAAATTAATACTAAATGTCTTGTTCTGATTTCTTATTGGGGGGAAGGTGAGAGAAAACATGATCCGTGCTCAACCTCCATCTCTTTATCTACGGATTTAGTCACTTCTGTACTGTAAAAAATTGGAGTCTAGCCCACGGCTACCTATTGCGCAATTTTTATTTCGTGGTTGTGAAACAATTAGAATCCGGTGAAGACAATATCTTTGGTTCCCGAAGCTCTACCACAGAATCTAGACAAAATTGTTTCCAATCGTGTCTCAATTGATTGAGTTAAATCTGTCTGACTTTGTCAAGTCTCTAGGGATACTTTTTTACTTTTTCTCTTCCTTTCTTCAAATTATATTTAATTTACCACTGCAACTTGTTCTCTTTACTTCTTTCATAATATTTTTTCTTTAGTAAATCAATGTGTGTTTCTCTCCTTGTTCAATTTATCAATATTATACGTTCTGTCATGATTATGTCTTTTACTTATTCCTATATTCATAGTATAGTTTCCTTATTAAATCACTATCTCTCTCTCTCTCTCTCTCTTTCTTTCTTTCTTTATCTCTCCTCTTTTCATTCGTTCTTCATACAGTGCCCCGTCTTGTATTCTCTTCTTCTTACAGAACTTCCTTTATGTGATATATATTTCGCAATTACAAAATGTTTCTTTACTGTATTAACTATTATATAACTATAGATTTGCTGGTAGAAAGTTGTGCTTTTGTGGGGCACTCTGATAGACGGTAGCCTGTCAATCGCCTCAGCCACACCCTTAAGTAAAGTTTTCAAAAAGGAGTCAAGTCTTTTAATATACCTACAATATTTTATTTGTGTGAACTTTCTTTCCTTTGGTAATTCTTTCTTCATACCAAGTGTTGTTGGAACCTCTTTCTACATACCAAGTGTTGTTGGAACCTCTTTCTTAGTTTTCTTCTTTTTTTCATAAAGTTCGTCTATATATCAACATCTCAAATGTATTAATTCTGTCTTCTAGTTGTTTGATTATTACCTATGTTTCTGAACACTGCATCAATGTAAAGTAGATGTATCCTTTTACAATTATCACTTTTAGTTTGTGATGTGTTGTGATGTCAATATTTTCTTCAAGTAAGTACGTTTAGATATTATTCTTCTTCTTTTAACTTCTTCTTCACGTCTATCATCATATAACATGAACACACACTTACAAACGTTATATATAACATGAACACACACTTACAAACGTTATATATAACATGAACACACACTTACAAACGTTATATATAACATGAACACACACTTACAAACGTTATATATAACATGAACACACACTTACAAACGTTATATATAACATGAACACACACTTACAAACATTATATATATATATATATATATATATATATATATATATATATATTGTCGTTCCTCTGGTGGTGTGTTATTGACACTTGCCGTTAAGCGTAGGGGTGATTAGAGCCCGAGCGAGTGTTCCAAGGCCAGATGTGTCGCCCCGGTTGTGCTATATATATATATATATATATCAATAAACAGCAAACGTAATTTTAACTATAGTTTGCTCCATAATTCATGTTACTCAGTTGCATTATTTTTCTCCGTAACTACTTGTTAGATCGAAAGATCTTTTGAATCAAACTTGACATTCTACACGACCATATGAAACAATTTTTTGCCTTTAAAAATTATAACTAGATTAAAACATTTTCTCTATAAAGTATACATTTATAAAGCTTTTGTGTATGTACATAACGTGCCATTTTTTACAGCACAGCTGAGTCTGTCGACAGCCCATGATGATGAAAGGAAATACGCCTTATTTGTTTATTTTTTTTCTCTTCCAACTCTTTAATGGCTGTGAAGCATAGTATAAATGTACTGGACAATTAAAGGCACGATAAAAAAAGAAGAAGATATCAGTGATTGAATCATACTGCTGTGAAATGCAACTATGCTTTGGTTTTTCATGCCCATCCAATCGATGGTCAATCCCGAGTAAACTCACTACACAGCCCTTAACCTGTGACTGACCTAGCACGTCAACGGGGGAAACGCAAAGTGTTCAATAAGAAACTTAAATGGAGAGGAAGGCACATCACACGCAAAAGAGATCAGCGGTAACAATAAAAATAATAGAATACATCCAGAAACAACAAGTTAAATGGTACGGTCACATAACCAGACAGAAAGAGCAAAGTATTATCCAAAAAACACTTAATTAACAAACGATACGAAAACAGTCGACCTATTGGACGCACTCGTAAAAGGTGGATAGATAGTGTATTAGAGACACTCGGAAATATAACAGCAGAAGAAGCAAATAGAAGGGCAAAAGACCGTACACTCACTCTCACCTCAACACCGAAAGGTACATGAGGACAAGAAGAAGAAGATCAAATCTATTTGCTATTGTACGGAAATCACCATTTCCATGAGTGCGAAATGTGTCTTCGTTTATTGTATATTTAGACATTTCATGTTATTTACAGATTTTGAGAATTTATTTGGTATGAATATCTTCGTGATTGTCATTGGTCATTGTGATGTGCTGCTAAGATTGTTACCAATGAAAATCACGGAAATACTGGGGTATGCCTATAGAAGAGACATCAGGACATTTAATGTCAGTTGTGCTGCATTTTCTGTTGGATGACGTAATTGTCGAATTGTCAAATAACAGCTAAGCTCCAGTTTACTAAAAGGCGTATCGCATATTCGACGTGTTTTTTTTAAATTGTGGTATCTTGTTAGACTTAGTAAATGTATGTATGTAGTTAAGAGTTTTGTTACAATATGATTTTGAAGTGTAACATCATTACAAAAAATCTGACTACACAATAACTAAATGAACTGTGGGTAAATGCTCACCATAGGTGAGATGCAGTCAAAGGTCAAGCTGCTCCACTAAACAAGATTTTCAAACACTGTTATGTGACAAATTTAACACGCGATACGCTCCTGCAAATATATATTGAGTACTGGGAAAATTGTGAAGAGCACGTGCTTCAAGATGAAGAGACATATTGTCAACGAGATAATATACATTTTATCGAGCCCTTAGCAGTAGTCGATCTTTTCGAGTCTTCAAAATCTGAATAAAATATTTGATGTGCAAATCTATGTTGTTCTCACATAGAACACATTCCAAACATTATCACGGACTTATAATACAAAAAAATAAATACTATTTCATTGTTTTGATTCTCACAACGTTTTGTGTGCAGTCACCTTTATTTATGAAATCATCAAATACACATATCCCTCCTGAGCAACAATTTCACAAGAAAAACATAAAACTATTTGATCATCAAATATAAAAACTACTTTACATACACTCTGGAAGTAATGATAACTATCTCACATTACCTGTTATTATATAAAGTTGGGATACGCCTTTGCATCCACAATTTTGTGTATTACGGTAAAATGTAAATTTTGAGTGCCATTTTTTTCTGCTTATGCAATAATTGTATAAAATGTGGTTTTTTTTGGTATTTTCCACTCCACCTAACAATTTGTAAAATATAAATTCCTAAAATCGTACTGTGTATAAGACTAACTGCAAAGTATGGTTGCTATGCATCAGTTAGTTTTCGTGAAAATTGAGCTCATGCGTGTAACATGAATTATGGAACAAACTAGATATAGTTCCGATCAGCTGGCATCTACTAACTTTACAAGTTCTGTTAACATCATGTTGTCTCAAGTGGTAGGGCGAACTGCCGAATGGTTCAAATACTATCTGTCGCCTTTTATTTTCTACAACCCCTCGATAATTTCTATCAATAGTATCTATGACCATGTATACAAAGTAATGGAACTCAATATAAATTTTCCGTTTACAACAAATTGTTCGAGTGAAGTTGATAATTATGTAGAACATCCTTGTATCTAGGGATCCATGTCTGAACTCACTATAACATTATTCGTAATCGGTAACTTCTTCGGCAGGTGCCGTGCCGTCACCTTGAACCAAAACCAGGGAGCTGTCTCCTTTGTCCCATCTTTGAAGCATGTTGACGTGAAAGAACTGTTATTACACATGAAACTGATTTCCTCCTTCTAATCTTTAAGCCTCAAATAAACCCAAGGGAACAGAAAAGCGATCCAGCTTGACAAGTGATGATCAGATCCCAAATGACGATGGATAATCGAATTTATCCAAATAGAATCTAAGATCCGTGGAGATATTGCAAAGTGCAAAAAGAAACATTATAAATTGGCATCTCTACAATAACAACAAAAAATAAAGAGATTGTGTTTATGTTTTAAACTGTATCTTGCTTTAGTAGAATGCAATTTCACTAATTTGTGCCCATATGACATAACACCTACGGCATCGCAGTAATTCGTACATCGTCAGTGAGTAACATGACAGGTTGTCGTAGATAAGGGGAATTATTTAACCTCGTGGTTTGTTTCAATTGACTATCTATACAATCTCCCACTCAATGAGTATCTCTAAAATCTCTCACTCAATGATTATCTCTACAATCTTTAACTCAAAGACTATACAATCTCTCACTCAATAATTATATTTACAATCTCCCACTCAATGACTATCTATACAATGTCCCACTCAATGACTATCTGTACAATGTCCCACTCAATGACTATCTATACAATGTCCCACTCAATGACAACACAATCTCTCACTCAATGACATTCTCTAGTCTCTCACTCAATGACTATACGATATCTCATTCAATGGCAATCCCCACAATCTCTCACTCAATGACTATACACAGTTTAACTCAATGACAATCTGCACAATCTCTCACAATGACTATCTCTACACTCTCTCACTCTGATTATCTATACAATCACTTACTCAATGATTATACAATCACTCACTCAATGGCTATCCCTACAATCTCTCACTCAATGTCTACCATCTTTCAATATCTCTACAATCTCTCAAACCCTAAGACAGTGGAAGGCTGAACTCAATTTATTTTTATTTTTGATTAGTGGTGGACCAGACCACAATATTTCGCCTTAGAACAGGCCACTGTAGACTGTTGGGTCACCTTTACCGATTAAGGATCTTATACACAGATGAATGTCAATGTGGATCCGGAACCCAGACCCCGGAACACATACTTCAGGACTGCCCAACATACAAAGAGCAGAGACAGCTGACCTGGCCAGAGGATACAGACTTGAGGCAAAAGCTATGGGGCAGCCGCTCTGACCTTGAGAAGACGGGGGACTTCGTCTTGATGACAGGCCTGACGGTATAGCATGACCACAGATGCTGAACGCAGAAGAAGAAGTGGTGGACAATTTGTTTTGTATTCTAGAAAATATGCCGTATTGATAGATCTAGCCACTGGTCATTTCTCATAGAAAATATGCAGTATTGATAGATCTAGCCACAGGTTACTTCTCACGGAAATTATGCAGTATGGATAGATCTAGCCACTGGTTATTTCTCACACTTAGGGATGTGAACACATATAGTATTCTCACCCGTGTGTTGCTGAGCTTTATAGGGGAAGAAAGAATAAAAATATTGTACACTTCCATGCATGTCGTAAACAGCGACTAGGGACCTTTTTGGGGTGGAGTTGGTTGTCACCCGTCATAAAGGATAACCGTGCGCTAAAAGCCGTAATGAAGTCGGATTTGTCCGACCGAAAACGGTGAACATATCGCAGCTAAACTTTAAATAATGATACAGTGCACTCCGTTCTCCTGATTCCATCCTGCTGATCTGCAGGAGTTCGAGAACGAATGCAGAAGAGGAAGGAAATTCATTTTAGACAAGACATAACTTCGATCTATATACAATGTGACATGGACTAACGAGTATAAGTCTATCGTCGTGGTTGATCCAATGTTTTCATTGGTGACTGTTTACGGTAAGTTGATCGCCAATGAACGGTACAGATCAGTTAAAGATTAATCAACTAGTTTTACCAGTTGTAAGGTCTTAACAAACTGAAGAATTGTACGGTCCTGGACGTTAAATGAGATGTCATGTTGTGAATATGTTGTTTGTTTTGTAGTTTCTTCAGTTATAACCTTTAGCCTTCACGTTCTGATCATCAAGTGCTCTGATAGATGCTTCAAGTTCTGATCATCAAGTAATCTGATAGATGCTTCAAGTTCTCATCATAAAGGGCTCTGATAGATACTTCAAGTTCTGATCATCAAGGCCTCTGATATATGCTTCAAGTTCTGATCATCAAGTAATGTTATAGATACTTCACGTTCGTTCTGATCATCAAACGATCTGATATATACTTCACGTTCTGATCATCAAGTGATCTGATAGATACTTCACGATCTGATCATCAAGTGATCAGATAGATGCTTCAAGTTATGATCATCAAGTGATCTGATAGATGGTTCAAGTTATGATTATCAAGTGATCTGATAGATGCTTCAAGTTATATCAAGTGATCTGATAGATACTTCAAGTTATGATCATCAAGTGATCTGATAGATACTTGTCTCTCCAAGTCAATATTTTATCTTCTTCTATACACCTGCGGATGAAATCGTGAATAAGTGTTGACATCTATGCCGAAATGATTCATTGTCAAAATCGATACTATGTGAAACAGTCGTATGTGGTAGAAACAGAGGAGGTGAAGAACATCATGGACAAACAACATCAGGGACTGGGCAAGTCAGGAGTTTTTTTTCACTGATCCGCATCGCTGAAGATAGAAATCACTGAAGGGCTCTTTATGTAGATACAGTCCATGTGGCCCTACGAACCTACGGGGTTAAACTCATATATATAGATTAAAGAAAGATATGTATTTACTATCATATACCAGCTTGCAGCATGCTCTGTTGTTTTGTATTTCTGTCTAGATTATTAAAGTATATCTCTTCTTGAGTGGTAATGGAATGGTCTTCCTACATGAACAGTTCGATGGATGCGAAGAACCTCGCCAGAGGATAGACAAACAATGGGTGACCCAAGAAAATGATCAGTTCGTACGTTACATGTACCCTCTAATAGGCATTTCACCAAGCCGAAAGGTGAAGTCTCCTGTGTACGAAAGAAAGCTCAGAAACCCCCCTGTGGCACATAAGAAGTAATAACTAACCGTTAGTAATTCCTGAGTATCTCAAACAATCAAACAAAAAATGATGCCTATATTCGTTTCTTTTCTTGATCATTTCTGTGTTTCCCGTTGGTGAATATTTATACACTTTGAACTGCATGCCAAAAATAGCCATGGATACTCCAAGTATATAAATAGTAACCAATGGAAAACGTGACAATAATCAAAAACACGTACCGAATGAAGGTCTCATTAATTTACTTAGAAGACAAGTACGGTCGAGAGCACGGGTTATTAGAGAGCGAACGCTGAAGAAGAAAATGTATATGCCTCTTAATCTTCCAAGTAAAGCCTAACCTTCCAGTTTTAACCAAGTAAACAGCCTAACGATCCAGTGGTAACTATGCACGCAGCCTGTATCTGTGACATTTGACAGTAGTATAGGATCGCTGTACAGAATTAATTATGATTTCATTGGTACGTTTTTTATTATTGTCATGATTTTATTTGGTCACTATTTATTTATATACTTGGAGTCGTCTTGGATATTTTTGGCTTGCAGCTCCAAATATATAATTAGCGAAGCACGAAATACACGACAGTAATCAAAAACGTCAGAAATGAAGTGCTAATTAATTCTATACAGGTCTTCTACAGGCCAATGTTGATTGAACTCTGCCTATGAGAGTAGGGTTTGTCAATAAAGGTACATGGACAATGGACTCGAAAATGTGGTGGATACGATTGTGTTTTAATAAATGTTATATATATTACTACATCCCTGTTGACTACAACAAAACATAGTATGAATATGGGCTAACACAAGTGTAGCCCACAGAAGTAAGATTTCAATTATTTCATGAGTACGATTAATGAGAGAACCGATTTTGGTATCACAGTGCTAAGGTTCACATATAAGAAGACACGCAATCGAATCAAGTCATCGATTATGTAAACTTGTAGAGGAACCAATAGTCAATGAGCCATGCTCTCAAATAGAAATGTCTAGAACGTTATGGGGCGGATGTTTGTGATTCAGACACGTGTAATCACAGAAGCTGAAGAGAACAGCAAAATAAAGTTTGACATAAATCTGGACCGGTTTGGGGGGGGGGGGAGCCGACAAGACATCATGAGAAAAGAAATCAATAAATTTTCTGCTTCTAAACTTAGTGAGGTCTGATCGCTATTTTTGGATATTGTGTGAAAGAAATATTGTGTTGAAATCTCACTCTTATTCTCTGTCACTTTCTAACTTGTCCCTGTGTATTGTTTGTGCAGATTAGGTTTTTCCATGCCCTTTATAGCTTGTGTTTATGGGTAATTTTTGCTACGTTCAAATCAATATCGCGCTTGCATTTGCTGTAGATGTGAAATGTGTAGACAAGCGAGAGATCGGGTGAAGTTACATATCTCAGAGCCGTACAAGCATAGTTGTCTTTCTTCTTCATTCTCGAGTCAACCATCAAGGAACGGTGACTATCGTGTGTTGAACAAGGTGGCTAACGAGAAACAAAGAAATATTTCAAACCGAACACCATTTCTGGTTATACATCCGTTTATTGCTGCCTTAAATTATTTGTTTGCGGGAGTTTTAAAAATTGTTACTCTAGTTTTTTTGTTCTGATCAAGAATGGTTCTGTTTTATTATTTCTTTTTAGAAAAGCATATTATGTTTGATAATATTTCATTTACTTTACTTGCATGCATCGTGTATTTATACTACATGAGTACTGACTTGTTTATTAATGGAGGATGAAATGTTACTGGTCATTGTTCTGTATGTTTCCGCGGGTATTTCATGTCTGTGTGCAGAATTATGTCTCGTACGTGTGCATACACCTGGATGTACCTGGATAGTGTGTTATACACACGAATTGGGTAATTATCACATGATTAAATATCTTACCTTTCGTGATTATTTTATTATTTAGTTTGTTATTTTAGTGCCTTATCATATTAATTTAAACATAAATTATTATGTATAGTTTGGAAACATGGGTAATACAAACAGCTATACTGAAAATACAAACAATTGATGTCTTTGAGATATCGGTACATGGAAGAATAAGGAGAACGTGTTATGGACACAGAAGAGAATACATGTGTTTTGAGAACATGAAAAGAGAAATGTTTATTCTTAACTATAAATGGATAGAATCATAGGTTAGTAGAACCATAATTACAATTTCTTAAAACAGATCTCTCTAGCATAGTGGTTGAGCCGATCGGTTTGTGTTGGAGATCACAGGTTCGAGTACCGCTTGCAACGTCTTGTTTATAAGGCATAATTTTTTTCAGTACATGAAGAGTATCGCTTCAAGTTTCGAAGTAAGTTCTTTATTGATACACTCGACATGCACTTCTTTAATGGGGGCGAATTACATATGGGTTAAACCACATATAATGAAGTCAATCCTCTACACCTTGTCAGCCCCATTTTGAGGTCAATAGTATTTTATTTACACGTCAGCTGGCGTAGGCACAGAAAGACATTTGTGACCCCATTTGTGGAAGCAGCACATTGTTTTGTAATATGTGGCACAGAGTTAATGATAGTAGTATTAATTTAACAGCTCATGATAGTAGTATTAATTTAACAGCTCATGATAGTAGTATTAATTTAACAGCTCATGATAGTAGTATTAATTTAACAGCTCATGATAGTAGTATTAATTTAACAGCTCATGATAGTAGTATTAATTTAACAGCTCATGATAGTAGTATGATATAGCTCTACGTGGAAGAGCTACAGAAAGTGATTACTGATTAGAATATATTGGAAGTAACATCACAAGAACTGATCTATCTGAATGTAGAAACTGACGAGAAATTAATATGTTGGTCAGTGCCAAGAAAAATATTGTGTAGTATGGTGTTAGAGAGTCTCAATGGACAGTTAGATGAAGAAATTCGAGAAAAGCGCTAGAATCAGACCAAAACGACCATGCACTGACCAACTTTTCACCTGTGCAACATTTTTTTCGAAGAATCAGTGGAAATACAATCTCCACTTATTATCAACGTTATTGATTTTCAGAGAGAATTGGATAGTTTGCACGGTTCAACACTCAGGAAAATTCTTGTCACATACGGTGTATTTATATATACTAGATATTTAAATGTAATCATGGATGTATATGATAACTTAAGATGCTGTGTTAGAACAAATGAGAATAGGACTGAAGGGTTCTACGTAGAAACAGGAGTAAGACAAGGCTGCATTATGTCATCATTATATTTTAGCTCGGCTATATACTCCGATGTGAAAAATTGCGCCCAAAATCAAAGTTTTGGCAGAACACCGAGCCCACTAAACATACAGATAGACAACATATGAGTAAAACAAGTATTGGAAATATATCTCGGTAGAATTTTTACACAAAGGGAAGCCTTGATAAAGAGATGAGACAATATGTTAAAAGGCAAATTCAGTAACATACAAACTGCCACCACGACTTCTTCATCCCAAGATCGAGATGGAAGTTAAAAGACAAATTATTTTCAGTATATTCCTTCCAACACTGTGCTACCAGTGTCAAATCTGGTCTCTCTCATCTTCACATTACAGAAAGATAGTGACATGTTAGATGAAAATGCTTGAGGAAAGCTTCAGGGGTCACTAGGTTTGACATAAATGAAGACATCAGGGAAAGAATAGGTATAAAACCTTGCACAAAATATATATAAAAGCAGATCAAGTGGTTTGGCCACATTATAAAAATGCATCACGACAAGTTTCCCGTAAACGTATATAACCTAATGAGATCAGGGTACAAAGCCAGAGGAAGACATATTAAAAAAGATGGATAGTCAGAGACATCTTGAAGAAACACGGTCATAGTACAGCCAAGTCGACATATCTGGCCTTGAAGCACAAGCTCGAACATCAATCACCCCCTACACTTAACGACAAGAGTGAATAACAAACCAACTGCTTAAAGACAATAGACAAAAATCAAAGATTTGGTATGAAATGCACAAGCTATGGAATTCTTAATTATCTTGATTTTGCAGATGACGTGGTGTTATTAACTCCAACTTCTGCTAAGGCGCAAGATATGTTGAATTTACTATGTCATCTTTTAGAAAACAATTGGACTTCACGTCAACACTTCTAAGACTAAAACCATACATTTACTCCTAACAGCAGAGCGTGTCTAATAAAATCGCATTGAGTGCATTCAATAAGCGATCATGAATTTGCATACTATTGGAAGACACGGAATGTGAAAGAGAGAATGAATGCTTTCAATATGCGGCGGATATATTTTTTGCGTATTATAGATGAGTAATGATGAGGTTGTAGGGGCAGGGGGGAATTGAGAAAGATATAGTAAGACATTGGTCGCAAAGGTGGGGGGGGGCTACCTATAGAAGTAGAGACTATAGAAATATACAAGGGGGATAAGCATTTAGACAGCTCATGGAATAGATATGCAAACAAATACGGACATAGACATATACATATATATATTTACACATACATATACACAAAAATATACAAACAACAATAGATAAGAAATGCATATTTTAAATAAAAAATCGAAACATAAATGTATGAAAGATACCTACACAAAATGCACAAGCATGTAAATATATTTCCTCACTCAAGTGAGGGCCCAAACAAGAATATGTATTCCTCATAATGATGTGCTTCTGACCTTACAGTTATTTCTTAACATTAATCCGCATAAGTCTATTGCTACTGCCGCTATTCTTTGATTGGCTGAATTAGTCATCACCTTGAATTCTTTTGAATTCAATGGACACTTTTTTTGATCAAATAAGCGGTGTGGTGTAGCAATGGGTACTAAGATGGGACCCAGTTATCCTTGCCTATTTATGGGTCACCTTAAACATCTTATCTTTACCACATTTCAGTGCCCTGCCCCTTACATATTCCATCACTACATAGACGATGGGTTTGGGGTTACTGATATTTCACTTGATGACCTCAATCATTTCAATGACTGTGTGAGTGGTTTCCATCCAGCTATTAAATTTACCTCTCTTATTTCCTGCTCTTCTGTTGACTTCCTGGACATGTGTGTTTCCATAGGATCTACATCCCTTACCACGTCCGTTCATTATAAGCCCACTGCTTCTCATAGTTTTCTTCTTTACACATCATCTCACCCTAGGTCTTGTCCTCAGCTGCTTCGTCTTCGTCGTCTCTGCCAAGATGATGCTGATTTCCTGGTTCACCCTCACAAGGTGCTATATTTTTTGTCGCTGTCGCTTGTATCCTGAGGATATCCTGTCATCAGCTTTGCAACGTGTTCTTACTATTTCCCGTTCAGTGGCCCTCGTTCCATCTGTTAAACATACATCTGATCGCCCTATATTGGCTATTACTTTTCATCCTCATAATATGCCGGCACTACGTATCTTATTACGACATTTCTCTATCCTCCAATTAGATCCTATCTGCAGTCCTGCATTTCCCTCTCTTCCCTTAGTTGCTTTTCAGAGGGACAGGAACATTCGTGATCTCTTGGTTCATTCCAATCTGTGCATTGCTAAAGGTCAACTAGGCACTGTCCACTGTCACCAAAAATGTTGGACTTACTCTTTTGTTATTCTCACTCCCATGCTACAGTTCCCTAATTCACATTTTGATATTCAAGATTCTTTCTCATGTTTGTCCCGTAATCTTATATACTCTATTATATGTAAGCGTGATATGAAGTATATTGGAGATACTGGTAGACGTTTGGCTGATAGATTCGACGAACATTTGTGAGATATCACGAATCATCGTGATTCCCCATTGACTAATCTTTTCAACAGGCCATCACATCTTGGTAGCTCTGATGTCTCTGTAACTGATTTGTTACGATGCTACACTGGTGGTCGGCATCGTTAGTCTTTGGAATATCGTCTCATTTGTCACATGGGAGTCTTACAACCACACATTATGAGCATCAATCACCGTTTCATTTGATTTATCCACTTCTTCTTCATAATCTCTACTCCCGTATTGTACTAATAATGCCATTGTTTGTCTTTGTACACGTTCAGTATTACTTATTTTTGTGTTTGCCAGACTTTTGTATATTTGTTTTATGTGATTGTTTTAATGTAAACATGTTATTATTTTGCACTCTAGTCCATCATTTGTATATCTTATTGTTATAATTGTGTTCAATAATTTACATACCTTGACTTCTATTTCTTCTATTCATTATTGTAATTGTCTCAAAGATAGTTGCCCACAAATGTATAGTTATTTATATATGCATTTTGTTTCTCATGGTTCTATGTATCCATAATATTACTTTAGGCCACACATTTGTATGTATACATATTTAGCATTGCATCTTCGTGTGAACGAATGTTCATGGGAATACCTGTATGTATATATATGTGTGTGTGTGCCTGCGTGCGCGCGCGTGCGTGCGTGGGTGCGCTCGAATTTTCATGTATTTATGTGAGAATATGTTTATATTGATTCATGTATATATAGATGAATATATATGTTTATGTGAGTGTTTGTTTATGTTAATGCACATATCTCCATTATGTGTTAATGTGTATACATATTCTTGCGTGGGCCCTTACTTGAGTGTGGAAATATATTTACATACTTGTGCATTTTGTGTGGGTATCTTTCATACATTTATATTTCGATTTTTTTATTTTTTTAATATGTATTTCTTATCTATTGTTGCTTGTATATTTTTGTGTATATGTATGTGTAAATGTATAAATATATATGTCTATGTCCGTATTTGTTTGCATATCTATGTGATTAGATCACATGACATGCACTGTCTAAATGCTTAATTCGCCTGTATATTTCAATAGTCTCTACTTCTATTGGTAGCCCCCCCCCATGTGCAACCAATTTCTTACTATATCTTTCTCAACCTCCCCCCCCCCTGCCTTTACACCCTCATCATTACTCATCTATAGTACGCAAAAATATATCCGCCGCATATTGAAAGCATTCATTCTCTCTTTCACATTCCGTGTCTTCCAATAGTGTGCAAATTCATGATCGCTTATTGAATGCACTCAATGTGATTTTATTAGACACGCTCTACTGTTTTCACTTGACCTTGTTTCTTTGGTATGAGAGACAGGGTCAAGTCATTTTAGCAGTTAATATATTTATGGTTTGGTGTTGTTTTGTTTTAGTTTGTATGTGTATGTTTCTTGAAAAATGTCCACATAAGAACGCAACGTAGGAAAATTGTCATGTTTTGTTTTATTGCATATTTCTTATATTCATTTTTAT
Organism: Meghimatium bilineatum; assembly: GCA_034231615.1. Lineage (NCBI taxonomy): Eukaryota > Metazoa > Mollusca > Gastropoda > Stylommatophora > Philomycidae > Meghimatium > Meghimatium bilineatum. The sequence goes on from CM067316.1 coordinate 53,792,164, forward strand.
CTAGATTTTTCATTGTTAGGTTTTTCCTTGTAACCTGTTTATCTTATTTTGCATTACTATTTGTTACTTTGGTTACTGCGGCACCCTCCACTTTGTCGGACACCCTCCTACCATTTGGTTATTCACAATTATTGAACGCGATATGCGAAATTAGTATCGATTTTCGCTAATCATGTAGATGAAGTGTAGAATTTTAGTATCGATTATCGATAACCATGTAGATGGCGTGTAGAATTGTAGTATCGATTATCTCTAATCATGTAGATGTGTACAATTGTAGTATCGATCATCGCAAATCATTTAGATGAGGTGTAGAATTGTAGTATCGATTATCGCTAATCATGTATATGACGTGTAGAATTATAGTATCGATCACCGCTAATCATGTAAATGACGCGTAGAATTTAAGAGCTGTCTCCAGAATTACGTTTGGCAGAAATGGATATCCAATATTGTTTTTGTATCTTACTTCGGTAGTCTATCTATGTTCCATCAGCGCCGAATACGGTGACTAGAACAGAAATCAGAGCTCTCCAGCTCTAGCAATATGATGCTACTGTGTATAATTCTTGCATGTTGTTGAGACCCATAGTCATATGCTCTTTAATGGTAGTTTTGCGAAAAGTCTTTCTTGGTCTTCCTTTTTTTCTTTTGCCATGTGGTGCCCATTTCAATGCTTGTAGTTCCAGTATATTTTCATTCAATCTGAGTATATTTCATCGGATAGGTCAGTCCATTGTTTTCTTCTTATTGTTGTAGAAACATATTTCTGTCTGATGTCATCTCTTACTTGCATTTTTGACTTATATTCTTCCCAATTAATATTTAAGAGTTTTATCTTAGAAGATATTTATTCCCAATTGAATTCAATTTCTTCTCGATTTTGTCATTTTCCAACTTTCACAATAGTATCTCAAAATGGATATTATATTGAAGTTCAAAAGTCCAAGTTTGGTATATTTAATTATTGTTTTTTTATTTCCATATATTTGTTAGTTGGGATGAACCGAATCGCATTGAAACTTGAGTAGACGGGATTTTCCGTACTTGATTTTGTACGCAAAAGTACTTTGGAGATGCGGTTAGTCAAGTACAGAAAACCCGTTTACTCGAGTTGCAAGGCGATTCGGTGCAGTTAGAACGAACCTTGTTCAATTCTCGTTAGTCTCGAGAATTATCATCTGTCAGAACTGTTTCTCTGCTGATGGTAATTTTTCGGTAATTTTTCAAGTTACAATTAGTATAATTCATGCTTTTAGTCTTGGAAGTGCTGACTTGTTTTGGCCATTTTGTTCTGAAACATAACAAAGTCGATTTAAAATATCTTGTGCCTTAGCAGGGGTTGGATTTAACAACGCCAGGTCATCTGTTAGCATGGGTTCGACTTAACAACGACAGGTCATCTGTTAGCAGGGGTTCGACTTAACAACGACAGGTCATCTGTTAGCAGGGGTTCGACTTAACAACGACAGGTCATCTGAATAATCATTATCACTATGATTTCTTTCGCCTCTCCATTCTACACCAAATTGTTAACTTTTGGACGTAATTTTTCATATCCATTCTATAGCCAAAATAAAAAGCATTGGTGACATAATGTAGCCTTGTTTTACTCCTGTTTCTACGTAAAACCATTCAGTCTTGCTCTCGTTTGTTTTAACAAATCATCTTAAGTTGTCATGTAAAAACTTGCCTTGTTTACATTTATATCTCTAGTAAGTAAGATGTCATATTTATAAGAATTTTCTAGTGGTTACAGGTGCAAACTATCACATGCCTTTTGAAAATCAATAAAGTTGATAAGTGGATATTTCATTAAGACTGATTCTTTGATAATGGTTCCAATGATAAATGTTGGATCAATACATGCACTTTTTTGGACTGAATCCAGTTTTCTCTTCTTTATTTATTTATCTGTCCCTTGAGCCTCTCTATCGTCATGGTACATCAAATTTTTTATGGCACTGAAAACATAGTAATTCCTCGATTATTGTTACAATCAGATAGATCATCTTACTTTACTAATTTTATTTCATTCCATCTTTGCATTGTTGACGTTATACCTCCATACCTCATTTATAATAACTTATACTTTTAATATTATTTATAATAAAGCACCTTTAAAAGAGGTGTATCATTAGCTGCTTTCAGCATTTCACAGCTAATATCATCGTCGCCAGCTGATGTGCACCTCGGTAGTACACTCTGATAAATTGTAATGTGTCTATCTTTGATGTTTCCCTCTAAATATATGGCTTGTGGTAAATTTTTGGAAAACACACAAACTAACAAGGCATACAATTATCGATACGAAAATTATAGTCAGCAGTTCACAAAATAAACAAAAAGAAACGAAAACTATAGTTAATAATTCACAACATAAACTAATACCAAAAATCTAGTTAATAATTCACATAGCAAACAAACTGACACACAAACTATAGTTTTAAAAGTTCCCAAAACAAACAAACTTATATGAAAACTATAATTTAAAGTTCACAAAACAGACTGACACGAAAACTATAGTTTAGAGTTCATAAAACAAACTAACACTAAAACTATAGTTAAATGTTCATGAAACAATCAAATTCACATGAAAATATAGCTAATAGTTAACAAAAGAAACAAACGAACACGAAAACTATTTACAAAACCAGCACATTTACAACGAATCTTGTTATAGTTAACACTTTATAAGACAGGCTGAAATTGATATTTCAATTAAACCGTCTTTTTAAATAAAAATAATTATTATTGTTTAAATGAACTAGACTTCAGGAAGGATGTCCTTCATCTTTTCCCTAAAGTTTACAAAGAGTTATTTTTTTGTGCACCAATAAATAATGTATGTCTTATTTCCCACATCAATTCTCTTTTTATTGCTAATTTTTCCATGACTTCTTTATTTGAACTTCCTACCACCAAATGTCACGCAAGGAACAAACCATCATTTTCAGACTACGAACTGGTCACAACAGACTGAGAAGTTACATGTTCCGAAAGCTGAAGATTGGTGAGACAGACCTGTGCAACTGTGGACTGAGCCCAGAGACTGCAGAACACATTCTTCATGCCTGTCAACTCTACCAAGAAGAGAGGGAGAAAATATGGCCTCCTGAGACGGCACTTCTTCCAGACTTGAGGGGTTCCATGGATGACCTGAAGCGAATCACACAATTCATTGAAGCTATTGGTGCTGTAACCTGATATCTGACTGAAGAACGATGAAGAAGAAGAAGAAAGTCTAATGAGTCATTTTAGAAAGCATGATTTCCCATTAGCTAATATGTCTTAAAACGTCGAAGGGCAAGGCTCAATGAACCAAAAAACATGCACTGCACATCATTTTTAACCTCGATTACAAAATGACACCCACAAAAATATTGTTGTTTCGCTATATCAATATTTGTTATTATTTTTCCACGTTAGCACCAATCTGCATCGCATTTTCACTTGAGTCTATTTGCTACATACGAAGATGATTGTATCAACATTGAACAAACAATTTAGCACCGACGAGAAATTCCGCCATATTTATGCGCTTGTATATTTGTCATCGTAATTCAATTTCTGTTCATAGTTTTCATAGTAATCAATGTTCACACTGCTACCTTTTTTATTTTCGCCACTAGAACTTCAACACTGGGCCTCGAAGTCTAATGTCCGGCACTCATGTTAACAAGTCACTTGCCGACACCTACGTACTCTACGGGTAATATTAGATTTATCTTGAATAACCTCGCAGATGAAACAAATTATCAGACGCATTCGGGACTGACACCCATAGCCGAACCTTAACACTGGAGCCCCCCCCCCTCCCACCCCCACCCCCGCTAAAACACATGTGACCTATATAGGTGTGTAGTTAGCAGAATAAAATGTGTTGAAATTAATGACCAGAGTTTACAGTCTTGAATTTGTTTATTCATCTGTCATCTAGATTTGTCGGTTTGTTGTTTTATGCCCTGATTAAGCCTCTTTGCTAGATATTGTACGTGATAATACCTTGTTTTGTATGTTTTCTTGTAAGCTGTATCCAGTATTACGTTCTTTTCTCCACATATTTCTTTTTATCCAAAGGTAGTGTACTAGAGTACTAGAGGTACCAAAACAACGGACTGGCCTCTCGTTTCTGCAATTATTATTATATATACATTATTTTTCAATCAGAATCAAGACAGTGGATCTAAACGATTAGATCAGGGCACAGAATCAAGATATTGGAACTAAACGATTAGATCAGGGCACAGAATCCAGACAGTGGAACTAAACGATTAGATCATGGCTCAGAATCAAGACAGTGGAACTAAACGATTAGATCACGGCACAGAATCAAGACAGTGGAACTAAACGATTAGATCACGGCACAGAATCAAGACAGTGGAACTAAACGATTAGATCACGGCACAGAATCAAGACAGTGGAACTAAACGATTAGATCAGGACACATAATCAAGACCGTGGAACTAAACGATTAGATCATGGCTCAGAATCAAGACAGTGGAACTAAACGATTAGATCATGGCTCAGAATCAAGACAGTGGAACTAAACGATTAGATCACGGCACAGAATCAAGACAGTGGAACTAAACGATTAGATCACTGCATAGAATCAAGACAGTGGAACTAAACGATTAGATCAGGGCTTCCCAGATGATGAGAAATGTAAGACGCTTCAGGAAGGCACTGAAGAGTTGACAGGAAGGGGAAGACGCTTCAGAATACACTAAACCAATCACGAGGTGCAAAACATATTTAAACTAATTTGTAAATACACGAAGGAAGACAAACTCGTTCATTATATTTATAGGAAACTATTTTATCTGACGCCGTGGTTATGCTATACTAATCTAATGGAGTAGCATACTTCTACTGGAAAGTGAAAGTTAGCTTATCGCATTACGTTAATAGGTTCTCAGCCTTTTCAGGCGACAAACACTGTACTCATATAATCGTTAGTGCTACAGAGAAATTTACAACTCTGCATAGCGCGAGTACATTCCCCGACGAGAACTCAGGAGCACCAGGTTGAGAACAACTGCATTAAGATGAACGCCAACAGATGCGATTATGTGACTCGTCACAGTCGAAGTTTGGTTTGCTACTTTCAAAATCTTAAATTGTGTCTTAATTGTCTATTGTCTTTTCCCAGGTGAATGATTGTTGATCGCATTCACACTGGCCGTTAAGCGTAGGGGTGGTAGCTTAAGCTGTCGTTTCAAGACCAGATGTGTCGCCGAGGTTGCATTTAGTCCACGTTTGTTCAGGGTATCTTAATATTTTCTATCCACCTTTTTCTTGGTCTACCTTTGGCTTTACGCCCGGATATTCTTGTATCAAATGCTCTTATTGGTATTTGGTTTGGCTTCAAATACGATTTCCGTTCAAAGACGAATGTGAGAAATAAGGTGACCGGACAATTTTACTTGCTGTCTCTCAATATGTTCGATACATGATATTATACCAACTCTTTTCCTAATTTCTTCATTTCTTATTTTATCTAGTTTGGTAACCATTGCAGCTTTCTTCAAACACTTCATTTCACATGTGACAATTTTTCTTTGCTGTGAGGCTGTCAAAGACCATATTTTGACATTGGTAGCACAGTGTTGGTATAAAAATTGTAGATATTATTTTTTTTTAAATTTCCATCTTTATCTTTGGATGAAGAAGTAATGGTGAAAGTTGGTAAGTCACTGTATTTGCTTTCTGCCACCTTGTTTCTATTTCTCTGTCTAGTCTTCCATCTTCGGAAAAAATGCTGCCTAGATATTTAAATTCTTTGGCTTGTTTCACTTTGGTGTTATCTATTGTTATATTCATTGGTGTTGAAGACTTGCTAATTTTCATAACTTCTGTTTTTTTACATTGATTTTCATGTTATACTTCTGACATGCTAAAAGCAATGCATTGATGTGATTTTCCAAATTTTCTCGTCTTTGTATATTAGATTTTGATTATCAGCAAATAATAGTTCATTGATTTCATTATTAAGTTCTTCATCAGGTTTATTTGCAATGTTTTCCTCTTTGTTGATATGAGCTTCTTTTATTATTCTGTCCATGTATATGCTGAAAAGTAGGGGTGAAAGTACGCATCCTTGTCTTACTCCAGATCTTGTTTCAAAAGGTTCAGTCATTCCATCTGTTGTTCTTACTAAGCTTTGTCATTTTTGATATATCGCTTTTATATTATCTAACAGCTGTGTCTTAAATATATCCTTAATTTTATATAGTTTACTGTACGCAACAATAAGGGAATTATAAATTAGAATATATATATATATATATATATAGGAGAGTACTTTATGGGGGAAGAGGGAGCAGTCATGTATGGGAGAGTACTGGGTGGAAGGTGCTTGCATGCACGATCTAAACACTGGCCTGTATAATCTATACGAAGGGGGAAGGAAACAATTGGAGAAACATTGTGCTGAATGTTATTAATAGGTATAACTGTAGCAAACTGTGATCCGACAATCAATATCAAGATTTCATTTTGCACAAACATTAGTTTGTTGTGCTAACTAAACATCAATAACTAACGCTAGTGATACAAATTTGCCAAAATGGGTATCACTTTCTGGAAGTAATTTTTGTCGGTATAAATAGAAAATGTACAGGAGTCGTATATACTGTAATGAAAGAACCGATAATAGTTGTTTACAACCGCCTGCTACGGTGACATGTCATGTTTCGTAGTTAGGCCGTGCTAACTTCTAGATGTTCCTGTTTTACCTAACTTGTTTTTATCTCAAACTTTATCATTTATTTTGGTGGTTTTTTTTAATATGTTCACTTTTTTTATCTACTGCATCATTACAACTTAAAGAAAAATAAACATCGACTTTCCTGAAGTCAATTCTAACTTCTAAATGTGCAATATTTGTAGAATATAGTAACATTCTGATAGTTCCTGTTGCTAGATAAATGTCCATAAATCGGTATTTCGCAATGAAAACATCCTTCATCTGTAGGCAATTCATGAATCAGTGTTACCTTATCAGCATTGCAAATACACGTAGCTACAATGGATTTTAATTTTGTTTTAGAATAAATGTATTAGTTTTTCCTTCAGAAATTATACGTTATGTTGTGTTGCTAAATGCGATTTTCTCATTAGTATTCTCTATAATATTTCAAGCATACATTATTGGGATATTGCACAATGGTGTATTGCATAATGCATTAATATCATTAATGCAACTAATACATTTGACGGATACAGCAACTGGATATGATAGACACCGGTATAAGTAATTTATCACCATTTCTCTCAATATTATTGTCCATGCTTCTATGACTCCTTCACCAATCTTAGAATACATGTGTGTTCAGAGGTGTTTAATTTAGTTTATATTGCGTGTGAGAATTCTAAAGCTTTCGTATCCTTATGTCATACAGAAAGGACGTATTAAAGAGTTGAAGTTGTATGTTTGTTAAATTCTTGTGAGCGTCAAATATTAGAAATCTTGTTAATTGCACCTGCCGTCAGAATTATGTTGGTTTGATATATCTTTTTTGTGTCTCCATCTTGTGATAATTTAATCCCCGAATAGTTGACAGTTTTAACCTTTCGTATCACGTGTTTTTTTTTAGTTTAGGTTGTTTCAATTGTAAAATTCATTAGTTTTATCTAGATGATTTGATGGTTAGACCGATTTGTTCTGAGGCATTCTGAAGTCGGTCTAGTATTTCTTGAGAACCTATTTATCTTGAGCTAAGGAGATCCAAGTTGTTTCAGATGTCTAGATCGTCAAAAATTGTATTTCCAAGTCATTGAATTTGTTTTTGCCGTGCTTTATATGGACATAAAATATCAGCTTGCTTGATATAATTTCGTTTAGAAGGTTATCATCTTCTATAACACTTCCTAACACTTCTGTGAATTGTTTTTTGTTCAGTCATTGGCAGTTCCATTACCTTTCTGTAGCTTTGAACCTACATGAGGGATACACAAAATATACCTGGTTCAAACTTGTCTCGTCAAGTCTTTTCTGTAGCTTTGAACCTACATGAGGGATAGACAAAATATACCTGGTTCAAACTTGTCTCGTCAAGTCTTTTCTGTAGCTTTGAACCTACATGAGGGATAGACAAAATATGTCTGGTCCAAACTTGTCTCGTCAAGTCTTTTCTGCTCTGAACCTACATGAGGGATAGACAAAATATACCTGGTCCAAACCTGTCTCGTCAAATCTTTCATTCGTGTTGGTTGTGCTGATCCGAAAGTACTTTTCCCCGAGCTAAGAAAACGGTGAGCTCCATCGAAGACTGATAGGTTCGGTCATTAACTCAAATAAAACGGGGACACAACGCATTTCCATTCTCTGAACATCTTCCTCTCTGGAAACTTAGTAGGACAATTGTCCTGCTACAAGAGAGATCCAGTAGAAGTTGGAGAATGAACGCTGAAGGGAGGTACACAGCGGTGCTCACCCTCATTAACAAACTCTACTATATATACTTTATCTTTTATAGGGGTGTTAATTCAAGCTAAGTGTAGGTCAGTATTTCTTAAACTGTGACAGATTGTCTCCACATGAATTCACACAAATATGACTGGTGTTTGTGTCGGTGAGTGCCATTCTGACAATCAGTGACGTTATTTGAAAAAACAGGATATGTTTCTTATAAACGTTTAACACCCCTCTTCTTCTTCTTCTGCGTTCGTTCTCAAACTCCTGCAGATTAGCAAGATGTAGTCCGGAGAACTCAATGCGTTGTGTCATGGTTTACAGCATTGCTGCGATATCTGCGCCTTTCGATCTGACACATCCGGCTTCAGCATGGCTTTGTGTCACTGACCCTATATGGTATGGGACAGCCAACTCCATCCCATAACATCCTTAGTCGCCTTTTACGACATGCGTGGAAAGTAAACAGTGTTGCTATTCTTTGCTCCCCTTTCGGGCCCCGGCGAATCACGGGTTTAACACCCCTCTAACGAGTCACCTCAATGTATTACATGTATTAACGTGGAGACCACCAATAACACAATACTCTGAGCTGTAAAAGACTACAGAGAAATATATTTGTGTATATCAAACAAGCCATGTAGAACCTGGCTTGTCAACCTGAACAGGTTGTCCACCAAAACTGTTACACGTAGATTGCGACTTGCACACGCAAGCCGCCTCTTTCGTTTCTGCCTACTGTCGCTACGTATGTATTTATGAGTTTATATATATGTATGAGTATATGTGATTGTGTACGTGAATATGTATGATGATGATGCATGTAAATATATGTTTATGAGAAGAACAACACTGAATTCTCGTTGAGAGGTACTCAACAAAAACTGTCAATATTTCTGTGTATGTTCTGAGATTAATGAAAATGGGAGTTTGAGAATCGAACAAATGTTTGACAAGGCTTCTGAGAGCTTCACAAACCTGTCTGACAAGTAAGACACTTTGTGTCCGAACAACTACCATGATGATTGCACATTTACACTACAGGTGTGTTCAAACAGTCACATTAAGAGAAATAATAACTGGTATTGGTCTAAGTGTACGCAATTAGTTCTGGCATATAAAAAGTATAGAAATACTTGATGAGTATATTGTAATTGTCCTTGAAAAACTTGCATAGCCTAACATTGTGCAAGAATGAAGCGCGTGGAATGTGGTGTAATTTATTCTGAGATCGATATATTATTGACGTTACCTCACTGGCTGGTTAGAAGACGGAGAGGAAACTGTAGCAGACATACAGTTGGGTTGTCCAGTTGCCGTAGGGGAGATAAAGTGATGGAATTCCATTATGAAGTTCTATTTTTGCTTTTAGGTAACTTCGCTTATTTTAATTGTAATTTTAAAAGTTAGAAAGAGCATTTAATATGGCAAATAAAATAGGAAGACTAATAGAAAGCCGTGTATTGCATAATAAACCTAGAAATCACAACAGTATCTGACACAACCAAGAAATCACAACAGTATCTGACAAAACGACGAGAGACAAACATTAACAACAATGATTATGATTATTACTATAATACTTTAATCATCGTTCATGTGGGGAACCGGGTCCTGGAATTTTAATTCAGTGTTTAAAAAGTAGGGCCACTGTCTTCTTTTCATGCATGTCGTAGGAGGCAACTAAGGAAAGTTAGGTTATAAACTCTCTGTGACGAACTGTCATATGTAAATATTGCGGCAATGTCCCCACACGTTTTGTCTAGATTGTTTAGTTTTTGTTTATAGTTTAAAGGTTTCCATGTATGAACAAGATATGCTGGTCATTGGAAGTTGTTCCTTTGTCCTTTTGTGGGAGATTCCTAGCTGGCAAGGAATGTTAGGTGTGACACTACTTCAAATGTGTCAACGACTCAACACATCCGACAGAAGAATAATGAGATAGTTGGAGTAGAAGTGTGTGATATATACAGATGTGTGTGCTATGTACAGAAGTGTGTGATATGTACAGAAGTGTGTCCTATGTACAGAGGTGTGTGCTATGTACATGGATGAGTGATGTGTACAGAACTGTGTGCTATGAACATAGGTGTGCTATGCACAGAAGTGTGTGATATGTACAGATTTGTGTGCTATGTACAGAAGTGTGTGCTATGTACAGAAGTGTGTACTATGTACAGAAGTGTGTGCTATGTACAGAAGTGTGTGCTATGTACAGAAGTGTGTGCTATGTACAGAACTGTGTGCTATGTACAGAAGTGTGTGCTATGTACAGAAGTGTGTGCTATGTACATATGTGTGTGATATGTACAGAAGTATGTGCTATGTACAGAAGTGTGTACTATGTACAGAAGTGTGTGATATGTACAGAAGTGTGCTATGTACAGAACTGTGTGCTATGTACAGAAGTGTGCTATGTACAGAACTGTGTGCTATGTACAGAAGTGTGCTATGTACAGAACTGTGTGCTATGTACAGATGTGTGATATGTATAAAGGTGTGTGCTATGTACAGAAGTGTGATATGTACAGAAGTGTGTGCTATGTACAGAAATGTGTGCTATGTGCAGATGTGTGATATATACAGAAGTGTGATATGTACAGATGTGTGTGTGCTATATACAGAAGTTTGTGATATGTACATATGTGTGCTATGTACAGAAGTGTGTGCTATGTACAGAAGTGTGTGCTATGGTTCTTGCAGGACGTTATTATTCTAGGATAATGCAGTACTTGAATGTCTCACATCGTATACTAAACACGCAACCACCCTGCACAAATATACCGTAGATAAAACACAAACTTCTAGTCTGGGTGTAGATTTGGTTATATAACGTAGGAGCACATGTGCTCTTGTTAGAAAGGCTATGTGATGTTGACAGGAGCCTGCTCACAGCTACAGTGATTATTTTATCATCATCATCATGAGTAATATAAGTAGTGGTATGTTGAGTGAAGAGAAAAATAATACAAATAATAAATCTGCATAAACTGTCATTTAAAAAGTGGCATTCGGTACGCCTTGCTTACGTTTTGTATATATTTCTTGTTGTAGAACATATTGACATATTGTATATATTTCTTAATGTAGAACATATTGTATATATTTCTTAATGTAGAACATATTGTATATATTTCTTAATGTAGCACATATTGTATATATTTCTTAATGTAGAACATATTGTATATATTCATTGATGTAGAACATATTGTATATATTTCTTAATGTAGAACATATTGTATATATTTCTTAATGTAGAACATATTGTATATATTTCTTAATGTAGAACATATTGTATATATTTCTTAATGTAGAACATATTGTATATATTTCTTAATGTAGAACATATTGTATATATTTCTTAATGTAGAACATATTATATATATATTCATTGATGTAGAACATATTATATATATATATATATATATTCATTGATGTAGAACATATTATATATATATTCATTGATGTAGAACATATATGCCCTCAACTTTGAAGTTATATAATGTGTCTGTGCGTTTCTATTATTATTTTCATTATACTTTTTTTCCATGCAACATATCACGCACCATGCAACATTATCATGCAACATTACATGCACCATATGCAACGTTGATCATTACTTATAATAGTGTAAGTCATATATATAGTATACACGTATGCTACTGGGACACAGAGTTATATCGCCAATTGCATTGTGGTTGAAATCAACTATGCCACTAAGCTAACCTTATACATAGTTAATGTTCTCAAAATCTCTAATAAAAAAGCAAGTAATATCGAGTTCTCACACATAGATGATTCTATCCAGTTTTTGTCAAATAGAGCTTGTTTCATCAAACTGTCACACACATAGATGATTCTATCCAGTTTTTGTCAAACAGAGCTTGTTTCATCAAACTGTCACACACATAGATGATTCTATCCAGTTTTTGTCAGAGCTTGTTTCATCAAACTGTCCCACACATAGATGATTCTATCCAGTTTTTGTCAGAGCTTGTTTCATCAAACTGTCCCACACATAGATGATTCTATCCAGTTTTTGTCAGAGCTTGTTTCATCAAACTGTCCCACACATAGATGATTCTATCCAGTTTCTGTCAGAGCTTGTTTCATCAAACTGTCCCACACATAGTTGACTTTATCAAATTGTCACACAAAGAGTTGATTTTATAACACTGTCTCGCAAAAAGTTCATTTTATCAATCTGCCACACAAATAGTTTATTTTATAAAACTGTCTCACAAATAGTTGATGTGACTAAACTGTCTTACAAATAGTTGATTTGACTAAACTGTCTCTCAAATAGTTGATGTGACCAAACTGTCTCACAAATAGTTGATTTGACTAAACTGTCTCACAAAAGGTTGATGTGACTAAACTGTCTCACAAATAGTTGATTTGACTAAACTGTCTCACAAATAGTTGATGTGACTAAATTGTCTCACAAATAGTTGATTTAACCAAAGTGTCCCACAAATATTTGATTTTGTCAAATTTTCTCACAAAACTTTTTTAGGTTAAACTGTCTGACAGATAGTTGACTTTGTCAAACTGCGCATCCAATAGTTGATATATCAAAACTATCCCACATATACTTGGCATGATCAGACTGTCTCGCATGTAGCTAGTTTCAACAAACTGTCAATCAAATATTTTATTTTATTAGACTAGTCTCACAAATTGTTGATATTATCAAGCTGTCGCACAAACAGTTATTTGTATTAGTCGGTCTCACAAAATATTGATTTTATCACTGTCCCACAAATGGGTTATTCTAGCAAACTCAAGTGGCGATGTAAGCAAATTATAAATTTGACAATTAATGTTCTTCGCGAATAGATGGTTTTATCAAATAAACTCATAATTGGATTATTTCTAATTTTTCCCTAAACAGCTGGTTCTGTACATTCCAGTTTTATAACTATTGTGTTTTTAAATTGTTGCGTTTCGTAAAGGTGTATTGAAAATAACCATTGAAAATCTCCAGACATCAATAACTATTGGAGGTAGACCACTTTGTAATTTGCGTTATTCGGGTGATATCGATCTATTGGCTAGTTCCTAATCTGAAGGAATCTCCAGGAACTCACCTCAAAGTTGGAAGAAATTTGTTGGAAATATGGCATGGAATTTAGTATTTATAAAAAATGGATATTGACGAATATCTGGTTAAACGGTCACAAACCTGAAGAAGATACCAAACTTAAAAAGAAGACGGCTTTTGAGAATAAGTGCTACAGACGTTACCGTTTTTTTTTTTACAAATTAGCTATATAGAACACAATTTAAATATATTTGTTTGGCAGCAAATATACAAACTTGCAGAATATCAAAAGCTATTTTTGGCAATGGTGAAACGGCGTAAACATGTTTGGTTTGGACATGTAAAGAGGAACGACTATCTTTCTAAAACTATTTAGCAAGGAGCAGTCGAGGGTTGAAGGAAGAGAGAAAATTAGGTATTGATAACATTAAGGAAAGGTATGAGCGTGGTCATCCAACACTCGTCCAAGCGTGATCTATTTTTTACCTGGTTGCCATAATGTGTGTGATCATTCAGATGAAAGGAACTGTGACCAGTCGCTGTATCAGTTAAGTTATTACACTATTTTATTCTCAATTATCACCATTATTTGCTCATACTCTTCCTCGTCTGTTCCAGTCTTTTTTGGCCTCTTTCTCTCTCCCACCTGATCCATCATACCATCTCATTTTGCTCTTCCCTTACATTATGATTTTTTGTCTGTAGCATTCTTTCTATATTGCCACTTTTTAGGTAAGTATTTTTAATTTACTTTTAATTTACATGCTACTGTATCTTTTCCTGTGTCAATCTCACTTTCTCCAGTCTACTTTCTCCTCCCTACTTACTACTAACTTCTCCCCATACGTTTTTCTCACCTGTCATGCTTCCACATCTTTGCTTCCTCCATTACCTATCTGCTATTGTCCTCCTCTCCTCCTTATTATAACACTATTTGTCTCCATGTAAGATTTGTTTTATTGTGGTCGTTTGTTTGTCCTGATGAAGGCTTTATAGTCGAAACGCCGTCTGTCCCTGTATCTCGTTGTTAGGTTGTTTTATGTTTTATTTTGGTAACACACCTACCTATTTTTGTATATCTTGACATCTGCTAGAATGTAACCTGTCCATCTTATGATGTTACTCTGCCACTTATATCTCTGCCTACCCATTGCTTACTTCCTTTAGATCTTCAACAATTTATCAGCTCTTTTGATGTGTCCAAAATATTTTATTTGCTTGATCTTTATTTCCTTAAATAATTCTTTCTTCACACCAAGTGTTGTTACAACAATAATGCAATACCTGACAGCAAAAACAGAGAAAAGACAATAGACATAAAGAACAATTTTCCTGAACGTATTATTGTGTAAGATACAGAAAAATATCGATCACAGCCGCCAGTTGTTATTGATATGACAAATGGTCTATATTGAAAACCAATACTGTAAATAGTCGATACTGTGATCAATACCAGTAATTGTTCTTGCTGGACGATACCATACTTAATTATTTTTCTGTGGTATCGGTGTTAGATATATGTGGTTTAATTTTTTTTTTAATTTTTTAATTTTTGCTTGTAGCCCAATAGGACGTCATATTTTCTCATGCACTCTTCCCTTCCCCGTGTGAGGGATGATAAATTAACTATTAGACTTTCACATTTCACCAAGCCGTTTTAATTGATAATGTGAATCCATATCTATCTTTCATCGTATTCAGGATTATTTCAACTATTTATTTCAACCCAATCCGGAATATATATTTTAATATACACAAAAAACGTCAGTGAAGCAAATTATTTAAACATGCAGCTATAAACATGCAGCTATAAACAATCATGAAAGGACAGTCTGAGATACGCCTATGAATGGCTGGCTAGGCGTGTCTATGAAAAAAAACCACTAATTTACAAATTTCCTCACATTCTTTATTTAGGGTTTCAATACTTAATTCGCCAGCAAAGATTAAGGAAAGTGTATGTTACAAATACCTACCACTGATAACAGAAAGTTGATACAAACAAATTATAGTAAAATAAATAAGGACGAAACGATTGACGTTTCGATCAAATAATCTTTGTCTGAACAAACAGATGGTAATAATAAAGTAGCCCTTCGGTAGAAAGCTACAGGGACTATTTCATTTCTTATTTGTTTTAAATGATATTCTTAAAGTAATACTTTATCTGTATCCTTTTTTCTATTATATGTTCGTTCAGACGAAAATATTTTGATCGAAACCCGTTTCCAACAGCCGTTTTCTTCCCAATCTATTTTAGTATCATTGTTTTTATCATATTCTTTTAGGAATGGTATGTATTGGAAGCACATACTTCCTTATGCACTATTACTACTTTGGTATTTGTATTACTACGACCCATACCTGATAGGTCGTTCCTTTAGCTTATATTGGTAATTAGATATAAATATCACATAAAGATGACAGTTTATAAAATGTCCAATGTATACGCAATTACTGGCGTATTGGCGGATACTGTTTTAGATACATAAATTTGGGGGATAACATTTGGCATATCAAAGGATGGTGTGGTCATCCTTAAGCATATCATCTTTATTTTTCAACAAGATGTAGTATTCATGTTCCTTAAGTGAATGTACTTTAACTTTACTAAGCACAATTATGAATGAATTTGAACATAAATATCAAATACGCAACAATATTTAAACTTGCATTGTGATTCGTGCAAGGATTATTGCCATATTGTGTGTAAATCGGATGGTACTAGTTTTAAATAGTTTTATATACTAGTTTTAAATAGTATTATATACTATTATATAAGGATTATTATATAAGGATTATTGCCATATTGTGTGTAAATCGGATGGTACTAGTTTTAAATAGTTTTATATACTAGTTTTAAATAGTATTATATACTAGTTTTAAATAGTTTTTATATACTAGTTTTATATACTAGTTTTATATACTAGTTTTATATACTAGTTTTATATACTAGTTTTAAATAGTATTATATACTAGTTTTAAATAGTTTTTATATACTAGTTTTATATACTAGTTTTATATACTAGTTTTATATACTAGTTTTATATACTAGTTTTATATACTAGTTTTATATACTAGTTTTAAATAGTATTATATACTAGTTTTAAATAGTTTTTATATACTAGTTTTATATACTAGTTTTATATACTAGTTTTATATACTAGTTTTAAATACTAGTTTTATATACTAGTTTTATATACTAGTTTTAAATACTAGTTTTATATACTAGTTTTATATACTAGTTTTATATACTAGTTTTATATACTAGTTTTAAACAGTATTATATACTAGTTTTAAATACTAGTTTTAAATACTAGTTTTATATACTAGTTTTATATACTAGTTTTATATACTAGTTTTATATACTAGTTTTAAACAGTATTATATACTAGTTTTATATACTAGTTTTATATACTAGTTTTATATACTAGTTTTAAACAGTATTATATACTAGTTTTATATACTAGTTTTATATACTAGTTTTATATACTAGTTTTAAACAGTATTATATACTAGTTTTATATACTAGTTTTATATACTAGTTTTATATACTAGTATTATATACTAGTTTTATATACTAGTTTTATATACTAGTTTTATATACTAGTTTTATATACTAGTTTTATATACTAGTTTTATATACTAGTTTTAAATAGTATTATATACTAGTTTTAAATAGTTTTTATATACTAGTTTTATATACTAGTTTTATATACTAGTTTTATATACTAGTTGTATATACTAGTTTTATATACTAGTTTTATATACTAGTTTTAAATACTAGTTTTATATACTAGTTTTATATACTAGTTTTATATACTAGTTTTATATACTAGTTTTAAACAGTATTATATACTAGTTTTAAATACTAGTTTTAAATACTAGTTTTATATACTAGTTTTATATACTAGTTTTATATACTAGTTTTATATACTAGTTTTATATACTAGTTTTATATACTAGTTTTATATACTAGTTTTATATACTAGTTTTATATACTAGTTTTATATACTAGTTTTATATACTAGTTTTATATACTAGTTTTATATACTAGTTTTATATACTAGTTTTATATACTAGTTTTATATACTAGTTTTATATACTAGTTTTATATACTAGTTATATATACTAGTTTTATATACTAGTTTTAAACAGTATACTAGTTTTAAACAATATACTAGTTTTAAATACTAGTTTTAAATACTAGTTTTATATACTAGTTTTATATACTAGTTTTAAACAGTATTATATACTAGTTATATATACTAGTTTTATATACTAGTTTTAAATACTAGTTTTAAATACTAGTTTTATATACTAGTTTTATATACTAGTTTTATATACTAGTTTTATATACTAGTTTATATACTAGTTTTAAACAGTATTATATACTAGTTTTAAATACTAGTTTTATATACTAGTTTTATATACTAGTTTTATATTCTAGTTTTATATACTAGTTATATATACTAGTTTTATATACTAGTTTTATATACTAGTTATATATACTAGTTTTATATACTAGTTTTATATACTAGTTTTATATACTAGTTTTATATACTAGTTTTATATACTAGTTATATATACTAGTTTTATATACTAGTTTTATATACTAGTTATATATACTAGTTTTATATACTAGTTATATATACTAGTTTTATATACTAGTTTTATATACTAGTTTTAAACAGTATTATATACTAGTTTTAAATACTAGTTTTAAATACTAGTTTTATATACTAGTTTTATATACTAGTTTTATATACTAGTTTTAAACAGTATTATATACTAGTTTTAAATACTAGTTTTAAATACTAGTTTTATATACTAGTTTTATATACTAGTTTTATATACTAGTTTTATATACTAGTTTTATATACTAGTTTTAAACAGTTTTATATACTAGTTTTAAATATGACCATTGATTTTTTCTCTGAAACAGAAACTATTCTCAGTAAATGTTTGATAGACACTTCATACCAAGGTGTTGATTGATTATTGGTTTTGAGCCGACAACATTTCGCTCCGGGTAAACACAGATTGGGTTGCCATATTTCTATCTTGTAACAACTGGGTAAAAATGCATTAGCGAAAAACAAATAGAACAGAGGTCACATGTTTCAATGCACAGAATAAAAACTAGTTTTATTGTATCATTAATATCATTATCATTAAACGTCGTCTCCGCAATGAAGGTTGGATGCATTGAACCTCCAACATTCTTTTTCTCTTGCCTTAGTTGTGCCCTCTGTCAGATTGTAACCCGTCCATCTCGTGATGTTTTTCTCTCATGTAATTCATCGACTTTACTTAGAGTAAGGTCTTCAACAAGGTGTCATGTCTTTTGATATGACGCAAATAATGTGTTTATTTGATAATTATTTCTTATGATATTTTTTTTTCATACCAAGTGTTTTTAGAACCTCTTTGTTTGTTTTCTTCTCTTTCCATGAAGTTTTCCATATGTTTCTATTTATCGACATCTCAATGCATCAATTATGTCTTCTAGTTTTGTTCATTGTCCATGTTTCTGAGCCATATATTAATATAGAATAGATGTAGCTTTTTATTTCTCTCATTTTTTGCTATATGAAGCTATTTATTTTACCTCATTTTTAGCTTGCTTGTAATATGTTTGCATGTTAATATTTTCCTCATGTCATTGCAAATACTTTTAGTCATTCCTAACTCTCCTTTTAACTTGTTTCACATATGCCATATTTTGTGATTATGTGATATTGAAACTAATTGTTGCAGTATCTCTCTGTGTATTTTCATGTTTAGTTTTTTCATGTTTAGCAGCACGTTGTTCGTGTTTCTTAATATACAAATATCAATACTTTTATTTTCAATTTCTCTGTTATTTCGATTTTATTCTGTGTGTTGCCTGATGTACTTTCTCGCCATGAAATCACATTGTGGATTTCTTCTTCTCTTCTCCTTTATTCTCCTCTATTCTCTATTTGTATATTTGTACAAAAAACTTTAAATTCTAACAATTTACTTGGTGTATGAAAACAGTATTAGTACCGTCAACTTTTGTCAAATTCTCCTCTCCCTTGTCAGAAGCTGATGTCAACAGCTGATGTCAACAGCTGATGTCAACAGCTGATGTCAACAGCTGATGTCAACAGCTGATGTCAACAGCTGATGTCAACAGCTGATGTCAACAGCTGATGTCAACAGCTGATGTCAACAGCTGATGTCAACTGATGTTCATATTGATGTTTTCTCTGACTTCTCCAACTAATTTTTGACGTAATTTATGACCTTAATAACTTTGTCCAAATTTACTCTAAATGTAATTTTTTATATCAAGGATAATTTACTCTAAATGTAATGTTTTATATCAAGGATAATTTACTATAAATGTAATGTTTTATATCAAGGATTCTCAACCAGTGTGCTACGTAACACTTTTGTATCGAAACGCGTTCTTTATTTATGTTGCATGTTCCAGTACAGTCTATGTCACATGTTAAAATAACTTAAATAAATGACACTTTTTATACGATTCTGTAAGTAGTAATCTGTACGCGCGTAACTCAACTACAGAAACAATAGTGTGAGAATCGTTGGCGTATCTCACAAATTTCTACAGCCATTCAGGTTTGTAGAAAACTTGAAGCTCATAAAAGTCTTGGCATAATCGGATCAGTCCTTATAAAACTTTTGTGAGTGGGGGGGGGGGGGAGGGAGTGATGAGAGAGAAGTTGCTTGCTGATATTCTGTCATGAGATAGCGGTCATCAGATCTGGCCAATTAGCTATTAAATTTCAATGTATTTTGTATGAAGAGTGTTTGATAACGATGTGTGATTAAGGCATCATTTGTAAATGTTGATGTAGCTATGAGCAGACGAGTATACCGGTAGTACAAATGTGGCTTCTCACGACAGATGCATATGATGGTGAGTATCGCTTCCTCCGTGTGTGTGTGTGTGTGTGTCTTTTATTTAATAATTTCGCTCATGGTAAATAAATCATTTAGTTTTTCATTCATTTTCTTATTCTAGTCTTTTTACGCTGTCTTTATTTCGTTGAATCGTCGATATGCCTCTGGTGAGTAATTCTCTTTACAAACTTCATTGCTTTTTTTTCACTATTTTAAATATTTATTTTATTCTCATTTTCTCGTGTAATTTTCTGTTTTTTTTATTCAGTGATTAATTTATTCTTCAAATTATACACAATGCCGTGTTATTTTAGCCATAATTTTTATCTGTGCACAACCTTTTGTTTAATTAATTTATCTATCTATCTATACTCTATGGCCCTTGTTTGCCTTGCGGCGTTAGGGGTGGAAGAGTTCTCTGGAGATGGCCTTCTTGCGTGCTGTTTGTAAGCTTGTTCCTGTTGCTTCTGTGATCCATCTTTTACATGGTCTGTCTCTGGCTTTATAACCGTTATGTCTATGTGTCATGGCTGTTTGTGGTATAATTAATTTATACGGACACATTATTGAATAATCTATGTTTTCTTCATTTTTCTTCGCCAATCTAGAAACGTCATCAATTGTTCCCTTCTGTCTTCAATATTACCGGATGTTTAACCTAATTTGTCAACACGGTTCATCTACATTACTTTAATTATAGGAACTTAATTAACATATGCTGCGTCAAAATATCATTGTGTTGTATACTGCGCATTGTTTGTTGTTGTCTTTTTGTATTGTATACACTTGTTCACATTTTGGTATTGTATTTATTGAGTTGTCTTATTTAATCGGTGTTTCTGTGAATAATGTCGGAAGGTAGTAGGAGATTATTTGCTGTGATTTTAACAAACTATATGAAACCAATTTTTACGTGGATGTGATGTTTTACTATGCACAGTGTTTATAAGAACACATAATTCCTCTTTCAGATACAGAAAAAAATTATTCCCTAGTGTTATGTTATTGTAGTGTTTTACTTTGTGAAGTATCTATAGGAGATCGTGTTATTCGTCTATCACATGATGATGATGACCGTTTGTTACATTCATGTTATGAAATTCCGTTAGAGCTATGTCCTTGAGCATGAGTTCGTAAGTGACTAATATGTCCATTGCTGGCACTATGTTGTTCTAAGATGGCACTATGTTGTCCTAAGCTGGCACTATGTTGTCCTAAGCTGGCACTATGTTGTTCTAAGCTGGCACTATGTTGTCCTAAGCTGGCACTATGTTGCCTATGAAAGCTAACCACACTCACTCGTTGGCATTTTGCCCGTCTGTGTCACTGTCAACTTACCCACTCCTAATTTTGTTTCCTTTTTTCTTTAAAGTTTAACTGTTTAGTTTACCGGTTACCTAATTGTTAAATGTTTAAATCTACCCTCTGGTACATAATTGGAATATAACCTTCTAAAATGACTCCTTATACTTTACCGTGTATTTCATTGGTAATATATTTATACTTTGTTGTGACAGCACATGAAAACCACTGGAAAACTGAAATTTGTTATTTTAGAAGGCTGTTTTCTAATTAGCCAACAGATCTTTATATAAATCAACGATCACGATTGAGCCGTCAGGGTGTCTTCTTCCAATGGCGTGTCTGTAACGGAAATGCGTCAGCAATACCACTATGTAAACCTCGTCTCGGTACAAGCTGAAATACGTTTTCCATTGTCATATTCAGATAGATTAATGATCTTGTTCATTTATGTTTTTTGGACACCCTCTTTCTTTCTTTTCAGGAGACACCTTCTATGTTTATCTACGTTTTTGGACACCCTCTTTCTTTCTTTTCAGGAGACACCTTCTATGTTTATCTACGTTTTTGGACACCCTCTTTCTTTCTTTTCAGGAGACACCTTCTATGTTTATCTACGTTTTTGGACACCCTCTTTCTTTCTTTTCAGGAGACACCTTCTATGTTTATCTACGTTTTTGGACACCCTCTTTCTTTCTTTTCAGGAGACACCTTCTATGTTTATCTACGTTTTTGGACACCCTCTTTCTTTCTTTTCAGGAGACACCTTCTATGTTTATCTACGTTTTTGGACACCCTCTTTCTTTCTTTTCAAGAGATACCTTCTATGTTTATCTACGTTTTTGGACACCCTCTTACTTTCTTTTCAGGAGACACCTTCTATGTTTATCTACGTTTTTGGACACCCTCTTTCTTTCTTTTCATGAGATTTCAATGTTTAATCGTTCTAACACGTCTCACCTTTTTAAATGTCCAAAATATGTTAAGCTGTGGCTCTTAGTGATTTTTTTATCAATCTTTCTCTCTTTTCAGGTCTTTTCGGACGCCAGCGTTAAATCTATCTGTCCATAGTAGTCATGACCTTTCTTCTAGGGAGTTGAAAAACTTAAAAACGCAAAGCGAATTGATTTCATTGTATTCAGGTTATCCCATATGTACGACGCTCTTCTCAACGAAACGGCTGCTGCTTACAAAGAGTACTCTGATAGTTAATATTTTTGTCAATTCAAGTGATAACTCCAAGTATCTAAGAAAAGTTCCACTTCGTAAACAAGACATCGTGGGCGGGATCTGAACTCATGATCTCACGTGCACAAAGCGAACGGATACGCCAGGGAGATCCCTACAGTTGTATGAAATATACATGTATCTATATATAGGCTGTTTATGCGCATGCGGTTGTGTCTGTGTGTCTCACCAAAGCTCAATAGACAAACCAACCATGCAACAGAAAACCTTAGTAGATGACATGCCTTTATATTGAGGTTATCTTCTTTATAGAAGCTTCATGGCACGTCATCTATACAATCCCGTAGTCGTAACCTTCGATAACAGTTACCATGTTGTTCCGACATGGCGACGTTGTGCTTGAACAAGTTACGGGCACATCGTGGGTGGGTGGAACAACAAAGGAAACTGTCGCAAGGACCAGAGTTGTGCCCTGATGTCAACGTCTGTTTCAGCGGCATTGGACTCGAAACACCATCGAGTCGAATGGCTGCTGGAACAGATGGCGGATCACTTATAGGAATGCCCCACGTGCTGTGAGGCCAGTTTTCTAATCAAGGCTGTTTATTGTCGGAGAGGAAGCAGAGATGATATGAGTTCGTCTCAGAGTCTCAACTCGTGGAACTAGGTGGTCCGAACTCTGATATTGTAATGAAGATACTATTGAATGTATTAAAGGCACGACAAAGTTCAACCATAGATGAATAGTAAGGTCCTATACAGAATACGCTTCAATTATTCAGTAATTATTATACATTTCTAAGCACTTTTAATTGAGTAAGGTCAGGTAGTGGAAACGTCATTATTGTTCATTTTATGCTTGGATAATTACTTTGCTTTGAGTTATAATATCTACTTAATTTATTGCTATAATGTAATATTGAAAAACAGCATTAGTGTATTCTATTCACAACGTAGACATCAACCCAGCATTTTGTGTCTGTAGTCAAATATATGACTACAGACACAAAGTTTGAATACTTAGGAGCAAACATCAACGGTGCAGGAGACTGCATGGCAGAAATAAGGAAGAGATTGGCAATGGCATATTGCAAAATAACACGGCTGAAAAACATATGGAAAAACAACAAAATAGAAACGACAGTGCTAATGTTACGAACTTTTATTTTTCCGGTTGCAACATACGGCTGTGAAACATGGACTCTAAGTAAAACAGCGGCAAAGAGGATCAACGACTTCGAGCTGAAATGCTACAGAAGGATACTTAGAATATCATGGAAGGATAAAATCAGAAACTCAGATATTATAAACACATTCAAGATTCCAGAGTGTTGGTTACTAAACACAATAACAAAAAGAAAACTACGCCTGTTTGGTCATATAAAGAGACATAACTGTTTAGAAAGACAAATAATGGAGGGAAGAGTACCTGGGAAGAGGAGAAGGGGCTGACAAGAAGACGATGGACTGACGACATTAAAGATAATATGAATACATCGCTAGAAAATGCAAGCCACATCGCCCAAGACAGAGAGAGGTTCAGAGAGTTCATTGGGAAGACAACGTTCTGGAAGGAATACGTCACATGACACAGTCAAATATATTGTAATACTGAATTATTGTACACTGTATTCAGTTTCCAGTTCTGAGGTAGCGTGTAACACCGCGCATCTGTAACGGCCAAGGAACCGGGTTAGAATCTCATCAAAAACAGTTATGCGTCAAATTGTTCAGAAAGCAATGGTGAACTACTAAACATGTATATATTGCCTAGATGTTCACTCTAGCCAAATAATGCTTGGATTATGGCTACGACCGGATAATGTTCTCTCTACGCAAAGAGTTCATGTGGGCAAAAGTATATTTCCATGGACTGATACATTTGGAACACCGAATTTTTGGGGGCTTTTTCCATCTATTTCTACCTTCTGCACACATTTTCTACCACAAATACACCACTAATCTTCTTCAGCATGGTCCATTGACATCAGTTATATTTTTTATTATGTGATCTATCACGCACATTTATATATGTAATTCTTGTGCAGCAAGTCCAAACTCTGTGTGCCAACAGTTAAAAATATGTGCGCATGGTAACGAAGGCGACGTTTAGCGGGAACAGTGGTCCTGAATAGGATATATCGCCAGGTGTTTTTTTTCAATGTATCCAGGTATTCAGCTCTGTGTGTGTGATGTATATATATATATGTATATATATATATATATATATATATATATATATATATATATATATATATATATATATATATCACATGGCATCGCCAGTAAAACATGGACATCGTTGTTTTAACCAATAACAGGCTCCACCATGTTGGGTTTGTGAGGTGGTTTATATTAATCCTTCTCCCGCTGTGTCGATTCATTCAGGGATAGTGTATACATAATGATATTAGAATTTGTAGATGTTTACAGTGAACCAAAGATACATGGTAGCACAATAATGTGGTCAATTATCCCCAAATTAAAAACGATGAATTGAAGACAATTATTATCATTCATACATTTGTTTACGTTTATGAAATGTCATTCTGGCTAATATGTCTATGCGTGTTGTTTTGTAAACGTTGGTGACTTCTGGTACAGACATCTAGATTACAGAAATACAAAGTACATCTGCAAGAGAAAGGGTTGGTTGTTACTAAAAACTTAGCCTGGATTAAATGTACAGTATATACCAAGTTATTTTCTAGAATAGTCTCACACACGTACTTTGTGTGACTAGTTAATGAAAAGAACGGGAAAAGTTGGATACACCATGAGAGCTGCGTGAAGTCATCGAGTAAAACTATCCTGGAAAATTGACTGTTTTCTAATTATACTTTGCGTTCATTGGTTTAAAGATGACGGTTTGTTTTATACAAATGGATGATTTGTCTGTATGGGCGGATGATTTGTCTGTATGGGTCGATGATTTGTTTGTATGAGTGGATTATTTGTCTGTATGACTAAATTTCCAATAAAATATACCGTAAGTATGAAGCGTGCGTGGACCTTCCATCTAGATGTCTGTGAATAAGCACACATGACTACTCTGGAGGCAGATTAAGCAAATACTGTACAGAAAATCCTATCAATGATTGTTGAGAACCGCACCTTACTGTGACGTCAGCAGTTAGTCCCTTCGTATTTCTGTACCAGTTTTTCCCGTCGTGGGACCCACACCCCACAGGGAGGGGGAATTTTGATTTTTCAGGGGGTGCAATTATTCCCAAAATTGTATGAAATAATTCATTTTTTTAATATAAAAAATGTTACATAGCAGAGCATCTGAATTTTAGACTAACTGGTGAGGCCTGGTAAAAGAAAAGGTTGGGAAGCACTGATAGAAATACTTGTGCAAAATATCAAAGCAATGACGATAGCTCCTGTAGCCTCATAAAATATGGATTGGTTTTAAATACTGTAATACGCCTACTAGAACTGTGCATCCTACCATTCATAATTTTGTCACACAGGGCAAGAACATATAATATTTATTCAGCGGTGTTATAGAATGTGTGAGATATGTTGAAGAATTCAAACTCACGGATTGTTTACACCAAACAGACAATTTTGTTGTTAGTTCTTTGTTAAAAGATTCCGGATTATATTTTCCATAACGTCCCTGAAATACAAGTGTGAGTTATTTAAGCTTGTGTGTTTACTATCGGAAGAATATGGATCTAAGTGTAGGATTGTTGTCACCGGCTTGTGCCGATGATTCCTAGACACTGGATGACTTGAGGCTGTCGAGCGCGATGCAGTGTCAATCATGCGCTCTAACGGAAAGTCTGTCTGAAGAAAACCTGATTGATATGGACTACCCAAATGTCAGATACAAGCCGCTACAGAATACAGATCCAGATCTGTAAGTACACACTTTTTCATGATTGTGTTGTTCGTATGACGACATCCGGTTGATGGATCTTGGTACTAATGATTGAATAGCGTGTACGTATGATTGAATGGTATGTGGGAGTGATTGGATTGTTAGGGCTATGATTGAATGGTATGTGTGAGTAATGTGATTGTTAGGGATATGATTGAATGGTATGTGTGAGTAGTTTGATTGTTAGGGCTATGATTGAATGGTCTGTGTGAGCGATTGGACGGTTAGGACTGAAGGTTGGACAATGTGTACGTATGAATAGTTTATTCAGGTAATACTATATATTTTATACTGATGTTTGGGTAGTTTTTTTTAAATAATTGGATGGTGTGTTTGTTTGATTGGATGAGTTGTTTGTTTGATTGGATGAGTTGTTTGTTTGATTGGATGAGTTGTTTGTTTGATTGGATGAATTGTTTGTTTATTGGATGAGTTGTTTGTTTGATTGGACGAGTTGTTTGTGTGATTGGACGAGTTGTTTGTTTGATTCGATACTTCTCTTGTATGATTTGGGTGGTGTGTTCATATGATTAGATGGTTTGCTTGCATTATTGGATGGTTTGCTAGTTTAATTGGAGGGTGTTATTGTATCATTTGATGGGTTATTTGTATACTTGGATTGTTTGCATTTATTATTGTATGTTTGTGTATGCTTGTATAATTAGATTCATTGTTTCTATAATTTGATGCGTTCTTGTATGTTTATATGATTAGATTGTTTGTTTGTATGATTTTATTGTGTTTTTGTAAAATAGCATGATGTGTTTGTATAGTTAGACGACAAGCGCGTGGATTTGAAATGTCTGTGCAGGTTATTTGATACTTTGTTTTAGTAATATAATAGTTTGTGTGTATGGTTTTGTGGTTCATACTAATGATTAGATAATATGTGTATATATTTGGATAGTTTATATTGATGATCGAATGGATAGTTTGCGTGTATGATTAGATGGTTTATACTGTATAATTAGATATGCGTGTATGATTGGATTGTTTGTACGGATGATTGGGGTGTAGTATGTGTGGTTGATTGAATGGTTTGTAAAGATCATTGGATGTTTTTCATGTATGACTAGATGGTTCGTACTGCTGATTAGATGATTTGAATGGGATTTTGAAAGGATTGTATTTATAATTGGATTCATTACAAGGATTATTTGATGGATAGTAATGAGAACTGGCAAATATATATGGGTAAATAGGATGAATTATAATAATACCTGGATTTCTTGGATTATTGGTCGGTATATACTGATTATTGTAATGAGATAGATATTTATATCCTTACCAAAGATACCAGGGTCCACCGAAGGTGAAGAACACCGTACAATCAGCCTCATGAGCCAAATAACAAAAATACTTCTCATAATCATTATGAACAGAGTGAGAAACAATATAAAAACAGAAATTATTCCAGAATAATGTGGCTTCGTTGAAAGCAAAGGTACCAACAATGTTATATATATTTTTAGAACACTAATAGAAAGATCTTTAGAGGTAAAATCAGACCTGTACCTCTGTTTTATGGACTACACATAAGCATTTGATAAAATTAAACATAGTGAAGTTATACACTGTGCTAGAATATTTGAACATTGACATTAAGACTCATAAAGAACATGTACTGGCAGCAAACACCAACAATAAGAGTAATATATTAATGTGGCCTCTTTCAATAAATAAAATAAGGAGTTAGGCAGGGATATGTACTTTCACCAGACCTGTTCTCGTTATGAGTGAAAACATAATGCATGCAACAGTTGATTTTCCAGGAATAACGGTGAGAAGACATAACATAATAATTTAAGATATGCGGATGGCACTGTTCTGATTGGTACAAGTGAATAAGACCTTCAAGAATTAATTGATGTAGTAGTGACGGTAAATAAGTGAAAGATCTCTTCCCAAATATTAAGAAATCAGAAGTGATGGTTATTTCAAGGAAATAAAATACCACACATTGCAAGATCAAAGTGAATGGCATATTATTAAAACAGGTCCACCAATTCAACTAATTAGGTACAGCAATTACAGCAGATATAAGAAGTTCAACAGAAATAAGAATAATAGGGCAGGCAAAACTAACATTCAGAATAATTACAAATATATTGTGTTAGATCTTGTCATTAGAGGTGAGGTAGAGTTTTGAAGTGCTATATAACTTCTATACTAACTCATGTATGCAAGTCTTGGACAATAAACAAACAGGAAAGTAGGAAATTAGAGGCAATAAAGATGTGGTTCTACAGAAGCAAGCTGAGAATGGTGTTCCTCCTTCGCAAGCGAGAATGAGCATGACATAAAAAACATTAAATGCGATGGGGGGGGGGGGGAATTAAAATTGGTAATTAACTAATTTTGTTTGTGAGTTCGTAGATGCCTGATGAGTCCGATTCGTGCACGGAAAGTTCTATTGCAGTGCATGCAGGAGTGCTGAAGGTTCGGGGTAGGAGAATTTTCGGATTTGTCCTTCCGCTTCTTGCGCTTGTGGATTGATGGCAGTGTTCTTTCTTTTTCAAATTTCGTGATGCCATCTTTTATGTGATCTGGGTGTGCCAGGCTGAGCGGTAAAGTGATGTAGTCTCTCAGGAGCTAGAAACGATGCTTCAGTGCTTGAGAGAGCTTTTTAGGTGATCCTTGAAGCCCTTTTTCTGCCCCCCACTTGAAAGTTTACCTTCGCACAGCTCCCAATAGAATAATCTCTTTGGAAGGCGCTTGTCTGGCATACGGACGATGTGGCCAGTCCAACGGAGTTGGGACCTAGTCAGCATTGCATGTATGCTTTGCATACGGGACTTCTGAGGAAAATCCGTATCTGGTACACGATCCTGCCAACGTACTCCCATGAGGTTTCGTAGACACCGAAGATGAAAAGAGTTAAGCTGTCGAGCTTGTCTCGCATAGACAGTCCAGCTGACGCGGCATAAAGCAGTGTTGGTAGAACCACTGCGCGGTACGCGTCCAACTTAGTTGTCAGACTGAGACCACGCCTGATCCAGACGTTGGCACGAAGGCTCCCGAATTCAACACTGGCACGAGCAATACGCAAGGCAACATCCTCATATTGTCGCAGTTTGTGATAGTGTGCTGTCGAGATATACATACTTATTGGCAGTATTGAGTTTTTGTCCCTTTACTTTGATCACTGGTTCTGTGTAGGGAACACCTGACGCTGGTTGATACATTACTAAAGTCTTCGCGGTGCTGATGGTAAGACCGAACGCATCACCGTTCACAGAAAAGAGGTCCATGCTGTCCTGCATGTCTTTCAGACTGTAGAGCCATGATCGCCTACACCAGCTGGCACGTCACCTGATGATGATGACACTTATTATTGAATGGTATGCACATTACAACTAAAATATATTGTTCAGATGATTGAGTGAAGTATAATGGTGTTTGTGTGAAGTATGCTGATGATTGTGTGAAGTATACTGATGATTGTGTGAAGTATACTGATGATTGTGTGAAGTAAACTGATGTTTATGTGAAGTATACTGATGATTGTGTGAAGTATACTGATGATTGTGTGAAGTATACTGATGATTGTGTGAAGTGAAATGATGATTTAACGGGTTGTATTAATGATTGGCGGATGTGGAAGCAGGTATGGGTGATGGATTATGATAATGATATGTATTGATGAGTTACAAGGGAGACTGTAACTTTTGAGTAACGACTAGTGAAATTGTGAGGATATCTACAAGATTTGACTGATGTGTAATAATGACAGATGGTGTTACAGATGCCAAGGTAGATTGGTAACGTGGCTGACCAGGTAAGAGAACGTGTTTACATCATACTGTGGGTATGACCACTGAATGGCTGCAACAATTAACTGCAGTTTGATTAATGCCAGGCAGGAGTATGTATAGCGTATTCTTTTTTAGATAGTTAATTCCGCCTAAGACGGGTGTGTCGGGTCAATTGCGCAAATGCAACTGCTCCTGAGTCGACCCAGTCTTAAATGGGTACCGGATTAATCTGGGAAGTAAAGGCTGCGAAGGAGAGGAGATGGCTACCGCCCTCATTTACAGAGCCTCTGAAATGTGAGATCGTTAACATCTCACACCCCTACGGCATTAATAAATACTATGGGTTAGTTTACTTTATATATATATATATGCACGTGTGTATGTGCGTGTATATGTGTGCATGTATACTTGTCTGTGTGCGTATATATGTGTGTATGTACATGTGTGTATATGTGCGTATGTACATGTGTGCATGCACATGTGTGTATATGTGTGTATGTGCATATATGTGTATGTGTGTATATATGTATATATGTACACCCAGAACACCCAGATCAATGTTGGCATCACAAAAATGTGAAAAAGAAAGCACACTGCAAGCAATTTACAAGCGACGGAAGCGGAAGGATAAATCCGAAAACACTCCTACTCCAAACCCTCTACACTCCTGCATACACTGCAATAGAACTTTCCTGGCACGAATCGGACTCATCGGGCCATCTACGAACTCACACACCAAATTAGATAATCACAAATGTTTTTTGGTTTTTTTTCTACTTGTTTATCACATTTATTATTTTAAATGCCATGCTCATCTTCGCTTGCGAAGAAGGAACAGCATCATCATATGCACATGTGTGTATATGTGTTTATATGTGTGAATCTATATGTATGTATGTACATGTGTGTATGTATATGTGTGTATGTGTATATATATACAGGCATAGGTGAATACATATAAAATTGAATGATACAGTAATAATTAAGCTAGTAACGTATTCACGTTAATGAGCTAAAAAGTGAATGAGGGAGAGATGAATGAGCTAAAGAGTGAATGAGGGAGGAGGTGAATGAGCTAAAAAGTGAATGAGGGAGGAGGTGAATGAGCTAAAAAGTGAATGAGGGAGGAGATGAATGAGCTAAAGAGTGAATGAGGGAGGAGGTGAATGAGCTAAAAAGGGAATGAGGGAGGAGGTGAATGAGCTAAAAAGTGAATGAGGGAGGAGATGAATGAGCTAAAGAGTGAATGAGGGAGGAGGTGAATGAGCTAAAAAGTGAATGAGGGAGGAGGTGAATGAGCTAAAAAGTGAATGAGGGAGGATATGAATGAGCTAAAGAGTGAATGAGGGAGGAGGTGAATGAGCTAAAAAGTTAATGAGGGTGGAGGTGAATGAGCTAAAAAGTGAATGAGGGAGGAGATGAATGAGCTAAAGAGTGAATGAGGGAGGAGATGAATGAGCTAAAGAGTGAATAATTCAAACAAAAACTTAATAGGAATAATGGATGATTGCATTTTTTTTTAATACGATTGATAAATTAATTTTCAAAAATTCACTTTACTGAATGTTTTTCCCTGCCGAAGAGCGATGTGTCGGACCATTGGCACAAATAAAACGACGACACAGCGCATTTCTATTCTCTGGACTACATCCTGCTGGAAATCTAGTAAGATCATCGTCCTGTTACAAGAGAGATCCAGCGGGAGTTTGAGAATAAACGCTGAAGAAGAAGGTTTTTTCTTTTAACGTTTCCAGTGAGGCATTTTATAAGCAGTAAAAATAAAAACTGATTTGCCATAGCAGTGGATACAATTACAGGATAAACTTATACTGCATCTCCAAAAGAAAAAAAACTTTAGTGTCAACATTGGTGTAAATCCAAGACCTGACTGTAATGACACCGTGGTCCATCCATTCGGCCACGTGCTCCATATGAATTAATAAAAGAGTGAATGCTGGAATTAAATAAAAGAAATAATTGATAAATTAATGAATTAATATATGTGAATGTTCGAAATAATTTAAATCATTCCTAAAATAGTGAATTCATAAATTAGTGAATGTTGAAAATAATTAAAATAATTCATAAATTAATGAATTATTAATGAGTGAATGGTACAACTAGTTTAAGTAATTCATATATCACTGCATTAATCACAGTTTGTGAGTTAATTTAAAAAAATGTTAAACAAAGAATGAACGAATATATCAATTAATAAATGAATGAACGAGTAATCCAAATAATCAATAGATTGATGTATGATTTAATTAATGATTAAGTTATCGACGATTTTGAATAGCAAAATAGTGAATAGATGGATTGATAAATGAATAAATAAGCTAGTGAATGTGAATAAATTCATGCCTGTCGTAACAACTTAATAAACAGGCACTTTAGAGTAGAAGGCATTTTTAGAAATGAACACGTGAACAGGATGAAGGAAGAGGCATGTTGTGAAAGCTAATATCAGTAATGTGTATTGTAATTATGATTTTATGATGTCATAGAAGTTGATCTAGTACTATACGAATATTTTCGATGTATGTTCATCTTGTAACATTGTTCTCAGTTTGTAACATTGTTCTCAGTTTGTAACATTGTTCTCAGTTTGTAACATTGTTCTCAGTTTGTAATATTGTTCTCAGTTTGTAATATTGTTCTCAGTTTGTAACATTGTTCTCAGTTTGTAACATTGTTCTCAGTTTGTAATATTGTTCTCAGTTTGTAATATTGTTCTCAGTTTGTAACATTGTTCTCAGTTTGTAACATTGTTCTCAGTTTGTAACATTGTTCTCAGTTTGTAACATTGTTCTCAGTTTGTAACATTGTTCTCAGTTTGTAACATTGTTCTCAGTTTGTAACATTGTTCTCAGTTTGTAACATTGTTCTCAGTTTGTAACATTGTTCTCAGTTTGTAACAATGTTCTCAGTTTGTAATATTGTTCTCAGTTTGTAATATTGTTCTCAGTTTGTAATATTGTTCTCAGTTTGTAATATTATAGTAACAAACATCTAGTACAGTAGTTGTCTGTATAGTTTATGTTTATTGTATTGGTTGTTATTGAACAGTGGGTCTCACCTTGTGATATATGCTCACATCTCAAGAACTACAGAAAGTGTCAGGGGATGAGTGTGTGGCTACAATAATAGCCTTGAGATTATAGATAGTTGTAGGTACACACTCGTGATCCGCAGAAATATAACCGTTTCAACGACATTTAATAAGTTATATAGTAATATGAATTAAAGAAAATCAACAAGTATATCTTTGCTCAGAAAGAGCGGGGTACAGAAGCAAAAGATGACAAAAATATGTTGAGAACCACTAATATTGATTTTGATAAATAGGCAGTAGATAAATGAATTACATAAAAACTATTGTTCTACTGGGAATGTGTAAATGGTGAACATATAATCTGTTGTTCTACTGGATAAATGAACTGGAACTGGATAATGAATAGCATATGCAGTTGTTCTACTAGGCGTGGATGTCCATACACTACTACGATATATCAATGTAAGGACAGACACTACTACGATATATCAATGTAAGGACAGACACTACTACGATATATCAATGTAAGGACAGACACTACTACGATATATCAATGTAAGGACATACACTACTACGATATATCAATGTAAGGACAGACACTACTACGATATATCAATGTAAGGACAGACACTACTACGATATATCAATGTAAGGACAGACACTACTACGATATATCAATGTAAGGACAGACACTACTACGATATATCAATGTAAGGACAGACACTACTACGATATATCAATGTAAGGACAGACACTACTACGATATATCAATGTACGGACAGACACTACTACGATATATCAATGTAAGGACAGACACTACTACGATATATCAATGTAAGGACAGACACTACTACGATATATCAATGTAAGGACAGACACTACTACGATATATCAATGTACGGACAGACACTACTACGATATATCAATGTAAGGACAGACACTACTACGATATATCAATGTAAGAACAGACACTACTACGATATATCAATGTAAGGACAGACACTACTACGATATATCAATGTAAGGACAGACACTACTACGATATATCAATGTAAGGACAGACACTACTACGATATATCAATGTAAGACAGAGACACTACTACGATATATCAATGTAAGGACAGACACTACTACGATATATCAATGTAAGGACAGACACTACTACGATATATCAATGTAAGGACAGACACTACTACGATATATCAATGTAAGGACAGACACTACTACGATATATCAATGTAAGGATAGACACTACTACGATATATCAATGTAAGGACAGACACTACTACGATATATCAATGTAAGGACAGACACTACTACGATATATCAATGTAAGGATAGACACTACTACGATATATCAATGTAAGGATAGACACTACTACGATATATCAATGTAAGGACAGACACTACTACGATATATCAATGTAAGGATAGACACTACTACGATATATCAATGTAAGGATAGACACTACTACGATATATCAATGTAAGGACAGACACTACTACGATATATCAATGTAAGGACATACACTACTACGATATATCAATGTAAGGACATACACTACTACGATATATCAATGTAAGGACATACACTACTACGATATATCAATGTAAGGACATACACTACTACGATATATCAATGTAAGGACAGACACTACTACGATATATCAATGTAAGGACAGACACTACTACGATATATCAATGTAAGGAAAGACACTACTACGATATATCAATGTAAGGACAGACACTACTACGATATATCAATGTAAGGACATACACTACTACAATATATCAATGTAAGGACAGACACTACTACGATATATCAATGTAAGGACAGACACTACTACGATATATCAATGTAAGGACATACACTACTACGATATATCAATGTAAGGACAGACACTACTACGATATATCAATGTAAGGACATACACTACTACAATATATCAATGTAAGGACAGACACTACTACAATATATCAATGTAAGGACAGACACTACTACGATATATCAATGTAAGGACAGACACTACTACGATATATCAATGTAAGGACAGACACTACTACGATATATCAATGTAAGGACAGACACTACTACGATATATCAATGTAAGGACATACACTACTACGATATATCAATGCAAGGTCAGACACTACTAAGAGATATCAAGACATAAATTACTAAGATATATCCATGTATTGATAGAAACTACTACGAGATATCAAGTTGAGGACATAAACTACTAATGGATACCAATTGAAAGACACACAAAAATGGCCCTTTCCCTGAAGGCGTGCCTACCCCACTTGATTGTTTCTTTTGGCTGTGTTTATCAGACAACTGGTATTTATTAAATAATTTAAACATTAATCATTTTAGAGTTATGGCTAGGATTAGGGTTAGGGAAAGTAGTTATTGTACATAACTAACCCATAATAAATTAACCTTTAAATTAATTAATAAATACTCATTTGTCTGATAAATATAGTGAAGTGATATAATCAACTGAGAAAGAACGTGTTCAGGTTAAGGACCTAGAAACTACTAAGAGAAGTTACTTTATGGACGGAAGCTACGAATAGATATCAGTGTTAAAAAACAGGAACAGAAAATGATAATAGAAAGAATGTAAGTGTAATTATAGAAACTACTAATAGTACTCAATGTAAGTGTAATTATAGAAACTACTAATAGTACTCAATGTAAGTGTAATTATAGAAACTACTAATAGTACTCAATGTAAGTGTAATTATAGAAACTACTAATAGTACTCAATGTAAGTGTAATTATAGAAACTACTAATAGTACTCAATGTAAGTGTAATTATAGAAACTACTAATAGTACTCAATGTAAGTGTAATTATAGAAACTACTAATAGTACTCAATGTAAGTGTAATTATAGAAACTACTAATAGTACTCAATGTAAGTGTAATTATAGAAACTACTAATAGTACTCAATGTAAGTGTAATTATAGAAACTACTAATAGTACTCAATGTAAGTGTAATTATAGAAACTACTAATAGTACTCAATGTAAGTGTAATTATAGAAACTACTAATAGTACTCAATGTAAGTGTAATTATAGAAACTACTAATAGTACTCAATGTAAGTGTAATTATAGAAACTACTAATAGTACTCAATGTAAGTGTAATTATAGAAAATACTAATAGTACTCAATGTAAGTGTAATTATAGAAACTACTAATAGTACTCAATGTAAGTGTAATTATAGAAACTACTAATAGTACTCAATGTAAGTGTAATTATAGAAACTACTAATAGTACTCAATGTAAGTGTAATTATAGAAACTACTAATAGTACTCAATGTAAGTGTAATTATAGAAACTACTAATAGTACTCAATGTAAGTGTAATTATAGAAACTACTAATAGTACTCAATGTAAGTGTAATTATAGAAACTACTAATAGTACTCAATGTAAGTGTAATTATAGAAACTACTAATAGTACTCAATGTAAGTGTAATTATAGAAACTACTAATAGTACTCAATGTAAGTGTAATTATAGAAACTACTAATAGTAATCAATGTAAGTGTAATTATAGAAACTACTAATAGTACTCAATGTAAGTGTAATTATAGAAACTACTAATAGTACTCAATGTAAGTGTAATTATAGAAACTACTAATAGTACTCAATGTAAGTGTAATTATAGAAACTACTAATAGTAATCAATGTAAGTGTAATTATAGAAACTACTAATAGTACTCAATGTAAGTGTAATTATAGAAACTACTAATAGTACTCAATGTAAGTGTAATTATAGAAACTACTAATAGTAATCACTGTAAGTGTAATTATAGAAACTACTAATAGTACTCAATGTAAGTGTAATTATAGAAACTACTAATAGTACTCAATGTAAGTGTAATTATAGAAACTACTAATAGTACTCAATGTAAGTGTAATTATAGAAACTACTAATAGTACTCAATGTAAGTGTAATTATAGAAACTACTTATAGTACTCAATGTAAGTGTAATTATAGAAACTTCTAATAGTACTCAATGTAAGTATAATTATAGAAACTACTAATAGTACTCAATGTAAGTGTAATTATAGAAACTACTAATAGTACTCAATGTAAGTGTAATTATAGAAACTACTAATAGTACTCAATGTAAGTGTAATTATAGAAACTACTAATAGTACTCAATGTAAGTGTAATTATAGAAACTACTAATAGTAATCAATGTAAGTGTAATTATAGAAACTACAAATAGTACTCAATGTAAGTGTAATTATAGAAACTACTAATAGTACTCAATGTAAGTGTAATTATAGAAACTACTAATAGTACTCAATGTAAGTGTAATTATAGAAACTACTAATAGTACTCAATGTAAGTGTAATTATAGAAACTACTAATAGTACTCAATGTAAGTGTAATTATAGAAACTACTAATAGTACTCAATGTAAGTGTAATTATAGAAACTACTAATAGTACTCAATGTAAGTGTAATATAGAAACTACTAATAGTACTCAATGTAAGTGTAATTATAGAAACTACTTATAGTACTCAATGTAAGTGTAATTATAGAAACTTCTAATAGTACTCAATGTAAGTGTAATTATAGAAACTACTAATAGTACTCAATGTAAGTGTAATTATAGAAACTACTAATAGTACTCAATGTAAGTGTAATTATAGAAACTACTAATAGTACTCAATGTAAGTGTAATTATAGAAACTACTAATAGTACTCAATGTAAGTGTAATTATAGAAACTACTAATAGTACTCAATGTAAGTGTAATTATATAAACTACTAATAGTACTCAATGTAAGTGTAATTATAGAAACTACTAATAGTACTCAATGTAAGTGTAATTATAGAAACTACTAATAGTACTCAATGTAAGTGTAATTATAGAAACTACTAATAGTACTCAATGTAAGTGTAATTATAGAAACTACTAATAGTACTCAATGTAAGTGTAATTATAGAAACTACTAATAGTACTCAATGTAAGTGTAATTATAGAAACTACTTATAGTACTCAATGTAAGTGTAATTATAGAAACTTCTAATAGTACTCAATGTAAGTGTAATTATAGAAACTACTAATAGTACTCAATGTAAGTGTAATTATAGAAACTACTAATAGTACTCAATGTAAGTGTAATTATAGAAACTACTAATAGTACTCAATGTAAGTGTAATTATAGAAACTACTAATAGTACTCAATGTAAGTGTAATTATAGAAACTACTAATAGTACTCAATGTAAGTGTAATTATAGAAACTACTAATAGTACTCAATGTAAGTGTAATTATAGAAACTACTAATAGTACTCAATGTAAGTGTAATTATAGAAACTACTAATAGTACTCAATGTAAGTGTAATTATAGAAACTACTAATAGTACTCAATGTAAGTGTAATTATAGAAACTACTAATAGTACTCAATGTAAGTGTAATTATAGAAACTACTAATAGTACTCAATGTAAGTGTAATTATAGAAACTACTAATAGTACTCAATGTAAGTGTAATTATAGAAACTACTAATAGTACTCAATGTAAGTGTAATTATAGAAACTACTAATAGTACTCAATGTAAGTGTAATTATAGAAACTACTAATAGTACTCAATGTAAGTGTAATTATAGAAACTACTAATAGTACTCAATGTAAGTGTAATTATAGAAACTACTAATAGTACTCAATGTAAGTGTAATTATAGAAACTACTAATAGTAATCAATGTAAGTGTAATTATAGAAACTACTAATAGTACTCAATGTAAGTGTAATTATAGAAACTACTAATAGTACTCAATGTAAGTGTAATTATAGAAACTACTAATAGTACTCAATGTAAGTGTAATTATAGAAACTACTAATAGTACTCAATGTAAGTGTAATTATAGAAACTACTAATAGTAATCAATGTAAGTGTAATTATAGAAACTACTAATAGTACTCAATGTAAGTGTAATTATAGAAACTACTAATAGTACTCAATGTAAGTGTAATTATAGAAACTACTCAGAGAAACAATGTAAAAAGAGTTACATAAATTATTAAGAGAATCAGTTACAGTTACAGACACTACTATTAGAAACAGTGTAAGGACAGTTACAGAAACTACTAAAATAATGTTAGGACAGTTACAGAACTTCTAAAATAATGTAAAGACAGTTACATAAACTTCTAAAATACTGTAAGGACAGGTACATAAACTTTTAAAATTATGTAAGGACAGGTACAGAAACTTTTAAAATTATGTAAGGACAGTTACAGAAACTACTCAGCGAAACAGTGTAAAAAAAGTTACATAAACTATTACGAGAAACAGTTACAGACAGTTACAGATACTACTAATAGAAACATTGTAAGGACAGTATCAGAAACTTCTAAAATAAAGTAAGGACATTTACAGTAACTACTAAGAGAAATCACTACAACAGTTTCAAAAAATAACAAGAGAAATCAATGTAAGAACATCAACAAACGCTACAATCACAATGTTCACAGTCAACCACACAGACCCTTATTGATGAATTATCTCCCCTCGAATGAAAGCTCCAACATTGAACTAAATACGGAGTAGTCTCTCTTACTTCATAACATCATCTTCAAATGTAATTATTTCTATGTAAATTGAGTTCTGTGTTCAGTTATTTCTTACGTACTTTATTACTATCGACATTTCCTCTCAGGATGTAATTAATCTCTATATTTTCAATAATATTGTTGTTTTACTTTTCTTTTTTCTTTATTAAAAAAAAAACGAACTGGTGAAACGATCTCAAAACTAAATATTTTTTAATCACTAATATAATAATAAATGTTTATACTGTTGAAGTCGGCTTTGTCGAGCCTTTGACTCAAATAAAGTAGCGACACAACGCGTATTCGTGTTTAATTTCTGTTGAAATTCTAGTAATACAGTAGGTTTTTAGTCTTGGAACAAAGAGAGGCAGTTGTTTTTTTTTTGCATGATCTAATGTAAAACTGTTCATGTATTCACCGAATCGGGTCTGTTCATACATTGCATCAACAGTTTTTGTAAATGTTCACTCTCCCCCGCCCCCTTGTCAAGAGACTGTTAGGAAATCGAAGACACCTACATACATTTTTTTTCTTAAAAAAAAACAACAAAAAACTAAGAGAGCCTACAGGAATTCTTTTCAGATTTTCCTAAATAAATTCAAAATTCAAAAAATGTAATGGCTATATGAAATATAATTTATTATTATTGACATCAACTTTTCTCAAAACCTACTCCCCCGGGTCTTCCCTTGTCAACAACTGTCAATATTTTTTAAGACCCGCACTCATCCCTCTACTCCCCCTCCCCCACTCAATTGGTGATGTAATTTATATACAACCCATATAATTACTTCACGTGGTTCACACCCATTCGGACCATTTCCATAAGACTACTTTCATATTCTTGTGAGCTTCACCTGCGAGTTTAGAAACGTTATTTGAGTGTTCATTTGTTAGAGTTACCACCTAACTTACATGAGAGAAGTGTTACCACCTTTCTTACATGGGAGAAACTATACTTAGCGTTGCCACCTAACTTACCTAGGAGAAACTGTCCTTAGCTTTGACACCTAATTTACCTGGGAGAAACTGTCCTTGGCGTTACCACCTAACTTACATAGGAGAAACTCGTTAGCTCTGTCACCTAACTTACCTGGGAGAAACTATACTTAGCGTTGCCACCTAACTTACATGGGGAAACTATCCTTGGTGTTGCCACCTAACTTACATGGGAGAAACTGTCATTAACTTTACCACCACTCTTGCATAGGAGAACCTGTCTTTAGACTTGACTATCGTTTCTTTTGTCACCCATATGACATCTTTCGTGAATACATGTTCGCTGGTACTGGTAGCTGCCACCTCTATCTCCCTAGCCACAGTGGTGATCGTGACATCTGTTATATACGCATCGGACAATAAATTGTAGTTTAATGAATGAGAGCTTCTTTATTAATACCATGGTGTAGTGGAAAACGCTGGAATTAACATTCGTCATAAATTCTTTTAATTCCCCACTTTCTCATAACACTTCCCCTATATATTCTCTCTTTCTATTGCTCGGTCGTGTCTTCTTGCAGTTTTTAGAATCACTGACCATATTTTGGGTCACGTGACATACGCTGTCTTCTTTCGTACTCCCTGCCTCTCATACGTCACGCACTAGATCAGTGTTTCCCAACTTTGGGCGCACGCCCCACAGGGGGACAATTTAATTGTTCAGGGTGGCAATTCCAAATTTTTTTACGGGGACAATTAAATTTTTGAATATAAAAAAAATATGTATGTGGTACATAGAGGACATCCGAATTTTAGAAAGACCTAGGTTGGGCATGGTAACAGAAAGGTTGGGAAACATTGCACTAGGCAGTCACGCATAAGATCCAACCGAGACATTTTCCTGTTTTATTATTATCATTATTTATACTAGTCCGTGAAATATCAGGGCTCAAGAGGGAGCAATTACCATAACACTGTTATTTGTTATGCATGTTGTAAGAGGCGACTAACGATATTTGTGGTAGAGGTTGCTGCCCCATCCTATAGAAGTGGGACAGAACGACCCATAAGTCATGCTGAAACCGGGCGTGTGATATTGAACGGAACAGATAACGCAGCTAAGCTATAAACCATGACACAACGGATTCAGTTCTCTGAACTACATACAGCTAACCTGCAGAATATAATATTGAATGCAAAAAAGAACATTATTTATACTTGTGTTAGCTGTTTTACATTTTCTTTGTATAAGATAT
Source organism: Meghimatium bilineatum (assembly GCA_034231615.1). Classification (NCBI taxonomy): domain Eukaryota; kingdom Metazoa; phylum Mollusca; class Gastropoda; order Stylommatophora; family Philomycidae; genus Meghimatium; species Meghimatium bilineatum. Next base: position 53,834,487 of record CM067316.1, read on the forward strand.
TTTCTCTACATGTAATCACCCACATTTTCATCGTTCTTGACTCTCTTCGCTTTCTTCTGACCTTATTTCTGACCTTTCAGTCTCTTTCACGATGGTGGCATGTAGACCTCGCTCGAATTTGTGGTTACACTCTGTGTTTGTTTGTCACTTTCTCGATAAATATCGATTAGTAGAAACATCGAGTATATGTATTGTAAATCTACTATTTAATTGCTATATTTTATTCAAATATTCACGTTACGTTACTCTTTGTAGTGAAGTTCACTATTTAATTAACAGCTGCTCCTGACAAACGCTGGTGTCACATAGGGATCACATTAGGATTATTTTTAAATTAATCTGACGACAAGGAAAATAGGGTAGGGAAAGGGGGGAGCAACAATGAGCACAAATAGATGTCTTAATGTTCCACAAAAACACAAAAATAAATCATTAAAAATAGTCGCTTAATCTGCCCATCAACAACTGCAATATATTAGAGATATAGTATTACAATCTATTAGAGATATAGTATTACAATCTATTAGAGATATAGTATTACAATCTATTAGAGATATAGTATTACAATCTGCCACCAACAACTGCAATCTATTAGAGATATAGTATTACAATCTGCCACCAACAACTGCAATCTATTAGAGATATAGTATTACAATCTATTAGAGATATAGTATTACAATCTATTAGAGATATAGTATTACAATCTATTAGAGATATAGTATTACAATCTATTAGAGATATAGTATTACAATCTGCCACCAAAAACTGTAATATATTAGAGATATAGTATTACAATCTATTAGAGATATAGTATTACAATCTATTAGATATATATTATTACAAACTATTAGAGATATAGTATTACAATCTATTAGAGATATAGTATTACAATCTATTAGAGATATAGTATTACAATCTATTAGATATATATTATTACAAACTATTAGAGATATAGTATTACAATCTATTAGAGATATAGTATTACAATCTATTAGAGATATAGTATTACAATCTGCCACCAACAACTGCAATCTATTAGAGATATAGTATTACAATCTATTAGAGATATAGTATTACAATCTATTAGAGATATAGTATTACAATCTATTAGAGATATAGTATTACAATCTATTAGAGATATAGTATTACAATCTATTAGAGATATAGTATTACAATCTATTAGAGATATAGTATTACAATCTATTAGAGATATAGTATTACAATCTATTAGAGATATAGTATTACAATCTATTAGATATATAGTATTACAATCTATTAGAGATATAGTATTACAATCTATTAGAGATATAGTATTACAATCCGCCACCAAAAACTGCAATCTATTAGAGATATAGTATTACAATCTATTAGAGATATAGTAGTACAATCTATTAGAGATATAGTATTACAATCTATTAGAGATATAGTATTACAATCTATTAGATATATAGTATTACAATCTATTAGAGATATAGTATTACAATCTATTAGAGATATAGTATTACAATCTGCCACCAACAACTGCAATCTATTAGAGATATAGTATTACAATCTATTAGAGATATAGTATTACAATCTATTAAGGATATAGTATTACAATCGAGCAGGGCCGTAGATTAAAGGAGGGGGTTTTACCTCAATGTTTTAAAAAGGTTATTCGTCCGTTTTTCGTGTGTAAATTTCACTGTATGACGAGACATTTCAAGATTTTTCGACAAATCGCTGCTGGTGGGTTTTTTTATCCACCTTTTGGCTAAGTTCCAGTGCTAAAAATTATGTTAAATTTCGCTAGGGGAGTGGGAGTCCCCTCCCCTATCCCCAAACTCCCACCTCCACCCTCTTATCTGCGGACCTGCAATCAACGTTTAGACCAAAATTAGACTTCAATAAAAGTCACAAACAGAAGAACTACATTATAATGTATAGAAAATAGTTACGTGTAGCAAGTTTTCAAGGTTTCTAGGGCATGTGCTGAGAAGAACACAGCTTGAACACTTAATAACCACTGGAAAGATCAAGGCGAGAAGAGATAGGGGACGACAGAGAAAAAAGTAGCTAGATGGATTAGTATTTTGACACGGTAGATGCTCACACCAACCGAGCTTATTGACAACACAAGAGACAGAGAATAGTGGAGAAACATGATCACTTACGCCATTCGGCACGGTACTTGATTGATTGATTGATTGATTGATTGATTGATTGATTGATTGATTGATTGTAGCAAGTTTCAAGAGATAACTACCACAACTAGCAGATGTACCTGATACAATGCCACAATCGCCTTTTCTACTCTACAAGGAACTGCTGTGATTTTCCCTAAATCCTGGAAAGTGAGCTGGAAATGAAATGATTGACTAGAACCCAGCCGTCCAGAAATGCATCTCTAGAAGAAATAAATCACAGAGGAGATTATATTGATACTTATTTTTTTTTTCGTTAGACGACATTTGATAAGTCACCCTCTGGCGTAGCTTTAAATCAAAACTTTACCCAGTGTAAGTACGTCCCCGATGATCGAACACATCCCCTTTCCGTCTTCATTTAACTGTATTATAATCTTTCAATAAACGGGCGGAGTAACGTTGAACTCGGCGAGGGCTTGTTGTAGCTGAGCTCATTTTCTAAGCATTCTCGTTGAAGTTCACGATAGCCAACATTTTTTATCCAAACTACAGTGTATTCGTTGCTAGAGGGGTATGGGAGTTAAAGGAAAAAGTAGATGTGGACGTGTGGGAAAGAACGGGGATGGGTAAGCCTGCGACTTTCAAAGAAATTGCCAAAACATCGAAACTCGAATCCCAAATAAAAAAGGGGAGAAATACGTTTATTATCGTGTTCTACACAAAATTGCGGATTATTAGTTTTCTTCTCAAACGGGAAGAAAAATATTTATTGAAGTGTATGATGTGGAGAGAAATTAGAGTACATTGCCATGGCTACCGAATCTTGTGGTCATCGATTTCCTCTGGGCGAAAGTTTGCTAATGAAACCCATCTACAGGCGAGGAGGTCATCCTGAGCAAACATACAGTACAGTTTGTGAGAGAGAGTTACAAGTTGTCAGTCGTTGGGGAACATTGATTGAGAAATTCTGTCAGGTTACTATTAACCCTCAGGTTACTATTAACCCTCAGGTTACTATTAACCCTCAGGCTACTATTAACCCTCGGGTTACTATTAACCCTCAGGTTACTATTAACCCTCGGGTTACTATTAACCTCAGGTTACTATTAACCCTCAATGTATGATAATTTTGATATACATTTCAGTTTAGCCACTGTGTTGAATAATGTGTCGAAGATCGTGACAGCAGAATTACACGAACCACGTCCATCATTGTTTTGTATGATTAAACTCTCTAATATAACCACATTAAACTAGATATTACGGTTGACAGAAGCGTACCTAACTATAAGAAGTTCTTTATATATTTGTTTTCCACTGTGTTGATTGTGTGTATATAGCCATGTATGTAAGTTAGTGTTTCTATGTTTATATCTTCTTCTTCTGTGTTCGTTCTCAAACTCCTGCAGATCAGCAGGATGTAGTCCGGAAAACTTAATGCGTTGTGTCATGGTTTACAGCATTGCTGTGATATATGCGCCTTTCGGCATGACAAATCCGACTTCAGCATGGCTTTGAGTCACTGACCCTATATGGGATGGCGCAGCCAACTCCATCCCATAACCTCTTTATTTGCCTCGTATGACATACATTGAAGGTAAAGAAGTGTTGCTATTCTTTGCTCCCCTTTCGGGCCCCGACAACACAAAGGCGATGTGTATATTAATTTTGGTTATACGTAGGTTTGTGTGTACATTGACACTCTTATATGTTTTAATATCTTTATGTGCGCTTAAGTCGGCGTAAATATGAATGTTTTCACGTATACACGTATTTATATATATATATATATATATATATATATACGAGGCGTGTTCAAATGAAAACGGGACTTGTTACACCACGCGTGATAGAGCGCACTGATATTGATGACATGTTGCACTAGTAATGAGTATCCAATAATTTACATACGGTCACGTGTTCATCTTCCCAGCATGCATATGTGCTGCAGAAGACTGTTAACAATATGGCGGGTGTGATTCCGAACCCGTCCAAAGTGAATCAGCGTGCTGTGATCCAGTTTCTTTCATTTGAAGGATGTCAAGCAGTAGACATTCATCGGAGAATGAAGGCAGCATATGGTGACAAATGTTTGTCGAGGACCAGAGTGATGGAGTGGGTGCGTATGTTTAAAGACGGACGTGAGTTAACGGCAGATCTTGCACGGCCAGGTCAGGCGCATATTGTTGCAACAGAAGAAGACACTTTAGACAAGCTGCATAAGGCCATCAAGGCTAAGCGACCAGGCAGACTTCTCAAGGTGTGATTCTTCTCCACGACAACGCTCGTCCGCACGTCGCAAAAATTGTGCAGGAAACATTGGCAAAGAAGAATTGGGAAGTTCTTCATCACCCAGCCTATAGTCCCGATTTATCCCCGTGTGATTTCCATTTGTTCGGACCGTTGAAGAAAGCACTAAAGGGACAACGATTCACCAGCGACGCAGACGTGAAGACAGCGGTGACCACATGGTTCAGAGAACAGCCACGCAACTTTTTCTCGGACGGCATTCGACGTCTACCTAAACAGTGGGATGCTTGCCTAAATGCATACGGAGATTTTTTCTGATGAACCCAGGTGCATTCTTATTCACAAGTGGTTGCTTTGTTCAATTCCGTTGAAAATATTAAATTGCGTATGATACTTTTTAAATAAATCCACAAGTCCCGTTTTCATTTGAACACGCCTCGTATATATATATATATATATATATATATATATATATATATATATATATACTATATTCGTTCGGACCACGTAGGAACGAAATTTATTGGGTTGCTTACCCTGATGTGCCTCACATTGCCAATGTGCTTACCAACCAAACTCACCTTATGGGAACAAAAGCGAGTATAACATCATGCAGTCTGTAACCAATTCATCGAATACAGTCCATAACCAATATTTATGAATGAATAAATGAGAATGCCACGGTGAAAGCGAGGTTTGCCATCTTCGGTGACGAAAACCATTGATGCTGGCTCATTATAGAGACGTTGATCAGATTGACGATCGTGCTTGAAGATCATGTTTACTATTGGGAATTCTCTTCCAGTCTGAGCAGCATTCTGAATCTTTTTTGTTTCAATATCACGCATTAATTCTTGCATCACAGCAAGAGATACAGACAGAAGGTTGTGTACAGAAATAAATGGCAGCAAGAGATAAAGACAAATGTTGTGGACAGAAATGACTAAGAACACCACACAACATGGACTATCAATATTGTTACTAGTAAACGAAACAGAAGACTATGGACATATATGACAAAATAGCCCTCACGGTTTAAATTATAGAAATTATTGGCAGTATACGATACAGAAGGTTGAGCACAGATTTAACAACCAAGACCTCGGCATGGACTATAAGAAGAGGTTTAGTTTAGTCGGGGGGGGGGGGGGGGAGAGAGAAATATAATCAGCAAGACAAATTCGGAAAGTTGAACCATTTTCCTGTCCACGAGGTTGTACAAAAAGTATTACATGCGCAGTTCCCCGAGCTCTAGTAACACTACTTGGAGTCCCATACAATTACACTACTTGGAGCTCCATATGATTACACTACTTGAGACCCATATGATTACACAAGTTGGAGGCTGATATGATTACACTACTTGAAACCCATATGATTACACTACTTGGATCACCATATGATTACATTTTTACAAAACTTTTCGACTCCATTCCACACGAAAATATTGGCCAACCGACTCAAAATTCCAGCTGGAGTTAGATTAATTCATTCACGATTTTCCTTGAAGTAGATTGTCCACAATCGCGCATGGTGCCAATTGATCCGCTCTTTCATTGCCTTGAACACCCACATGTCCCGGAAGCAAAATAAATGTAACCAGTTTCAGCCACTTCTTTCTCAAGGCCACAATCCATTGTTCGCGAACGAGACCCGCTTGTACCTTCTTAATCATACTCATAGTCACTCAAGATGCAGACCTGCGTTACCTTCTGTGTGCCTACCCACTCAAATGCCCTGGTCACCGCCATAGTCTCTATGGGCATACTACTCGTAGTGACCGTAAATGCACCACTCTCCTCCTTGATCGTTTTACCTGCGCACTGAGCTGTAAAGGCCCAAGCACTGCGAATATGTCTAATCACAGATCCATCAGTGTATATAATCACATCCCCCTCTTTGGTATTCTCGCTGACTAAAGCCTGTACCTCTTTCTCCACAGCTGTGGGACACCACATTCCCTGCTAAGTGATATTACTACTCACAAACAAGTTTCGAAATCTGTGGGTAGACTTATCCATTCCGCACCTGCTGCCACATCCTGCAATCTGCACACGCTTTGTATGACACCCTCAGCATGTCCCATCCACAACTCCCTCTCTTGAGTCTGCTGCCTTTAACTTTCTGTACTTCGGACTGCAACGGGTGTTCCTTATATGTATGTATTTGAAGGTACACCCGTGCACGACAATACTGTAATCTGTGCTCAGCTGTGATCTCTCTCCTGTGCTGCCAACCATTTCTATAGTTCATGTCGAGTGTTGATTGTTATATCTGTCAACAACCTAATCGGTCAAGTGGTGTCAATACTGTCTGCAGTCCATGATGTGTGCCAGTGTTTATCATGTCTGTCCACAACCTTCACTCTCGATTACTTTCAATCAGTTCCTATAGTCAATGTTGAAGAAATAAATTTATCAAGATACGTTTTTTCTTGAAAAATATCAATATGATTTGTATTCTTCCTACAGAGAGACATAATATATCCATATGGGTTATCCTAGCGAAGGAGATATAAACTTATCCATATGGATTTATTCTAGCATCAGCGATATTTACATTTCATGAATTTATTTTATCCTTGTGACAGAGACATTAACTTGCCCATACGAGCTCAAACTGTTAATAATGGTTTCTAGTTTACCGCATAATGTTATTACGTATAACAAACAACTATTCTTGACTATTGTCGTGATAGAACAAGCAACTATCCTTGACTACTGCCTTGATATAACAAACATCTATCCTTGACTACTGTCGTGATATAACAAACAAATATCCTTGACTACTGTCTCGATATAACATACAACTATCCTTGACTACTGTCTCGATATAACATACAACTATACTTGACTGCTGTCTCGATATAACAAACAACTATCCTTTACTACTGTCTTGATATAACAAACAACTATCCTTGACTACTGTCTTGATATAACAAACAACTATCCTTGACTACTGTCTTGATATAACAAACAACTATCCCTTACTACTGTCTCGATATAACATACAACTATCCTTGACTGCTGTCTCGATATAACAAACAACTATCCTTGACTGCTGTCTTGATATAACAAACAACTATCCTTGACTATTGTCTTGATATAACAAACAACTATCCTTGACTGCTGTCTTTGTTTCTATGTTCAACAACTGACAGAAACTACTTGTTTCTATGTTCAACAACTGACACAGAGACTACTTGTTTCTATGTTCAACAACTGACAGAAACTACTTGTTTCTATGTTCAACACTGACACAGAGACTATTTGTTTCTATGTTCAACAACTGACACAGAAATTATTTGTTTCTATGTTTAACAACTGACACAGAGACTGCTTGTTTCTATGTTCAACAACTAACACAGATACTGTTTGTTTCTATGTTCAACAACTGACACAGAGATTATTTGCGAGAACACAGAAAGCACATAGAATCCCTAGCGTATTTACAATTATCAAAGAAAGTTAAACTAATTTCACATGCAGCCCTTTACGTAGACGCCGAACAAATCATGACAAAATAGCAATACTTCAGAGCTGTACATTATCATTCTCTCTTCTGTTTCTCATTGTAATGGATTGGGCAATATGCCACGTAACAGATGAGATTCTCTGGGGTATGAAATGGACAGTTTTCGTCGTTGAAAAATCTGCACAGTGTAAACAGAATTGTATTAGTTTCATACTGGTTTCAATATATCAGACCAAAGCCACATTGCTAAACATTATCATATCTGGAAGTTGTTTAATCTTTATAATCCTGCACAATCTTAGTCATTTCTTCTTTATTTCCTTGTACGAACCTATCTCCCATAACTATTGTCTTCGGGGTTTACTGTGTTTCAATCATTTTTCTTCCATGAGTAACAACAGAATAATGATCTACTTCAAATGTTTCTGATGCTCACTTTATAGTAAGTCTAGTCTGTGTCAGGCAGTGTTTCCTGAAGTTGTTTCTCACTGTTTGTTTTATATTTAACTATGCCTATGTGCTTCTCACTTTGTTTATATTTATAAAGAGAATCACAGTTTATAAAGAGAATCACAGTTTATAAAGAAGTATGAAGACTAAATAGATCAGAATGATTCAGTAAAGTACGAGAAGTCTTAGAAATCTTTACATTAGAATAAACTATATATCACCAACTATCGCAAGAACTACTCAAATGTAACTTTCTTTACCTAGTGGATCACAAGAACTACTCAAATGTAACTTTCCTCACCTAGTGGATCACAAGAACTACTCAAATGTAACTTTCCTCACCTAGTGGATCACAAGAACTACTCAAATGTAACTTTCCTCACCTAGTGGATCACAAGAACTACTCAAATGTAACTTTCCTCACCTAGTGGATCACAAGAACTACTCAAATGTAACTTTCCTCACCTAGTGGATCACAGGAACTACTCACAGGTAACTTTCTTCACCTAGTGGATAACAAGAACTACTCAAAGGTAACTTTCCTCACCAATTGGATCACAAGAACTACTCAAATGTAACTTTCCTCACCTAGTGGATCACAAGAACTACTCAAATGTAACTTTCTTTACCTAGTGGATCACAAGAACAACTCAAATGTAACTTTCTTTACCTAGTGGATCACAAGAACTACTCAAATGTAACTTTCCTCACCTAGTGGATCACATGAACTACTCACAGGTAACTTTCTTTACCTAGTGGATCACAAGAACTACTCAAATGTAACTTTCCTCACCTAGTGGATCACAGGAACTACTCACAGGTAACTTTCCTCACCTACTGGATAACAAGAACTACTCACAGGTACCTTTCCTCACCTAGAGGATAACAAGAACTACTCACAGGTAACTTTCCTCACCTAGTGGATCACAGGAACTACTCACATGTAACTTTCCTCACCTAGTGGATAACACGAACTACTCAAATGTAACTTTCCTCACCTAGTGGATCACAAGAACTACTCAAATGTAACTTTCCTCACCTAGTGGATCACAAGAACTACTCAAATGTAACTTTCCTCACCTAGTGGATCACAAGAACTACTCAAATGTAACTTTCCTCACCTAGTGGATCACAGGAACTACTCACATGTAACTTTCCTCACCTAGTGGATAACACGAACTACTCAAATGTAACTTTCCTCACCTAGTGGATCACAGGAACTACTCACAGGTAACTTTCTTCACCTAGTGGATAACAAGAACTACTCAAAGGTAACTTTCCTCACCAATTGGATCACAAGAACTACTCAAATGTAACTTTCCTCACCTAGTGGATCACAAGAACTACTCAAATGTAACTTTCTTTACCTAGTGGATCACAAGAACAACTCAAATGTAACTTTCTTTACCTAGTGGATCACAAGAACTACTCAAATGTAACTTTCCTCACCTAGTGGATCACAGGAACTACTCACAGGTAACTTTCTTTACCTAGTGGATCACAAGAACTGCTCAAATGTAACTTTCCTCACCTAGTGGATCACAGGAACTACTCACAGGTAACTTTCCTCACCTACTGGATAACAAGAACTACTCACAGGTACCTTTCCTCACCTAGAGGATAACAAGAACTACTCACAGGTAACTTTCCTCACCTATTGGATAACAAGAACTACTCAAAGGTAACTTTCTTCACCATATGGATCACAAGAACTACTCAAATGTAACTTTCCTCACCTAGTGTATAACAAGAACTACTCACAGGTAACTTTCCTCACCTATTGGATCACAGGAACTACTCAAATATAATTTTCTTCACCTAGTGGATCACAAGAACTACTCAAAGGTAACTTTCCTCACCTAGTGTATAACAAGAACTACTCAAAGGTAACTTTCCTCACCTAGTGTATAACAAGAACTACTCAAAGGTAACTTTCCTCACCTAGTGTATAACAAGAACTACTCAAAGGTAACTTTCCTCACCTAGTGTATAACAAGAACTACTCAAATGTAACTTTCTTCACCTAGTGGATCACATGAACTACTCAAATGTAACTTTCTTCACCTAGTGGATCATAAGAGTTACTTACATAATATTTACCTCATTCAATAGAGCACTACAACTTCTCAAATAATATCTACCGCTGGAGAACGTATGACATACTAAAAGTATGTATCCCACAGACATACAGGACTACACGGCTTACTCTAATGATATTTTTTTCATCACCACATAGAACACAAGAACTGCTGAGAGAATATCCCCGTCAAACAGTAGAACACAAGAAATAGTGAAAGAATATCCCCCTCAAACAGTAGAACACAAGAAATAATGAAAGAATATTCCCTCTCAAACAGTAGAACACAAGAAATAATAAAAGAATATCCCCCTCAAACAGTAGAACACAAGAACTGCTGAGAGAATATCCCCGTCAAACAGTAGAACACAAGAAATAATGAAAGAATACTCCCTCTCAAACAGTAGAACACAAGAAATAATGAAAGAATACTCCCTCTCAAACAGTAGAACACAAGAACTGCTGAGAGAATATCCCCGTCAAACAGTAGGACACAAGAAATAATGAAAGAATATCTCCCTCAAACAGTAGAACACAAGAAATAATGAAAGAACATTCCCTCTCAAACAGTAGAACACAAGAAATAATAAAAGAATATCCCCCTCAAACAGTAGAACACAAGAACTGCTGAGAGAATATCCCCGTCAAACAGTAGAACACAAGAAATAATGAAAGAATACTCCCTCTCAAACAGTAGAACACAAGAAATAATGAAAGAATACTCCCTCTCAAACAGTAGAACACAAGAACTGCTGAGAGAATATCCCCGTCAAACAGTAGAACACAAGAAATAATGAAAGAATATTCCCTCTCAAACAGTAGAACACAAGAAATAATGAAAGAATATCCCCCTCAAACAGTAGAACACAAGAAATAATGAAAGAATATTCCCTCTCAAGCCAATGCAGAACAGCAAGATTCCTGATTCTTGATTAGAAACTAACATCACAGCACGTGTGGCACTCCCATAAGTGCTTCGCTCTTCGTTTCACTAGCCATCCCAATTATGTAAACTGACAGTCTCGGTCACGTTTTGATTTCCTGATCTTCGGGACTTTCCCAAAACAAAATACTTTTTCTTCCCTCCCCTCTAGATATTATCTGTATGTATACGTTCTCAACCTCATTGACATCATCTTCATCTTGCAATGAATTTATTACTGCCTTGATCAAGTCTGCTTTATCTCTTATCAGCATTATGTAGATGGGCGAGTTCATGCACTGTAACCTGTGCCCTGACACCCTTCCATTTTCAACACCAGGAACTGTTGCTGAAGCTATTAGAATAACATTCACAGCAACAAAATGCATAGGAATGTATTCACATAATATCGAAATTATCCAGAACTAGATAATATAGATCTCAGTGTGAACCCTTTGTATCACTAGAACTATCATAATATATAACAAATAATATGGAACAAAGTGTGAACGCGTAGTGTCGCCAGAATTATCATTCCATAGATCTCACTGAGAACCAATAGTTTCTCCAGAACTATCACTCTATAAGCATACCTTAGGTACAATCACGACACAAACACTGGATATTGACTTGGGGAGACTGCTTACCCACGAGTTTACCTGGAGTGCATTCACGTTGACTTATAATTAATAATCATTCAATGAACCATGACATAGTACTCTGATTAAACCGTTACTATGTCTAGAACTACATAATATTAATCTCTGGTTGAACCGTTACTATGTCTAGAACTACATAATATTAATCTCTGGTTGAACCGTTACTATGTCTAGAACTACATAATATTAATCTCTGGTTGAACCGTTACTATGTCCGAACTACATAATATTAATCTCTGGTTGAACCGTTACTATGTCTAGAACTACATAATATTAATCTCTGGTTGAACCGTTACTATGTCTAGAACTACATAATATTAATCTCTGGTTGAACCGTTACTATGTCTAGAACTACATAATATTAATCTCTGGTTGAACCGTTACTATGTTCGAACTACATAATATTAATCTCTGGTTGAACCGTTACTATGTCTAGAACTACATAATATTAATCTCTGGTTGAACCGTTACTATGTCTAGAACTACATAATATTAATCTCTGGTTGAACCGTTACTATGTCTAGAACTACATAATATTAATCTCTGGTTGAACCGTTACTATGTCTAGAACTACATAACATTTATCTCTGATTAAAGGGGCAGTATGTCTATAACTACATAATATCCATCTATGATTAAAGTGACAGTATGTTTAGAACTACATAATATATAAATCTGATAGAACTGGTACTTTTGCCAGAAACCTCTAATATATAATGATGAAACAGTGTAAACTTGTTTGGTTTAGACATGTAACACAATATGTCTATATATTTATTTATATATATATCCCAAATTATTTTGTAAGGAACAGATGAGGGTTGAATGAGAAGAGGAGTATAGAGAAAATCCTGGATTTATAACATCAAAAATTATGTACGCGTCATTTTTCTACACTTCTCCGAATGGCTGAAGATAGTTGTTTGGAAAACTTTTAATGCAGATATATCCAGTGTGGCACCCCTCCGACCCTGACGGGTTATGAGTCTTATAATTTGTATTACTATTATTATATTCAGAACTACAAAATACAGACATCAGAATGAACCGGTAGTGGTACGATAGACACTAAACATGTCATCATACACAGAAATCTATCACACGGAGGAGGCATATGTCTACTGATATTACTAAATTTTGCTAGATTTATGTCCAGACTACAATTACAATAATTCAAGATTTGTGTTGGGTACCCGCCCTACAGGCAGGAGAGTGCACAAATCAACGAAAAATATATGTGGTGAGTTTATGTTGAGAACCCAGGACATATTGCGTGGCCAGATATTCTATGCTTGGCGTTGTGTAGGCCAAGTCTGCCTTCGTGCGAGGTTTAGCTTCAATATTAGTATATTAAAATAATGTCAAGTTTGGAAGTGTTTAGAAGTGTTTGGAAGTGTTTTTTATTATAACTAATTTCTGATACCGAAAGAAGTAATACAACGTCTTATGTACGGTAAGTTCGATTTCATATTCAGAATTTAGTCCTATTTTTCAGTAATGGAATATATAGAAAGCTATATACACTTATATGTTTCTTTGATTCTAAGTTGCGTCAGGCTTCAAGCGGTTAAGTTAAATGTATATCATCATCATGAAGTGCCGTCTAAGCAACGAAGGTTGGCTGAAACAGACCTTCAACATTTCATGTCTTTTGTTTTGGTGGTGCACTCTGCTAGACTGTAACCTGTGCAACTTCTGATGTTACTACCCTAGCTGTATCTCTGCCTACCTCTTGTTCGCTTCCCTTCGACTTTACCCTCGAGTAAGGTCTTCAATAAGGTGTCATGCCTTTTAATGTTCAAAATATCTTATTTGCTTGATCTTTATTTCCTTTACTAATTCTTTCTTCACATTAAATGTTAGAACCTCTTTATTTTTTCTCTTTCCATATTCTCCATATTCTTATAATAGATTCAGCATTTTATAATTCACATTTTCAGCTTGTTTATAATTTATTTATATGTTAATATTCATTTTTCTCATGTCATTGAAAGTACATTTAGCCGTAGATATTTTTCTTTTAAATTCTATTTCGGATCTGCCATCATTTGTGGCTATGTGTCCAAGATATTGATAATATTCTATATGTTGTTATTGGTCTCCATGATTTTATATACATCAAACGTGTTTTGTTTACACTATTAACGTGAACTTAATTCTATTTGAACTGAATTTCCAGAACTGTGTCTAAACTAAACTTCCAGAACCGTGTCTAAACTAAACTTCCAGAACTGTGTCTGAACCAAACATCCAGAAATGTGTCTGAACTAAACTTCCAGAACTGTGTCTAAACTAAACTTCCAGAACTGTGTCCGAACTAAATTTCCATAACTGGGTATGAACTAAACTTCTAGAACTGGGTCTGAACTAAACTTCCAAAACTGTGTCTAAACTAAACTTTCAAAACTGTGTCTGAACTCAACTTCCATAACTTATTTGCTTCAATGTAAAAATAGCTTGCACATTTCCTGTATACGTTCTTTATATCTCTCTCAACAACGTTCGTTATATCTCTCTCAACAACGTTCGTTATATCTCTCTCAACAACGTTCTTTATATCTCTCTCAACAACGTTCGTTATATCTCTCTCAACAACGTTGGTTATATCTCTCTCAACAACGTTGGTTATATCTCTCTCAACAACGTTCTTTATATCTCTCTCAACAACGTTCGTTATATCTCTCTCAACAACGTTCGTTATATCTCTCTCAACAACGTTCTTTATATCTCTCTCAACAACGTTCGTTATATCTCTCTCAACAACGTTGGTTATATCTCTCTCAACAACGTTGGTTATATCTCTCTCAACAACGTTGGTTATATCTCTCTCAACAACGTTCTTTATATCTCTCTCAACAACGTTCGTTATATTTCTCTCAACAACGTTCGTTATATCTCTCTCAACAACGTTCGTTATATCTCTCTCAACAACGTTGGTTATATCTCTCTCAACAACGTTCTTTATATCTCTCTCAACAACGTTCGTTATATCTCTCTCAACAACGTTCGTTATATCTCTCTCAACAACGTTCGTTATATCTCTCTCAACAACGTTCGTTATATCTCTCTCAACAACGTTGGTTATATCTCTCTCAACAACGTTCTTTATATCTCTCTCAACAACGTTCGTTATATCTCTCTCAACAGCGTTCTTTATATCTCTCTCAACAACGTTCGTTATATCTCTCTCAACAACGTTCTTTATATCTCTCTCAACAACGTTCGTTATATCTCTCTCAACAACGATCTTTATATCTCTCTCAACAACGTTCTTTATCTCTCTCAACAACGTGCTTTATATCTGTCTCAATAACGTTCTTTATATCTGTCTCAACAACGTTCGTTATATCTCTCTCAACAACGTATCTTTGTATCTCTCTCAACAACGTTTTTTATATCTCTCTCAACAACGTTTCTTTATTATATCTCTCTCAACAACGTGCTTTATTATATCTCTCTCAACAACGTTCTTTATATCTCTCTCAACAACGTTTTTTATATCTCTCTCAACAACGTATCTTTGTATCTTTCTCAACAACGTTCTTTATACCTCTCTCAACAACGTTTCTTTATTATATCTCTTTCAACAACGTTCTTTATATCTCTCTCAACAACGTTCTTTATATCTCTCTCAATAACGTATCTTTGTATCTCTATATCAACAACAATTCTTTATATCTTTCTCAACAACGTTTCTTTCTCTCAACAAAGTTCCTCTCACTTTCAACATTGTTTCTTTATATCTCTCTCCCATGTATTGTTATATTTCAATAGCGTCTCTGTATCTCCCTCTAAACAACGTTTCTTTTTCTCTCTCAGTAAAGTTTCCTTATTTTTTAACGTCGTTTCTTTATCTCTCAACATCCTTTTTTATATCACTCTTAGCAATGTTTCTTTATCTCTCTAAATAACATTTTTTATTTATTTCTCTCTCTCTCTCAATAGCGTTTCTTTATCTCTGTCTCAATATCTGTACATTTTCTTTTTGCATGCAATGTGTATTTTTATTGATTTTTTCGTGATTGATTTAAAAAAAATATTTCTTTATATAAGTATGATTGTCATGAGTTTACCAACGATTTAATGTCACACAAGATTTATATCTTGTCTTCGCTAATATAATTTATACTTAAACAAGGTCTACACAATGTACACACAAATAAAGTTTACAATCGTATGTGAAATTAGAAACTATATATATATATATATATATATATATATATATATATATATATATATATATATATATATATGACATTTTTTGCGTTGTTTTTGTTTCAGCTTGTTCTTCTTAATTCTTGCTTAGAAACTAGCTGCACAGCACTTGGGGCATTCCCATAAGTGCTCTGTCCTCCGTTCTAGTAGCCATCATAGTGTATGTAGACTGAGTCCCGGTCAGGTGTTGATTGTGTGATCTTCTGGGCCTTACAAAAGAAATTGTTTCTTTCCCACCACTCTTGATACCCCGATATCCAACATTCTCTGTATGTGTACGTTCTCAGCTTCATTGACGTCATCTTCATCTTGAAATGAATTTATTACTGCCTTGTTCAAGTCTGCTTTATTTCTTCTCAGCAATGTACCGTCTATCGCCGCATTACATACCAATAATGTGGCTCTCTCTTTTCTATGACCCCAGCATGACCAATGCAGTATATCTATGTAATACTCTGGGCGATTTAGTTGTTCTTCTTCATCTTCTTCTTCTCGTTCGCAGTTTGACATGTCTACACAGCAAGTCCTGTTTTTAATAAGTCCCACCATTCTTTTCTCAGCATGTACTTTTGTATCTTGCTCAGCATGCTTTGAGAGTCTGTGAGTATTACCGAGTTAGTTGATGTATCAGTTATCAACCAATTAAGTGCTGATTTAACTCCCTTAATTTCCATCCTCATGCTCGATGTGACAGTGGAGTATGCTGAAGATTTCTCAACCAATTTGACTCCGTTTCTGTAGGCAACAAAATCCCAACAGTTTTTATTTGTATTTCTATTAACTGATAAGCCGTTAGTTGTTAAGTTAATAGTTAACAGCTTGTTCTATCTTTCAGGAGTCTTCAGAAGCCTCTCCACCTTTGTGCGGTACCGACTTTACTATCATGCAACCAGGTCTCTGGCCATATTTCTCCAACTCCTGTGTTCAATTTTACATTTTGTATTCACCATTGCTGTTTTTCTCTTAATCTCAATTGTGCAGTCTCCCGCATTGTTTATATTAGTTCCTAAATAATCAAAATTTATCACTTCTTCTAAATTGCAGTTCTCAATATTAATTGTGAGTATTGATTTCGTTTTGTAAGTTGCCATTTTTTTGGTCTTTTTCATATTTAGGAACAAGTTTTGCTGTTTACTGAATTTTTGGGTTGACTTAATTATGTTCAATAGGTTGTGTTCGTTTGTTGTTAATAGCACTCTGTCGTCTGCATATCTAATTTCTGGTATCTGTAGCGCTCCTATATTTATGTGTCTGAAATCAGACTTCATTGTTTTTTTTGTCTCATGTTTCTTATTATATTTTCTGTATAGATTGTGAACAACTATGGAGACAAGGTACAGCCTTGTCTTACTCCTTTCTGTACATTGAATCACTCCGATCTTGCACCCTCCACTTTTACCGCTGCTTCTTGATCTTTATACAGCTCTGCTATTAGTCGTGTAGTGTGTTTTGGGAAATCTATGTCGTTCATTATTTCCCATAATTAATGGTTGATTGACACAGCCGAATGCTTTGGTGTAGTCTATGAAGCATGCGTGTAATTCGATGTTATACCCTCTACATTTCTCTATGATTATCCTCATGTTAAATATATGATCTCTCGTGCCTCTAACAGTTCTGAACCCTGCTTGCTGATTCTTGGATCTCATCTTCCAACTTGTTATGTATTTTTTTAAATATATTTTCATTGTTTTCATTATTTTGTTTTCATTATAATGTGCAGTAGTATATTAAGAACAGACCAATGATGAGTCTAAAAGATTTATGTAAGTACTCAATCAAAGATTTTCAATACAACCCAAACACTTGAAAAACACGGCCAAAACTCGTGCTAGCTTTCTGGAGGCACAATATGCGTGCGGAGGGGACACTTTGTTTAGGAACAGTATGATAACAGATATGGAAGATGAATTAGAAAGCGTAAACAATAATCTGTTACTGTAACATGATCGCTTAGAAATTCTTCTATTGCGGAGATAAAATACTCATTGGAAAGCGCGTTCGTGTTTCCTAATGATCCTCTGCAATACGCAAATGTCCATACATGATATTATATTCATACATTCAACTTCAAGTTAACCCATTGCATATATTAATGCCGTAGGGGTGTGAGATGTTAGCGATCTCACATTTCAGTGGCTCTGCTATATGAGGGCGTTAACTATCTCCTCTCCCTCGCATTATTTACTTCCCGGACTAATCCTGTACCCAATTACGGTTGTGTATGAAAAACATGTCCTCCCTAACTGGAGAATGAACCCAGACCGCTCATACGCGAAAGCATTGCGCTAACAATTGCGGTACGCGGCTCCCATACATACATACATATATAAATGTGGTAGCGCCAAAGCTCATGAGTTTTCTTACAGGACAGGAAACTCCTGAGCCCTGTCGATAGCACGAGTATTCAAAATAGCCTCTAGGAAAAATAAACAGTCTATAACAAATATTTTTTGCTTACTTGCATCAGAATAAATTACTTTACATTTTTTGAACACATGACGAGAAGGAGATAGACGGAAAACATCGTAACAACGGTTACCCAGGCAAAATACGATCACGTGGAGTAGGATAAGACGATGAGAAATGCTACAAATCTGGGTATTATTGCATGGGAGACAATTTGAATCAGCAAAGATTGACAGGGCACGAGACAGAAGGATGTGAACAAACGTGAAATTTAACACCACACAATACGAACTTTGAATAGAAGATAAGTATAGACTAATTATGCACGACAAGAGTCATAATTTTCCCAAATACTGAAACTTTATTGTGAGTACTGTTACGTATGACTGCAAACTAAAATGATAAACTACGGATTAACTCTTCACTGTCCTATAAATAGCGCACTGTTTACATTTTTAACTAGTAACCTCATGTATTTCCCTAGACTGCGCATGTCCAGTTACTACAGATTAAATATTCATTTTTATAAGTAATTTATTGTTTATGTTATAACTAATACTAACCCTAACCCTAATCTAAATACTAATTCCAAATTAATATGCCTTTTCAATTACTATACCTTAATTTCAAATACAAATTCTGCTAATCAGACTGCAAAGGTTAGGTAATACCTCGAAACTAGAACAAAAGTTACAGTAAAGAGATAAACCTTAGTTGCGCCAAAAAAATTGTTCATAAGTATTGTCGGTTATTTTCTACGCTAACAAGCGTACTACTTTGGACGTAACCGTTTAGAAAGTGGGGTGGGGGGGGGAGGGTGTTAAGTAAAGCGAAATGTATGTCATTATTTGTTAAACTGTAATATAGGCGGTCAAAGTAACCCATAGATCATACTGAAGTTGTATGTGTCATGCCGAAAGGCCAGACATCGCAGGTAAGCTGTAAACCATGAGAAAAGGCATTGAAATCTCTGGACTATATTCTGTTCATCTGCTGAAGTTTAAGAACGAACGCAATTGTAGAAGAAGTCGTTACATGTATTTAACAACGTCCGCTCAACAATCTTTGCATGGGTAATTAGCAGGCTTCATCACAGCTGGTTTGGAATGGACAGGGAATGGACAGGGCAAGATATTTCCACACTCATCCGAATCGCTGAGGATAGAATTCGCTGAAGGACCCTGTGTGCTGAGGCATCCAATGTGGTATCCCTACGACCCTGAAGAGTTACGGGTATATTGATTGATTGATTGATCCCAGCTGAGATCACGGGGGTGGGGTAATTAACCCCACTATTAATCTCATAACATATGGAAGCGAGAGTTGAACTTTAAACAGTACAAAATCCAAAAGAATAATTAATTTGAAAGGAAGTTCTGCAGAGAGATCCTACTAAAACCAAGGATAGAAGTAAAAAAAATTGAAATTTTGAAATTACTGAAACTAAATGAAGGTTGGTTTCTAAATACCATCATAAGAAGGACACTACAGTATTTTGGACACTTAAATCGGCATACTGGTATCGACAAGCTGATTCTAGACGGAAGAGTGCCAGGCGAGAGAAGAAGAAGAAGACCAAGAATACAATGAATGAGCGATATCGAAGAACGTATGCACATCTCTAGTCACTGCAGGTCTGTTTGCCCGGGACAGAGAGGCGTTCAAGAGTATCCACGACGAAGACAACGTTCTGGAAAGAATATGCCACTTGATATACTAATCTCATTAGTCATCTCTTACGACCTCCATGGCATTCCGCAGTATCACTAGTCTGTTCTCCATTTTTGAGGCCCCTCAATACAGGGACATGAACTGTAACTAGTAGAACATAAGTAATGAACATTTGAGTCTGGGATCGTACTTGTAATGTCTGGATGCTGTGAGTAATCGGAATCGATGAGGTCGATACTAAAATTTTCCTATAGGAATGTATTCTTTATAAATAGCTACCAAAATGATGATGGATGTGTCTAGTAGGTAGACATTTTCTGTATAGGATTGATTATCTAATTCATGGCTATGCTTCTTCTGCTGTGTGTGGTATTTTTGTGATTATCTAATTCATGGTTACATTTATGCGTGCGTGCGTGCAGGTGTGTGGTATTTTTGTGAGTATCTAATTCTTTGCTATATTTATATTCTAGTTGTTTGTTTGGTAATATCTAATTCATGGCTGTATTTATGATCTTATTTGCGATCATCTAATTAATGGCTATATTTAAGTTCATTTTGTGATTACTTAATCCATTGCTATATTTAATGTTCTTTTATGATGAATTAATTATTGGCTACGTTTAAGTTTTTTCTCTTATTATCTAATTAATGGCTGTATCTAATTGTTTGTTGTGATATCTAAAATATCTAAAGAGTAAAATTAGAATTTAAAATATAAGAATTTATATTATAAATATAATATATTATCTTATTTTGCTTTGGTCAAATTTTAACATTTTATTTAACACTTCGGTCAAGAACTGAATATCTCCCTCCTGTTAACACTTCAATCCCAAATCTGAATCTCTCGCTCCTGTTAACACTCCAATCAAACCGACTCCCTCACACTAACACTTCAGTTGAAACTTAATTTATCTTTCTGGTGTTAACATTTCAATCAAAACCAAAAACAAAACCTGAATAACTAAAACAAAATAAGTTAAGGTATATTTTATATTCTTGTTTTACTTTGAAATTTTTAAAATAGACAAAGATAACATAGATAATATTTAGATAATCAGAAAAGAAAACTTAAATGCAGCCAATAATTAGATAACTCTTGCATTTCTTGTATCGATTTAGTATTTAATGTTCATTCATTTAATGTGCTTTATTTACCTTTTCATATGCGTCGTTCTCAAACCCCTGTCGGGTTTACGGGATGCATTTGGAAGAACCGAATATTTTGCTTGTATTTTTGTTTGTTTACTTCTAGTTTGAATGTTTGTTATATTTGTTTGTTTGTTTGTTTGTTTGTTTGTTTGATCCTCATACATTACGATCAAATACTCTATGTTATCCTTTCATACAATGCGGATGTTTCCCGGAGATTTACTTTATACAAAGGCGGCTCGAATTCTTAGATGTATGAAATGTTTCCTAGAGGAATACCTCAATTCAAAGTCTGATATTCTATTAATACTTCTGTAGTGGAAACCTCAATCTCTTCCTCCCGTTAACTTTCGGTCAAAACCTGAGTCTATTCCTTATATTAACACCGCACTCACAACCTGAATATATTCCTCATATTAAAGTAAAGTAAAGCCAACCCATAACATTTATTAATACCGTCGGGGTATGTGATGTTAGCGGTATCACAATTCAGTGGCTCTGCTATATGAGGGCGGTAGCCAACCCTCTCCCTTGCAGTTTTACTTCCCATGTTAATCCGGTACCAAATTAAGGCTGGGTCGACCCGGAAGTCGTTTCGATCTGAAAAATATTTCCGCCTCAACTGTGGAATAAAACCAGGACCACTTATATACGAAGCCAGTGGCTAACCACTGCGCTGCGCGGCTCATATTAACACTTCATTCAAAACACGAGTCACTCTCCTTCATATTAACTGTTCAGTCAAAACCTGAATCTCTCCCTCTTGTTAACACTCAAATCAAAACCTGAATCTCTACCTCTTGTTAACACTCAAATCAAAACCTGAATCTCTCCCTCTTGTTAACACTCAAATCAAAACCTGAATCTCTCCCTCTTGTTAACACTCAAATCAAAACCTGAATCTCTCCCTCTTGTTAACACTCAAATCAAAACCTGAATATCTCCCTCTTGTTAACACTCAAATCAAAATCTGAATCTCTCCCTCTTGTTAACACTCAAATCAAAACCTGAATCTCTCCCTCTTGTTAACACTCAAATCAAAACCTGAATCTCTCCCTCTTGTTAACACTCAAATCAAAAGCTGAATTCTTTTACACTAACATTTCAGTGGAAACTTAATCTCTCTTCCTCATTTTAACACTCCAATCAAAACATGAATCTCTCAGTCATGTAAACACTCCAATCAAAACCTCTCAGTCGTGTAAACACTCCAATCAAAACCTGAATCTCTCAGTCGTGTAAACACTCCAATCAAAACCTGAATCTCTCAGTCGTGTAAACACTCCAATCAAAACCTGAATCTCTCAGTCGTGTAAACAATCCAATCAAATCCTGAATCTCTC